>OV884013.1:25009286-25609286 GCA_930367205.1 Acanthosoma haemorrhoidale | reverse complement strand
TGCCTTGCATTAATTGCCCGTTATAGCAGACCTCGCCTGTTGTCAGTCTGTCAGGTGGAATGTTTCCACTCGTGTCATCCTCCACGTGTCAGCTTAAATGTTTCATCGTTACGAAATACAGGCGTGTAATAATATTAAACTATTTCTGACCTTAAGTCACTGTTTACTACATTACAAAATAAATGTCAATCATGAAATAAGTGGAGTAGAAGCTTACTTAATACTTTGATCGAATATGCTGTTCACGTCGAATTCAGTGCATTGAAAACTTGCAATTATTAAATTATTAATCTTTAATATTTCAGGTAGTGCACCTTACTTTTCACTTACTACACCATTAATTCTGATCATTTTCGATGTAATCCTTACTACCTGCCTCAGTTTTTCGATCTTTTTTGACATATTTATTTTATTTTTAATTGTTTTAAAATGCCATTACTAGAAATACATGCTTCATCTATTACAATTACATATGTGATAATTCAAACACGCTTAAAGTTTCTAAATACGGACATGAATGATACGGTAGAACATTGTAATAAACAAAAAGAAAAATTAATAATAACAAAATAAAAATAAAATAAACTAATAAAAAACCATAACCTAATCCTTAACCAATGAATAATTAACAAAAAAAACATAAATACGCCTCTGCATTATATGTTACAATTTAATTTACTGTGGTCTATGAGTTCAAAAATGCGTTAAACTCTTTCAGGAAACTCTGCATTTGATTAGGCCATTACTTTGCACCTTATAACGGTTGTTGAATTTAACGAAATTTAACGAGGAGTTTATGAATCGACAATGTATATACGAATATTCTACCCAGTTACAGTTGATGGGCATACAAATAAACAGTTGTTGAAGAGTTTTAATGTTATTCAGTCAAAGTGGTCGAAAGGGGGAGATAGTGTCATATGGTTGGGTTATCTCTATTAAATGAACAAAGGGTATAGAAATTGCCCAGCCTACGGTAAAATTTGTATTAAATGTAATAGGATAAATCATTTTGCAAAAATGTGTAGAATGGTTCTGAAATACCGGTTATAGGAACTGTTATATTAGATTGTGTAATCAAGGGTAAAATAGAACCAATAAAATTTTATTTAGTAAACTGTAATAGCTCAAGCTCTGTGTTGGGATTAGATACAATTAAAAAACTGAAATTAATTACCAGAGTTGAAAATATAAATATGAATACAAATAATGGTCTCACGAAATTGCTTAGCAGATATAAAGAACTATTCGAAGGTATAGGAAAAATCTCAAAAATATATGATTTCAAATTAAAAGAAGGATATGAAGGAAAAATTGAACCATGTCGTAGAATACCTTTTAAATTATTAGATCTTTTCAAAGAAACATTATACAGAATGAAAGACAATAAAATTGTTACAGAGGTTAACGAACCTACTGAATTTATGAACCCAATCGTAATTACCAGTAAACCTGATAAATCATTACGTATTTGCTTAGACCCACAGCATCTTAACACTTGTTTACTAAGAGAACATTGTCCTTTACCTACATTTGAGGAAATATCTAGTAAAATGGCGGGGGCAAAAATGTTTGCAGTGCTAGACGCATCAAATGGGTTTTGGCATTTAGAACTTACACATAGGAGTTCGTTAATGACGGCTTTTCAAACGCCATATGGTCCATTTAGATTTTTAAGAATGCCTTTCGGGGTTAGTATTGCACCAGAAGTGTTCCATAAAAACTTATTCAGAGATTTTTGAAGGAATAAAAAACGTAGCTGTGTATATCGATGATATAATGATATGGACAGAAAATGAAAAAGAATTATTAGAAATTTTAGAATTAGTAATGAAAAGAGCTTATGAGCATGGGATTAAATTTAATAAAAACAAATGTAAGTTTAAAGAAGAAAGAATTAAATTTTTAGGTCATTACTTCAGTAGCAAAGGGATAGAAATTGATGATGACAAAGTCAAAGCAATTAGTGAAATGGAAAGACCAAAAGATGTTAAAGCAGTAGAACGATTATTAGGATTGATAACCTACGTGGGTAAATTTGTAGAAAACTCAGCTCAGTTAACGGAACCATTGCGTAATCTAATTAAAAAAGGTACAATTTTCAACTGGACAAGTGAACATGAAAATTGTTTTAAAAAGATAAAAACATGTTTAAGCAAAACTCCTATTCTACAATTATACGATGTAAATAAGGAGTGCAAAATTAGTGTAGACGCTAGTAGTACCGGAGTATACAGAAGGATGAAACTAGTGTAACAGTTATAAAAGCATTAAAGTCTTGTTTTGTACACTGGGGTATACCAGAAGAATTCAGATCAGATAATGGCCCACAATTTTCAAGTTTTCTATTTAAAACGTTTACAAGAGAATGGAAATTTAAGCATGTTACGTCGAGTCCAACATATCCACAAAGTAACGGAATGGTGGAGCGGCACATACAAACTGTGAAAAATGTAATTAGAAAAGCTCATTTTGATAAAAAAGATGTGTACTTAGCAATACTAGAATTAAACAACACACCAATATCTAATACAATACCTTCTCCAAATGTGATAATGCAAGGTAAAAATGTGAATGGTGTTCTATATGATATACCAAAGTTTAAAAGTGAAGAAAATTCATATATAAAAGGTGAATTGTTACAAAGACAAAGGAAACAAAAAATTTTTCATGATCAACGAGCCAAAGATTTGAAAAAATACGAAAAAGGAGAAAATGTTAGAGTTAGAAACAAACAAGGAATGTGGGATTGGGCTGTAATAATAGATAGAAAAATAAACCATAGGGCTTATCAAATTAAGACAGAGGGAGGCTCCTTATTGACGCGTAATAGAATACACTTAAGAAATGATACTAGCCTACCATTAGAAATAGAAAGTAACGAATATAGACTTGATGAAAATATTAAACCACAAATTTCGGAAAATTCAAATAATAATGGTAAGGTTAATAATACAGCCGATCCAGCAGATCAGCAATTAATGAACCAAAGCCAGAGCGAAGATATCAATAATGACAATGACACATATGTAACTCGTAGTGGACGAATCAGTCGTCAGCCAGCATATCTAAAAGAAAACTATGTATTACAATAAAAAAAAAACAAAAAAAAACGGAGATGTCATATGGTTGGGTTATCTCTATTAAATGAACAAAGCCGGCTGACAAGATTATTCTAACCTATATAACATGTGACCTAGATGTACTTATTTTATGGTTAATAAATTATTACTATATTCAATCAACCTATGTCTTTCATTCTGACAGATAGTACACTATTTCAAGAGAAACTCAATTAATTAAATAATTGCATACAAACCAAAACATCTGTAATTGAAATGAAGGAGGATTTGTGGTGACGAGTGAACATGTTAAAATCACCTTAGGACACAATAAGGACACCGGGACGTAGCCCTGACAGCTAAGTAATTAATAAAAACAAAAGTAATTTGTTCAAAACCTTTACGAAAATAATTGTTTTATAAAAGCACCATTAAACTTAATTTATTCCTCATTTTTTATGTGAAAATATTGACATAAGTAATCATTCACATCATATTTTTTATTTAACATTCATTCCATGGTTCAAGTTCATAGACAGGAGAAAGGGCTATGTAGTGACTGAACTGCTGTTTCGTGGTAAGGAGGTACTGGGTTCAGGTCCTTAGAAGGAATTTATGCCATTTGCATAAATAGAAGTGGGTACTCAAGGGCTACGTTCGAGTGCATAAGGGCGTAGCTAGACAAAATAAATACCATTGAATTTTTAGAAAAAGTACATACACAAATTGGTTGCGCGATTTATGTTGTACCCTTTTCGAACTTTAGGAATATTTTTCCGGGTGTTTATATTTCTCCTGTCCTATTTGGATATTTGTCCAGGATTGGATACATGTAAAGAAGCAAAAAATATGACTGGTTTGTATCTGCTGCCAAGACATTTCGAACAATCAGCAGTGATTACTGACTATGAGACTTAGCCCATTCATATGCGACCTGCATCCGATAGGCGGGGCTGCTCTTGCCGTATCCGGAAGTCTACTTCCTTACAAGGCGGCAAGGGAGGAGTCTAAAGCAACTATAAGCAAAATGGCCGCAATCATCTTGTACCAATTGTCCGACTTATGTTCGAACAAAGGTTTCAAACCATGCTCACACGACACAAATATTATTTTTCTATGTATCTATTTACTTATAGATCAAACGTTTAACTAATCAATACATTATATATCATTCTTCATAGAAAACATTCAACTAATAACCTACAGACCTAAAATTTTAAAATTAATTTAAGTCAAACACCAATGCGGTTTACGACTCATTGAGAAACCCCGAACACGACAATTCCTACAGCAAGTTACATCACTTTAATTTTTTTTTTAACATGAAGGTATCCATAAAAAAGATAAAGGGTATAGACTATGGAGGAACAATACCGTAAGAAAGTGCGCCTTTGTGTCGTTTCTCGAGTACTTACATTTTTCATATCTTATGCATTAAAAAAAAAAAAAAAACCTAAAAGACAAATTTACCTTCTCGTTAACTGGAACTCGCTTAGGAGAATTTGTAATTTTCTAAAATACTGCCAAAAAAAAATGACTCCTTTAGGTATCCCACACCCCATATCCTTCTCAAACATCCTTCAAATAGGACTCCCCTTAGTGAAAGGCACCCATCAATCCAAAATAATTTTCCTTTTATTTTTCCCACATCCTATTTTTTATAAGTTTGAGAGCTATGGAAAAAAAAAAAAAAGCGCTGTTGAATTTCAAACTGACTTACTAATACGCATAGTAATGATACTATTGTATGAATGAGCGAGTGAATGATGAATTGTAAATATGGTATGAATGATAACATTTATCTCAATTACTTATTGCCTAATAAAAAGGCAGATTGTAATTTTATCTTAATAAAAATTGTTTAAAAAAATAAAAAAGTTATGATACTAAAACCTATCAATGTGATACTAAGCATAGCTGACTAAGAAAATATTATTACAGAACAAAGATATCTTCTCATAAATTTATTTAATAGCATTGTCATATAAAAATTTGCATGACTAAAATAAGTAGCCTCAGGGAATTGGGAATATACCATAAGCATAAGTTGTAAAAATGCTAAGATATATATTTATATTATTGATTTATTCGTCACGAAATGTAATAAGAATTCCTTTCGATAAGAATATTGTTATAGATCGATATCTCCCACATCAATCACAAATCTCATTAACGGTGAAGATAAAATGAAAGTATAAATAAACAAGGTGTTTCCAGTAACTATCCACATCAATAATCTTATTATATAAAAAATCGAGAAGCTGACTCAATTTCCATGTAAATTCCCTTACATCTATCGATTCAGTGCTTCACACTCCAAGGGTTATCAAAATAAAAAAAAGTAGAAGTTTCTCGTTAACTTTTTAATCTCGATTGCTATCTGCTCTGTAAATAGTCCAATCTAGTTCTACATCTCATTCACACCGTGGCAATAAAAAAATCAAGGGAAAACAAGTTGTTTATCAAAAGGGCCGAAATGTTATATAAAATAAAGTGGTAGGCTAGTGTTAAATTACAATGTAAATAGGTGCTAGGGGAGGCGGTTCCAATCAAGGAGCAGGTAGTCAGTCCCTCAGGTGTGGACGGGAACGTCCTCCAGGAGGACCTGCTCCGTTTTCGTCGAGTTAACGGGCTTTGGGGGGGGGGGTTCGGTCGGGATAAATTAATAATCGATTTAATCACCCGTAAACCGAAATTGGAGGGAGGTAACGGTTATATAAAAATTGAATCGATAATTAACACATCCAAAGGGATAGCTTCTACTGTTCAAGTGAATAGTAATCTTTTGATACCAAATATTGATTCAATCAATTTAAAGACATGGTCAACATTGCCTTGTACTAATGATTTGTTAGTTGTAATACAGCAACGAAATAAAGAGAATTAACACAAGATTTGATTTAAATAGAAAACACAGTTTTTAGTATTTTTGTTATTTTTTTATTGAATTATAAAGTAAATAGGATAGGGTTATTTATGGAATAACACATCGGGCAAATGGCCTCCACGACTTTACAGGCACATACGCACTCTTTTCTCGAAATTTTCCATGACCATTTGGCAAATTGCGGCAAATTCAAATCTTGCGTTAATTCTGGGACCCCTTAAAAATGGCAATCCTCAAATAATTTAGAGCCGGTTTTTGTGTCGATATTTTAGCTGTACACAATTTTTTTGTTTTTAGAGAGTTTTGGTTATTGCAAAGGTTCAACAACTAGAGTGAAGTAAGTAAGTCTGTTTAAAAAATATCGAATAGTTTTTGGTTTTTATCAAAATACTATAAGAAATAAAAACATTCAATTTTTCCCATTTAGGTATGTAACTTTGTACTATGTTCTGTCCATAAAGCTTTAGTCTCTCAAAATTTTCTTTCATAGGCAAAATATCATTAAACAGTCCACCTTTCTCCTGTTCAGGCATCATGGTCACTCTAACTTAATTTAATTCGTAAATAAAATATCTGAGTATAATTTATTCATAATGTTCTTGAATATGGAAAAATCAGCACTTCAGTTTGCATAATATTATTATCTAAGGTAGTAATGTTTAATTTTTAGTTTAATGATATTTTGTCGTTAAAAGAAGTTAAGAGGCTAATAAAGTTAAGTAAAAATGGTGAGGTGACTGATCCTTATCAGGCGACTGATCAACATACATGAAATCAATTATTCAGGTGAGACTCAAACTCGCGGCTATCCCTGGTGCAGACAGGTTGAAGTTTGAAAGATGAGGTGGGATGCTCGGTTTGTACAAATTTATTTGTATTTGTAAATTGTATAATTGTATTTGTAAATACTCTATAATTGACAGCCAGCAGCTAAATGCTCCTACAAATAAAAATTGTTAAAATAGTAAAATAAAAGGGATAAAAGGAAAATAGCTGTTAGGTTTCCATGGAGAACGTTTCGACATAACAGGTATGTCTGCATCAGGTCCTTGTATGTCGACTATTTAAGGAGAAATATAATATAAAATAAAATCTTCAATGTCTTCATATTCACCCAGATCCCATGATTAGAGCGGAAATCCTCCATCCACTCGATGTTTATCGTGTAGATGATCCTTTTAGTTTTGAAATTATAATACAAAAATCATCATGACCTTGTACATCAACCGACAGATTGAAGCCAGTACATGAAGGTTGACTAAACGTTTATCATCTTGAGTATACTATGACAGGTGATCCCTCTGAGAGTAATTCCTAAATGTGAGGGAATTTTAAGAGCGTGTTTACGAATAGTCTGCCGTCTGTGTTCCCGATGGTGTTTTTCCTCAGTGCATATGTCGAGGTCTTAAAGTTAAACCCAATGATTGTTCTTCTTCGCACATTCCTGTAGACGAGCTGAGAACTATTGAAGGGACCCCAGTACAAGGTGACGAGATAAATGCGTTTCCCCAGGTTTACCCCTTCACCGATAAGTGGGTGAAGTCGGGCATCAAATTTGATCAGTGGATGGGCAACTTTCGTCCATGTGATGGCATGTTGTGTAGCCACCAGAACACAACAGTCGGATCGACCCGGGGTGGAAACGGCTTGAGCGCCTAGAATACTTGTTACCTGACCCTCACACCTTCGACGTTAATCTTTTGTACATGGGATGGGTGATGGAATGAGTGAGCGAATTACTGTACAGCCCAGATCTGAATTTTCTGTGCATGATCTCGAGAATCGTGATCTAACTACTCCCTTACCAAAACTGCTTTTAATAGTGATAAATCAAAATTCAAAATGAAAACTCAATTCTCGCAATTAAATTATTTGTATTAGAGCAGTCAATAAAAATACATGAGTTTTGAGGTGTATGCTTAAAATTGACTCAATAGATATTCTGTTCAGGAGACAAAGAAAATATATAATAGGGGAAAAAACAATCGTAAAATGAAGCATGGCTTTATAAAAAAAACTGGATTTATTCTGTCTCTGACATTCAAATGGAAATTGGTCGCATCCGACGATCCTCGAGGTGTTATTGGGTGATATTTGATCCAGCATGCCTACATAAGAAACATGTGCAGCGTGAAGAAATGCCCACCGGGCCCACTATTGGGGGAGGGTGGAACAGATACTTCGACGAGGGCATACCGGATCCGTTCCGAATCAAATAAATAAAACTTGAACGTTCTCACTTCAGATTATATCGGGGCCAGCCACTTCTTTTATTTCCCTTAACTGTTCAACTGCGCCTCGAGCGTTCGGGTAAAGTTTTTGTATTTTTTATTTTTCCATATCATTTGTTTTGTGGTCGTTTAATTTAGTTGGCTAATATCAATTTGTGTCTTCTGTTGTATAAACAAATTAACTATTCATTTCTTCGAGGACCGCCTTGCTTAGATATATTATTTAACAAAGATATTAATCTATACCGCGTTATGTCCATTCTCCATCAAATAAACAAAATCCCTAACTTTGAAGAATAATTTTTGTGCAGTGAGGTGTTCTTAAAAAGACACAATGACACAAATTATATTTAGTATTTTTAAAAAAAACTTGAAATATCCACCAAAATTATCATTTATTATTGATATTACATCGGCAGTCAACGTTTCACCTATTCAGGTAGCATCAAGACTAAAAGTCAAACTAAATAAATACAAAACAATTAAAATAATAAACTAGGTAACAATCTAAGGAATAAAACGATACACCTGTGAATGTTAGTAGATACTGGTCGTATTTAAAGATGTGTCGTTTTGTTCTTTGCATTGTTATCAATTTCATTATTTTAAATGTTTTATATATAATTGTTTTATAGCTTCGTAAATTTAATAGTTCTATATATATTTTGTTTGAAGTTTATTACTGATGTTGCCTGAGATAAGCAAAAGCTCGATTCTTTATGTAATATCAATAATTACATAACGTTTTAAGAATTAGCCTACCCGCCAGGTAGGGCCGGGGCACTTCTTGGTACTACAGATGGGCCAGGATGTTCGGGGCCCTGTTTGTTTGTGATATATAACGAAAACCGGTAGCTGTCCCCCCACCTCGAAAAAATATACATTTATTTAGTATTGGTAAATAATTATGTTTCAGCCAAACAAAATAACCTCCCTGTGGCAAGAATGACGCTAAGTGGTTGATTTGCCTTTACAATAAAAAAGGGGCAGAAAATTCCCGCCTACTTTTCCAGAGGGGCGCTGGCGAAGTTGACCCTGATTGCTCATAACAGCGGCTTTCCTGATTGGCTGGAATAACCCGGCCTCTCATTGGCTGCGCGCAGAAATCTACCTGCCTATATAAGGCAAACATTCTGTGCTTTTTTATTCAGTAGGAATCAGACACTGAATTGAACAATGCTTCTCCTCTCTGTCCCGGTGCTTGCTGCTTTACTCCAGCCATGGATTACTTATTTAATTACCTCTGCACCTCCCTTCACGTAACCCACTAGATTTAGTCTCGGTGCCGCCAGCCTCCATAGCCTTACATACAGGGAACCCTTGCATGCAGACGACGACCTGTGGGTCCCTACAAAATGTACCTAGGTGCGTCTCCCTCAGCGGTCTAGTCATCCTCTTCCTGGCTCACACTCGCCTTTAGGACCCGGTAGGTATTTGTCTACCCTTAGATACCGAGTGTGAACTCGTGGTCATTCCATGACCATGAGTACTACCTACAACACCTAGCCTGTGCTTCTTTTCCTGAACACAGCGCACTGTCGGGGCATACCTTCTAAGTTCTTATGGAGTCAGATCAATAAACAAACGCAGCCTAAGCTGCTCGCCGACTATGCCTCTAACATAGGTCAAAGACCACAGGTTCATCTCTTTCGCCGTGCAGTGTCTTGGTCAACGGGCTTTACCCGACAGCATTTTCCCCAATCCACTAACGCCCCACGTAACATGAAGGCTAAATTCAAACTGGGGATTATGTGATGATTTCAATCAACGCTCTAGCAGTGACATTCAGTTTACATTTAAATGTTTATTTTTTAATCTTTACAATAATTTATTATTTTAAAATACAATATTCAATAAAACCTCCTCTCTGATAATCTCGTAGGATTTATATTCTTGGTGTGTTAATTAATTATTTTCCTCCATAAAGAAAAATTGAGAAGGAGGTTTTTATACGATACATTTGTTATAGGTCAAAAACGAGCTCTAAATTGTAGACCAGCTTCAGGACCATGAAATTTGACACTTAGAGACTTAAACCAGTTACTTAAATTAAACAGGGGCCTGTCGGGAGTCCTCGTTTTACGTAACTTTCTCGTTGATTTGCAGTGTCTATAAGCAACAAACATATACCTGTGGTCTCCGCTTCCTAATGGCGGTGCAGGTCCTATATATGCTGAAATAAAGAGGAAAAAAGTCAGTATTAAGCGTATACAAATACACAAAAATAAATATTATTTGTTTAAAAAAATGGCAGAGCTCAATTCATAAGAATGCTAATAAGTTTCAAGTAAAATAAATTTAGAATTTAAATAATAATTACAGAAATAAAAAAAATATGCTAAATCATGTTACATATTTTTGTATCACATTTCTCACCTTTGTAGGGTAAATGTCAAAAGAGTGGGAGTTGGAAAAAACAAACATATCTTAAAACTATTGTTGCAAAACTGTCGTTTTTATCAGATGCCCACCAAGAGACTTTGATCCCGAAATCTTATCTGGGTTAATTAGTTGGTGAAGGATAAGTAGTATATCCAGTAAGTTCCGAGTCATGGAAGACCTATAGGATTCAGAGACAATTGCTGTTTTTTTTCCAATGTGAATAGACTTGAAGGGCTAAACGATTACCCACTTCCCTTAAAATGGAAAGTTGTTAGCAGCTAAGATGTTTGTTGGTTGTTCTGTGAGGCGGGAGAATTGTTGTCCGGTTTGTGACTCAACTGTCACAGTAAGGAGTTGACACCAGCATGTTTAAATCATGTCACAAAAATGCGAAGATGAAACCATCGTAGTCGATTTGAATAGGCAAATATCATTCCAGCCGATGAATAAATGACACTAATACAGATGTGTAAACATCTAGAGAATTAATAGAAGAAAATTGAAATCATTTACTGCTTCTTGATTAAAAGTTAGAGCAATACAGTAGGCATCTTATAGAATTATAATAATTAAAAAATATATATTCGTAAATTAAATAGTGTACTTACGAGCAATGGTCAATGACTTTTTAAAGTTCCCTGCTCTTAGGTCTTCACCCTGTAACACGAGATCCATTTTTTGTTTAAATCACTAAACATCATTAAACGAGCCCTGCTGTGAGGGGAAACAAAACTCCTCAAATGTAACTTTTCTTCTAATCTAACCAATAATCACCAAATTTCCAGAACGACTCCTACTTCAATCCTGATTTTATTTTACCTGATAAAGAAATAGTTTTTCTTTTCACGTTTAAACACTGTTTCCAACAGATTGAACTCGCCTATAAGTACCAAATAACATGCATAAGTTTTGCAAAAAAAGTGGAGATTTTTGGTGTCGATTCTGATCTTTTCATTTCTTTTTTGCAAGAAATTTAAGCCTATCTTTAGCAAACTACAGGGAGTGAATATTTGACTTATAATGATACATTTATGCTAAAAAAATATTTAATTATGCTTTATTCATTTTCGTAAAATATATTTTTTAATCCATAGCAGCCTATACCCATTGACTACACTTATACACCAAAATACCTCTCTTAAGTTAACCGCTTATTAAAAATTAAACATTTTTTTTTCTCTTGAACTAAGCAATAATTATCATTAATTTAATGTTTATGAATCTTTAATAACCACCTAAAGGGAAATTCAATAGAGGAGGTCACGTACCTTTAGATTAGCCTCAATCATGTGCAGATAATAACAGCCCTTAGGGTGTGCTGGTGCATCAGGGTCGAGTACTAACACAGTGTACAAGGAATTCTGCAAAATATATTCCGTAATATATCTGAAACCTCAAATTAAAAAAGACAAAACAACAAGAAACATAATTTAAAGAGGCAATCTTGAAATCCTGAAAATGGCGTTGCTGACATAGGGGGATGTAAAAAAAAAAAAACAGATGTAATTGAAGTACTTGAATAGATAAGTT
Source organism: Acanthosoma haemorrhoidale (assembly GCA_930367205.1). NCBI lineage: Eukaryota > Metazoa > Arthropoda > Insecta > Hemiptera > Acanthosomatidae > Acanthosoma > Acanthosoma haemorrhoidale. The sequence continues at coordinate 25,597,194 of OV884013.1, read as the reverse complement.
GTGGATTCAGTTTAAAAAATGTAGTTAAGTGCTCAGTATCACACGATTAAAGATTTCCACGATCTTACTAATTACTCTCTCTTATTCAATTGATATGTTTTATTAACATCCACAATCAAAACAGTTTCTCTAACACGCCCCGCTGAATTATAATACACATAGCACCTTATAACCACGGCTACAGCTGTTTTTTTGTTTAATATTTGAAAAAAAATGACCATTAATCTTATTTTATTTGTAATTACAATCCACTACACCTCCAACGTATTACATATGTTCTTAATCAACACGTCGAGATCTTTAATATGAAACCATACACAATATACTAAGGAATTTTTTTTTTCATTACAACGTAGTTAATTGATTAATGACAGATTATTTTTTATTGGATTACTTTTATATTTATTATTAGTAAATGAAATCGGCAGAAAATATCATCTCTCTTAGTAAAACACGGACTGAGCTAAAATTTCGAATTGATTTTAATAACAGTTTTAATGACTTTGTGCTATAACTGTCATTAAAAATGAATTGCGTATTACTAACCAGGGTTGCAAGACCCTGCTCAATATTATATCAAATTTTTTTTTTTTTTTTTTTTTCATAACCCCTTTAAATTTCCAGATAATTATATAAAATTATAGATCCTCAGGTGAATCTATTCACAAATTATTTTATATTTCCTGTAGCATCGCTACATTATATACAGGTTTTGTTATTTTATAGAAATTATATAATGAATAAACAAGTACAAAAATATTAATTTTTTACTAACAATTTATTAATTAGTGATATGAAAATATGTTTCATATTGTTGGACAATCCTATGGAATCTCGATATAAAGTTTCATGTTTGTAAGTCAAAGCGGTGACACAATCGCCAGTCAGACACAATTGGTAACTTTCCGAGTTGTGGCATAGATTGGTTAAAAAAAAAAAAAAAAACCTTATCAACCATTTTGTTGTACCTGTTGTATTATATCAGCTGTCGGAAAATTAACTCGTGTTGCGCACTCAAAGGAAATTCAATTACTCCTATTAAAGCGGATTACAATGATTTTTCATACTCTTTTATCTTCTGTAAACTGGAAGTGGATATATTATAGAACGATGAAAAGATAATTACTGGAGGCCGGTTAAAACGGACAGATTATCGTACACGCATGGTCAAACAGATTTCCCTGCTTCCGGATTGCTGTTCCCGGTCACGCCATGACATTAATTTTAATGTTCAATAAATTACTGAATTAAAAATTAAAAATTAATTTTGTTTGAATAGCTAGACTTTACTGCTATAACAGCTGGAAATTCTTCAGACGTTTTCGGTATTAATCCCAAATGGGTGACAATTTAAGAATATCAGACACGGACTCTGAAGAAGTTAAGCATAGAACCGATTCGGCTTGAGATGCTTTCCTAACAAACAGCTACACACTCTTGAATGTTCTTTCTTTTATTGAGCTAGTATTCGAAACTTTGGTTCCTTGGTGGTGTACCGGTTTGTGTGAGGTTTTGAAAAGATACATCTGTAAAAATACACTTATCAATTTTCTTCAACCTAAATTTACGATTTCAATGGCAAAAGTACTTTTTTTATAGTATATTAAGGATATATTTTTTTTTTTTTTCAAATGTACTTTATGAAACTAGACTTTGGTTTCAAGCTTCACCCGAAAGTTTCTGATCCAGTTAAAACATCATGGCTAAGTGAGTCAACGAAGGCCAAAGTATGACGATTAGAAAAAAATATGTAGTTCTGATTTTTGGTACAGTTGTTGGCGGACTCCCCCAATGTTGTGTACAACATGCTAAAAGTCTCCGAGGGTTGGGGCTGAGTGCGAGGGAAGGGTTAAAGGCCATTATCTTGCAAACTAGTGATCTTCGCAAAAAGTACTTTATATGCAAAAAAAAAAGTACACAAAATTGCCTACAAAAAATTTTTTTATCAATTTTTTCCGTCGAGTCATTGGCTAAATAGATAGTTAGGGTTAAAAACCATGAATTTTCATGAATAAACCGCTTTACAAATTACTCAACTAAATTAATTAAATTTAATACATGAAATACTTTTTGCTAAAATCATTAGTTTGCGAGATATTTGAGAAAAAACGAAAAAAAAAATTACCTTACCCCCTAGTGCTCACCCCTACCTTCAGGGACTTTTACTGCCCTGTATTGGAAACTTCCCCCAACAACTGTCATTCCGAAAATCAGCCACTACATTATTTTATTTTCTAATTGTCATATTTTGACAATCGTTTCCTGGACTAGTTAAAAAAAAAACAGTTCATGCTCATGGGTATATAGTAGTTTTTTATGCTTCTATGTTCTGTTTATAGAACGTTTTTCACTTTACTAGTTAGTGTTGGTGTATTTATTAAAAATCTTTTGCTTTATTCAATAAATAATGTTTTCTTTTCTTTTTTCTCTCATGAATAAATCTCTTTAACAAAAAGTGTGAAACTTCCTGTTTGAAACCCTCGCAGAACTACACATTTTTTTTTTCTAATTTTCCTTCGTTGCCTGGACTAAAGGCGTATTTTGAGGAATCATTCATTGCAAAAGGAAATACCTAAAATACTCACCAAACATTAATCTATTAACTTGTTTTAAACAACTCGTTATTGTCACTACTATTTCCTGAGCTACGGCATAAGAGAGCAAAGGTAATAAAGAAACGGCAATGACTTTTTTCAAGTGTAATATATTTTTTTTCTGTTTCATATGTACCTCTATTTTATAAAGGCTATCGGTAGTTAGATTGACACCTGGTACGAATTACTCGTGGTACCTCACCCTCTGTGGTCAGGTGTATTTCTTGGTTATGAAGATCCATCCAAGAAAAAGGGAATTTGCTGGAGGCAGCCTTCAATTAGCTGTTTATACACCTCGTAGTCGAGGCGTTCCCTGTAATCGTCAATCGAGTTATACAAATTCAAACACTCTAATTGTTTTGTATACGCTTTATGAGTTCCAGCTTTAAAATGTAAGACTAGTTTCGTTTTATAAATACAGTCCACTTTAGCTTCACCGTGATCACAAGATATTTCCTATTTATATATTTAATTTATTTTATTTTTGATATGATTTGTTGTATGCTTTCAGTCATTGTGTTAATTGTCGCTTATTTTCCCTATATTAATTACATTTGCCCCCCGAACATACTCCACCCAAGAGTATCTATTAGTGTTTAAATAAATATTAGTTATTACCGGATGCCAAAATATCCATTAATTCATTTATGATCATAGCGCGTACATTACGTACGTTACCTTCATCCTAATGCATAATGTTTAGTCGATTGATATTTAGAATGATCGAGTCATTTTGACAACTACCGTCTAATTATATTACAGAAGAAAGCTAATCTGAAAGTGGAACCTCACTCTTTGAGGGCTATGACAAAAACTCTTTACATCACCTGTATCGCGTTGGGGTAGAAGATCTTGGGCGTCTTCTGCCAGTCCCTTTTGTCGTACAAGGAGTTGCAGTTGGCCTGAGACAGAAGTATGTTGCCTTCTATGATGGTGACGTTACCTCCGAACTGGCATGCCGTGTCCCAGGTGGACAGAGCTGTACAATGGCACACCCCTGACTGGGCCAGGGCCACAAGCAGGGATATACCAACGATCCAGAGGTCTGCCATGCCGAAGACACACTGTTGCTGGCCTATCATCTGTGAGTGCAGTCTGTACATGTACGGTCTGTAGTGGGGGTACTGCCTTCCTGTGGCCCCGCATAATTCCTCTTTTAAATTGATATTTCTACTTGATCCAAGGATCGGTGACCTTGCCGTTTTAAGGTTGTTTTTTTCAAAAACAGAAACTTTTGTGACTGTCGGTCCGATCATCTCTCTGTCTAGTATGGTGTTTGTGAGTACCCTTGTGCGAGTTACAAGACATGAAATTTTACTGTGAGGGGGATCTCACGTTTAATACTGCGACAACAGGAAAACAAAAAACGAATATTTCTAAAAACCAAAATGTATCATTTTAAAATGTAATATATGACTAAAATATGCTAAATAAACTACTTAAATACAAAAGCAAATCAACGCATTTGCGACACATCACACTACTACAGGTTTTGTTCCAATTGCGAAAAGGATTTTATTGGCTCAGACTAAATTACGTTGCATTATGGATCCCAATACTATTATTAATTTTTTATAATTATTAGCCAATGAAAAAAAATTTACTGACAGGGTTGGAACTTGATTCCGTGACTTCCCCATTATGCGGTCGGGGCTACTCTGGACATTGGACCTTATTAATAACCTACCTAATGTAAATTTTCTTATTACAAACTCTCGGACATACTATAAGGTATGTACCCGATGACCACTGAGAAAGACTACGAAGAATCCACAATTTTCCTTACCGAAAGCTCTGACTGGATACTGGGGAGGTACCTGGACTCGGTATCCCGACCGCGCCAGTATACATACTTACACAAGAAATATTTTCAGAGTAACAGATCCAAAGTAAACCCTCTACCTACACCAACCAAAGGTTTTTAACCTTTAAATAAGCTCCCTGCCCTGTGCTAGGTATCTAACTAGGTTAAACCCAAATAAAAACAAACAATTACAAGAAATCGTAGAAAATGAACGAAATTCAAAGTTTTAAATTTGTTTCGTGAATTAGAAGGAACGTTACAATTAGTTTTTCATTAGAATATTCTATAAGGTTTTAACTCTAGTTTTTAAAATTGTTAATAAACAGCTGCGCACCTTTTTGGCAATGAAACGTATTAAAGTCTAAAAAAAAAACATTTCATACTAGAATATAAATGTACGTTCTTCAAAATCAACAGTAATATAAGGGTTCACCGATATTTTGACAAAAACATACAAAATGTTAAAATTCAAGTCTGGCTTTGCAAGGGTGTCTGTTACTCTGGCACGTTCTTTTGCCGAGTGTGGAGGCTCATCAACAAAGGTTAGTTTGATACTTCATAACTTTTCTTCGGAAATTTCATCATAAATCACTATTGTACTGATAATATAAACGATTTGTTCAGTACAATACTATATTATAGATCATTTCCACATCTACCTGGCAAGACCTAAGGTTAATTTAATTAATTTCTGTATGAATAGTATTCGCCTACTAAATCGTAGTTTTCAAGAAAAGGGGAAATTCACTTCACATCTTTGTAGTTCCTCCAAAACCTTTAAATCAAAAAGTTGATACATCACACACAACACATATGTTACCATGTATTTTCTTTGGAATACATTCCTTCGTTGGATTTTCTAAAAACAGGAAAGATTGTCATCCACTGGTTACTCACCATTTCAAAACAGATAATTCCTAGTTCTTTATTGTGCAATAATTACAATCTGCCTTTTATAAGGCAATAATAATACAGATAAATGATCTCATTCATACCATATTTACAGTTCATCATTCACTCGCTCATTCATACAATAGGACATGATTGGAGAAACTGGCCATTGCCAGGACTCCCACTGTCACGCGATTATAGCAGGTCACGAGGCCACTGCCATTTCAGTCTCCGAAGAGGATTATAGGGATGAGTGGCGCAGTACAAAGACTAAAAACAGATAATAATGATAAGTTTATTCTCCAAAGCCTTCCATGCTGTCCAGTTCCGTGGTTTCAGTACTATAAATATTTATAATTTCTACATGAAAAGATAAAGTTATTAAGTGATAATTTGTTTAGCAACTAAACTAACTCCCAATCTTCTAAATCATTAAATATTATAAGAAATTATTCCGTTCCTGCCAACTGTGCTAACTAACGCTCCAATTTCCTGTGCCATTATGTTTTTGCTGGCGGTAAAACTAGAAATTAACTGTAAAAATCTTGAACGCATGGAAGGAATTTACTGCATTTATTATACATTATAATAAATTGTGGGTAGACTTATAAACGCACTTGTTTTATATTCTTCAGAACAACATAATGCCAGTGGACCTCAAACAATGAATGAATAAGAATGATTATAAATATTTTCATTAATCATGGTTAAAGGATTTCGGCACAATGAAACATTTGTTGAATTAATACCACACGTTTATTTTACTTTTATACACAAGGTACATGTTCATAAACAACATTCTTAATTAATAATAATAACAAAACGTAGAGGATCAAACACTGTTATCCCTCAGGCTGGACAACACAACACAATTTATCTTTCAATATCCCACAATGGTTTTCAACAATCTCGATGAGTCAAACAATTTGTTAATTTATTGTCTAGTCTGTTCTAAGACAGACATTCGGTTTTAAAACAAGAAATACCTTATTAGAACTTCGCATTGGTTTCATTTGGTTAGTTGTTTAACCGTTTTAAAAAAGAGATAAAATCTTATAAACTTTTGTGATAACAATTCCTACTTGATTCGATAGTTCAGTAACTTCCGCTATACTAAAGTAAGTTCTTAAGTTCATAGATTTAAGCAGAGCTATTCCCTATATGAGCAAGTCTTACAATCTTTTATGGTGTGTTTATTACTTAAATACAATTAAAATTTTACAACCCCCTTCATTAAGCTAATATGTCCAATGTGTTTGAGGTATTCCTCCTATTCATTCTACGTGATCATTCATAACTATTTAAAAGTATATGTGATACCAAGTATATTTCCAGAAAGGACTGGTGTTGGGTGCTTATGATGGCTGTAATCCGGGAGAACTTAAATTTACAAAAACAGCCAAAAATCTTGATGAAAAAATGGGAGGAAAACTTTCCCAGCTCATCAAGGGGTAAATATCTTGTTTAATTAATTTTAAGTATTAACTAAGTTTCCCCATCCATTAGTTTCATTTTATTATATTTAATAAAATTTTCCCATCATTTGATTAAAAGTGAACAACTCCTGTTGGCCTACTTTAGATATTTCTATATGCTCCACTAAAATTTCACAATATTGTTGATGTGGTACTGCCTTATCTGTCCCTTTAGAATCCTCACATATACTTTCCTACTTCATATAACTTTTTTTTCTCTTTCAGTGGAGTTGGCATAACAAAAGGAACTGCTCAAGTATTCACCAATTTAGGTTAGTACTGCAGTATTGATTATCTGTCTCTAATATAATATTTTTGTAAGTATTGTTATTATACTGTATCATTTATTGTTTGCGTTCACCTTATTTACAGGCTTGTTTAAGAACTTAAATATTTAAATATCTTCTAAAAATATTGTTGTACATGTTCTTAATTCATCAGCATCTCTGAACCAGAAAAGCTAAAACAGTCTCTAGAGTCTGTATTCCTAGGGAATCTCCTTTCCAGCTAATTTAATTGAATTTCTCAACTTCAACAGATATATAAGTAAAAACTCTACAATGTATGTAATTTTTAGGTGATGAATTCTACTCCATTGCTGTAGCTGGATTGGGAGAAGAAGGAGCAGGTTTTAACAGCATAGAAATCCTTGACGAATGCAAAGAAAATATACGCTGGGCTGCTGCGACAGGGGCAAGAGCTCTACAAGATTCAGTAAAGCCTCTTGAAATATCTTATTATAATATTATCTAATATTTTATTGACACAAGTTATTATAAAACTAACTATTGACAGTTATTGTATTCGTTCACTTAATGACTGTTTAATGATACTTTGTCAATTAAAGGAAGTGATTAGTGTACATATAAATTTTTAATGAAAATTTTGAAAGTGCAAATATGCATCTGCAAATGTCTCTTTTTAAGCATATCAACACCTTTGAACATAATAAAATATTTTTGTTAATTAACAGAATCTTTCACCAGAGCTATGCTGTGAAAACTTCGGTTTAATAATAATAAGCATGTTTATTTTGAATAGTGAATCATACAACTGACCAAGGAGGTGACAATGTATAAGATCACTCACAAATAGCAAATCCTAACTGTATAATTAAAATTAATATCAAGTTAATATTATTCTTATTAATAAATTAGATAATGTTCGAATATAATTTATAAACCCAACGCTTCCCTTTAAATTAGATATGAACAAATAAGACTCATTATTATAGAAAACAGCCAATAAAAGATCAATAGAACACAATCAAAAACATTATTTAACACCAAGTAAATTCACAATATAGCTGTTATGTTTTTCCTTAGGAAGTGGCTTAGTTAAAATGTCAGACAGCATTTCTTCTGAAGGAAGATAGTCCATTTTAATGATTTTATCTCACACACTCTCTCAAAAATTATATCAATATACTAGTTGGCTAATAACCTTGTTTATAACTAAATTTATTGCCCCTATGTTATCACCATAAATAGTAGACAGCTGGAGCTCAGCGACGGGGTTACAATCAGTTATTCTGAATCTTGAGAGCATCTTGTCAATGAATTTTGTTTGGTCAATCCATAAAGCTCTACAAGATACAAGGGAAGACAAAGCTTCCCGTTTTGTTTGTCTTGGGTGGTCCACTGTCCCAAAAACTCTTTGATTTCTCCTACATTCTCCATGTCTAATTCCTGTTCAAGTCTGAGCTGAGTTCACTTTTTCCAAGCTGGATCATTGGATAGCAAGGGAACATCATCTTCATAAACTGTAACACTAACAATGGCATTCTTGATAAACTTGAAATAAATGCAAAAGTCAGTTCCAGTTTCAGACCCATTCAAAAGTTTCATTTTTCTTGAATGATTCTATTTCTTCATCCATGGCGATTTGTCACTTTTCCGAATGAGGCCAATTTAATGTTTCTTGGGTTGAGAGTGGTTTATCAATCTCAAATGAAAGATAAACATAGTCAAGATCCCTTTTTAATTTATGAGGGCCAGCTCTTCCTAAATCTCTACGGACTTCCCCTTGAATTTCATCTTTTTTGAAGCCTAAAAGGTTCCTCATCTATTTATTTGTAAGGTTTTCTTGTTTTTTATGGATCTTTTAGCAAGGATACTTCAACAATCGCCAAGTCATTGTGAAAAGAATTTTCCCCTACAGGTAAACCATATCAAATTATGACCACTTTCCTTGTCGTGGGGTTGATTAAGCAGGAATGATTAAACAGGTAATTTGGTGTCATCACAATACCTGATGAAGATTAATTTTTCAGAGCAAGGGTCCCACTTTTTCCTTCTTTCCTGGGGTATTTGGACCAAATATAATATTTACTATTTAGTAAGTAAATAGCCGATGTGTGGTTTCTCCCGACCCAGGCCTTAAATGGTCATATTCTTCAGGGGCTTCATAGGGCATCTATTATTTACGTACCCGATCTTGCTTTGACCTAAAAGTAGTTGGGTAAACCTGCGTCTTGAAGCAGATATCTAGCTTTTTCCACAATCTCATAATTCCCCCTCTTAGCTACTGAATTTTGTTGATATGCAAAATGAGTCGTTCGTTGGTACCGTAACCCTTTATTCATTAAATAGTCAGAAAAAAATTAATTAATAAATTCATTGCCATTATCAGTGCGTAAGACTTTAATTCTCCTCTCCAATTGGTTCTCAACGACGGATAACGTTGTTTGGAAGCAACAGAAGCATCATCTTTAGATTTAAGAAAATAAACATGGATTTAATGTGATTAGTCATCAATAAACACTATAAAATATTTGTTACCTCCAATTGATGAGGTTTCTATTGGCCCACATAAGTCTGAGTGGGCGAGCCCATGGGGAGCTTATTGATTTTGAAAGGCAGACGAGTTTGTTTACCTGTGGCACAGACTTAATACACAGTGTCACTAATTTACAATTTTGTCACTGCCATTTGCCATATGGTTCAAAATTTTCATGTTCTCCCTGCTGAGATGTCCTAGCCTCCGATGCCATTATTTATAGTTACGCTGGCAGTTGTCTCCGTTAGGATTATAAATCTTCCTTCCATGCAGTGAAAGTGTGCTGGGCCTACAGGACATTGGTTATGACCAATATTAGGGCAGTGGTTATGAAATAAAAAACAGTAGATCTCAAACATGTAACTTTAATGGATCACTTAGTAATTAGAAGGAGGGAGCACATCATACAACTAACCGAGGAGGAGACAAATAGCAAATACCAACTGTATAATTAAAACTATTATCAAGTTAATATTCATATTAATACACTAGATAATCAAATATAATTTATGTACCCAACAAATACTAATATGTTTGCTCAATAATTAAAAATGTAATTTTATTTTACCAGGGTATCAGTACAATCCTTGTTGAGGGATTCACAAATGCTGAAGCTGCTGGTGAAGGTGCAAATCTGGGTGTTTGGCAATACCAAGATGTGAGGAGCCCATCGGAACAAAAACCAAATGTAAAATTGGATCTGTATGAAAGTGATGATAGGTACAGTTTTAGATAATAACAAACTTACATCATTAACAAAGCGATGAGGTGGATGAACAAGATACTACTTTATTTTAAATTTGCTACCTTGGATTTTAAATTAAATACCATGGAGAGCTACAATTTATTCTGCCGAAACCCTCAATAAACTCAACTCTAGATAAAAATAGATTAATCCAAATAAATATTAAATAATTCGATAAAAAATAAAGGAATTACTTTTCTTATATAGTGCTCACATCTGTGTTACTTGGCAGGTCAATGATTTAAGGATAGTAAATAAAATGTTTGAGGATTTATATTTATGTTAATTCTTTTCAACTCACTTAGAATATATTTCTCCCAAATGTCATGTAAACATGTCTTATCACAACTTAACTCCACCTAAATTTGTCATTAAACAAAAAAATGAATGGTTACCTGAAATGACACTTCCCACAATTATACAGATTGGAATAATAACAGACCTCTGGAATTATCTTCTTGGAAAGATCTTTTATTTTTGGCATTTTGCCAAAACAAATCTGACCTTATGAGCAGCGATTTTCAAGCACAACTAATTAAGTTATACAATACAAGTAACATCAAATTTAAAATTGCAGAAATATTTTTGTTCAGATTTTTGTAAGCCATATTTATTATTTATTTTAACCTAATCAGTCTTATGTCAAGAAATTATTCAAATCGTTATGTTACCTATCAGGGATGGTTGGCAAAAAGGTATAATCAAATCTGATTGCCAAAATCTTGCAAGACGTTTAGAAGAAACACCTGCCAACTTGATGACTCCTACTATTTTTGCTCAGGTTTGTACATTGTACTACCATGAACACTAAATCACTTCAAAATAAGATATTAATTTATTCCATATTATTTATAGTGGGCAATAGACGCATTGTGCCCATGTGGGATCCAAGTGGAAGTAAGAGACAGAGATTGGCTTGATTCGCACAAGATGAATGCCTTGCTTACAATCGCCAAAGGCTCTTGTGAAGAGCCGCTAATGTTAGAAGTAGGCTATTGCGGAGCTAAACCAGAGGATAAACCTGTTATTTTAGTAGGTATGTTGATATATTTGTTTTTATTTAATTAAGTTGAATATTGGACTTTATAAAAGTATGTTTCTTGTTTACACTGTCATTTTAATTTCCCTATAAGCGACATATATAGTAGAGTTAAATATGTTGCAGCCTTTTCGCAAAACACTGATTTTTTTTTTCCACAAATTGGCTTAATTCTCGGCCTCCACTACTTTAAGCCTATTAAGACAAGATGAATTATTGTGATAACCTGAAATCACCAACCTGCCTAAATGGGAAAATGTTCTACCAACAGAGTATATGAGAATGCTGTATTTGTAAATGACTAGTGTCAATAAGATGGCTAAAGTGAGCGACAAGGTTTTTATTATCATACATGTAATATTTCTGTAAGCTCTGCTCATTAGTTTCTAAAAAAAAATTAACTCATGAAATCATTATTAGTTCCAATCAAAATAGTAAAGATTGTTGTTCAAATTCAAGTCCTTGTTGACAATACTAAGTACAGCAGAAAAGGTAAGCAGAACTACTCAGTTGATAGGCAAAGGAAGATATCTTCTCCAATACGGTTTGTGTATTCATAATTATTTTAAAAAGGGTATATTATTTCAAATTGATACCTTTTCTGGCCAATAAAAACATTTAAAAGTGCCTCTAAATACTTTAATGTTATTTTTAAGGTAAAAATATGGTAAATTTGTTTAGTTTATTAAGTTTAAATAATTAAATTTATTTAGTTGGTTAAAGTAAGATTAGACATAAAAGTCGTAGGGTTAGTTCCACACGTGGCAGAAAAACCCGAGACATAGAAGAAAGGCCACGTAACCTTGGGGGACAAAGGCTCACTGTCAAGCGTGAGGGAAAAAAGTTTTGTAAGCTTTGAAATAAATGATAATCAGATGGTGCAAGGAAGGGGGTGTAAGGGGGAAGGGACATCACTTCCCAACCAAGCTCCAATAGTCTCGTACATGTTGTTAAAGATGTGTAAGGCCTCGCATTGTCATGGTGGAACCCAAATATCGAGCTTCTTAACAAGTCCAAGACGTCTTATATGATTTTCAATTGTTTTATGTGATACATTTAACTGTTTTTCAATCTCTCGCACAGTTATATGACGATTTGATTCAATTATGGCTTTCATTTTGTCATCATCAACTTCAGAAGGTCGACCAGAACGTTGGTCATCTTTCAGTGAAAAATCTCCAAAACGAAATTTTTTAAACCAATTCTGGCACGGGCGTTCTGTTAAACAATCAACGCCATAAACTTCACACATCTCTTTGTGAGCCTCAGCCGCTTTCTTGCCTTTATGAAAATAAAAAAGTAAAATGTGTCGAAAATGCTTACACTCCATGTTAAAACTGACAATTGTAAACAAAATTACTCGGAATTTCTTTCTATAGCAATCTAAAGGTACCTACAGTTAAATAATGTTTGTAGAGGAGAGTCTTTCAAAAGAAAAGAAAGAAAAGCTTTATTATGAAGTACAAGCAAAACACTGGTATATACAAATATTAAGAGTTACGTTACTACATACTGGGTGGAATGTATGGGAACAAGTAGGGTCTGGGACTAAAGCCAGACATATGTATAAGAAAAGGGTAGTTCTGGGAAGTGGGAGGAAGGTCTTGGAGGGATGCGGTCACCTACTTCAAAAATAACAGGAACCCTCAATTACTTCCATGAAGTCACGAGGCAGGTATACAGGGGGCTTGCTTCTACTTTTAGCAGTATATATAACATTAGCATTATAATATTCTTAGCATTATATAACTGACTACCAAATCTCAAAAGAAAAAAAATTCTTGCTTTTGCAAGAAAACTTTGCTCCTGCAGGTACTCTCCCCTGACCTGTGCGTTGGGAAACTAGCTGGAATTTCAACTGTTCCTGGGCTTTTGTGGCTCCTTAGCATAGCAATTATATCCTGCACTTCTTCCTTACCTGGAGAATTATCTATTTCTGCTACTTCTTTCTCTTAGAGTGAAATGATTAAACTGCTCATGCTTTAGTATACACTATCATTTTATAGTCTGAAAAAGGCAGACCAATCTCTCCAGTTAGTACTTCACCTTCATCTTTACAATACTTGATTCCTGGTTATTACCCTTCTTTGATTTTTTTAAACCCATAATTGTTTTATTTATGACAATTGTTTACTTCATTTTTTTTTTTTTGCAGCTTTTCTAAACTAACCATACTTTTGGTCATTCTTCTTTTAACTGTATAATCTTCTATTCTTGCTCTTCTCCTCCATTGAAATACTTTCATAATATAAAATTATATTTTATTATATTAAATTGGAACATTAAATGGTCAGGATAATTTTTCTACTTTATACGTTATTTATAAAGAATAATTTGAGAGAAGGGAAATAAATTATAAAAAGTTTAATTCAAACAAGTGAATGTAAAAGCAGGAGCGTGGATCAGCTGAAAAGCAAAGAGTTTAGTTGTTTAGAGATGTTCAAATGGAGATGTTGTCAGTTTAGAATTGCTGGAGAAGAGAAGTGTTCATGATGATTTTGTGCAGTTTGCGGATGGTCAAACATATTCGACGTGAGGGCCCTCCTACATTATATTTGCATGTATTTCTTATTTCACGTCTTCATATTTCCTAATGTCCTCATATTTACCCATGCATATATGAAAAATCATTACTTGTCAGATTGGCAGAATCTACAGGAGGCCATAGAAGCAGCATTATATTTGGAGTCTCAGGATCAACAAAACACAATACTTGGGCTGGAGCATGTCAAGTTAAGACAGAAAAATTGTGAAAAATTTATAAACTGTACATGTACAACATATATACTGTATATACACAATATATATTGTTGTGATATTTTGATGTGATGATTTTTGATGGTGTTTTTAATATAAACTCACAATTAGCAGGCATAAATGAACGGTGGATCACGATTCACGAATGTTTAAACACTATTCGTTGCGTTGTATCTACCATTAATATTTATAGTATAAATAATATCAATAATTAAATATAAATATTTAATTTATTAACTTCAAAACAAGAAAAGTAATCATATATGAGACAAAGAGTATTGAACAACCAAAGAGGTCAAGAGTCAAGAAGGCAGCGGAAAGGTACAACGAGAGAACAACACTAAGGCAGGTCACTCATTCATCTGGACCCGGCAGGAGAGAGAGGAAGCACCAGAAGGGACGCTAGCCCAGGTATGTGTACTGTCTCATGGTGCACAAGAGAGGACCGGCCCCAAACTTTCACCCGGCACGCATCGAGAACCAAGGACGCTCAAGACGCTAATCCGAACCACACAGAGAAGACGATGCATCGTAGAATATCAACAAAGAAACACTGGCCAGTATCGCGTTTAATAATTAACGTACAAATTAACTTTAGTTTTTTTTTTAATAATGTTATTTTGTTTCGTACGTACTAATTTGAATATTAATTTAATCAATTTGTGTAAATAAACAATTATTCCTTTTGCCAGAATTATCCTATTTTTATTAACAGAACCTTAAGATAAAGTAAAAGCTAAGAATAAAAATTAAAAATAAAATATAAATTATATAAAAAATATATAATTAAAATATATGATAATAAATATTTTAATATTATGGCCAGTATCGCGTTTAATAATTAAGGTACAAATTAACTTTAGTTTTTTTTTTAATAATGTTATTTTGTTTCGTACGTACTTATTTGAATATTAATTTAATCAATTTGTGTAAATAAACAATTATTCCTTTTGCCAGAATTATCCTATTTTTATTAACAGAACCTTAAGATAAAGTAAAAGCTAAATATAAAAATTAAAAATAAAATATAAATTATATAAAAAATATATAATTAAAATATATGATAATAAATATTTTAATATTATGTTGTATTTTTAATTGTAATATTTTTAAATAATTATGAAATGAATTTTAAAATGAATATAGTTGATAGAAAAACTGGAATAAGTATTAATAAGACTTCAGGTGTAAGAACAGATACCAAGGGTTAATTGAAGGGAAACCCAAATATATATGGCAGGGGATGGTAGTGTGGTTGCCAATAAGTAGCCTACAGGTTCTAGACAGAGGAGCCAGTTTATTTACTGCTAGACCTTCACAGAGTACCTGGGAGCTGTAGAGAGACCACATGTGTAAGTCCTGAGAGTGGCAGCCAGCATGATAACCCCCCAACTACAAAGAATATATCCATGTTATTTTATATATCACTGTTTATAGTAGGTCACTATTATTTAAGTTTTATATAATTTTCTGTTTCAAATTATTTTAATATGAAATAAACAGAATTATGCACTTAAACCGTATACAGCCCTGAGATCATAGCTCTGTATGTGAGAGGTAAAAACTACCATAACCATAAGCAACATTTTAAATGAAGCATTATAAAATAAACTATTATTCTTAAAAACTTTTAATCGATGTCCTTTTACTCCTTATATATAAGAAACTACAATTTTAGTAAAGACGAGAGATATTGTCTTATAATTCATTGTGTATATGATTTCAATGATGTATACTTTATCTTTGCTATAATTTTTACTTTTTTATTCATAATGAGTCAAAGTACATTAATAAAAAGTTCTTAAAGAATAATAGTATTAAAATATTTATTATCAAATTTATAACTTATATTTACTTTGTATTTAACTTTTACTTAATCTTGAGGTTCTGTTAATAAAAATAGGAAACTTCTGGCAAAAGGAATAATTGTTTATTTACAAATTGATTTAAAAATAAAATAAAATAACATTATTAAAACTAAATTTAAATTTGTACCTTATTACTAAATGCGAGACTGGCCAGATTTTCTTTATGTTGCATTCTTCCTTTGTGTGGTGCGTAGCGTCCCTATGGTGTCTTCTTCCCGTCCTTGTAGCGTGGGTTGCTACCTCGTGGTGATCATGGTCTGGTCTCCCGGGCCCCTTATGAAAGAGTGCGTGATCTTGTCTCGTGGCTGGGTCGGATGCAAGTGACTGGAATCCTTGTTCCTCGATCCGTACCTCGTACCTTTTCGCTGCCTTCTTGATCCTTTTTTAACTGGCATTGGACAACGAGTTGTTTCGGATATTTATACTTTTCTTGTTTTGAAGTTAATAAATTAAATATTTATATTATACATATTAATGGTAGATACAATGCAATGAATAGTGTTTAAACATTCATGAATCGTGATCCACGGGTCGTATATTATTCATGTATGCTCGCTAATTTCGAGTTTATCTCAAAAACACCATAAAAAATCACAACATCAAAATATCACAACATTAGTTTGGTAATATTTTCTATATTGAAGGATACATATATAATATTTTTCAAAAATTGTCCACAATCTCCTTCTGTATAAAATTTCTTTATTACTATACATCCCTTATTGCGACATTTTGGACTTAAATAGTTCATTTTCAGGCAAACCCTATACCAGAAGAAAATATTTTGGTATAATTACAATAATAATGAAATGCTTATTTTCATCTTAAAACAATAATATTTCAACTGATGTGTTGATACCTTTGGTCTAAACAACACATATTCCTTCCACCTTTTCTTTCTAACAAGCTATTAATTTGAAAATGAAATTCTATTGTCATAACAATATTGTTACAATAACTAACCTCCACTATCTCGGTCATAAAACATTAAGTGATATTAGTCACATCGCTCATAATGTCCATAACACTACTGACACTAGATAAATCTCATTGATGCATTTAAATTTACCTTAACATTGCAGGAAAGGGAGTTACATTTGACTCTGGTGGTCTCTGCCTAAAGTATTGCGAAGTAATGCCAGATAAACGTGGAGATGTTGCTGGAGCAGCTGTTTGTATTGGTGTGGTGAAATGTGCGGCACAAATGGCATTACCAATTAATATCAGAGGTAAAATGATTTATTCAATATAAAATACCGTTTTTCTAGGTGAACTGAATGATTTTGTGAATTTTGTCTAATTGTTCCAATATCTTTTGGGAATATCCCAATATCTTGCTAGCTCGAAAGAATTAAGAGTAATCATTCACCCAGTAAGCCTGCTGACCTAACTACTACAGTCTTGATTTTGTATATTTTCACTGAATTCTTTTCACTTTAATTAATATTACACTGTATCTTTCTGCATAAGTAAAGTGGAAATATGACATAAACTGTAGGTGTTTATTTACAGTTTCTAATATACTTACTGGGTTGATGTGTAAAAGCTTGATGATCCCTTGTAAATTATGGTAACTTCAACTTTATAAAAAATATGTCCATAAACGAGCATTTGATACAACCACATGTGTTTTAAATGAAATAGTTTTGGTGATCAAATCAATTCCTTTCATAATAATTTTTTATGGCATATATTTAATACATATATTCAATTATATAATGATCAAACAAATAATATCAAATTAAATGATTAATCAATCAATTAAGTATTATAGAAATAGTAATTTTTAATTTAAAATAGAGTAAATTTTAAAGTTAAATATTTTTTTTTTATCTTCTTGTTTGAGGAGACAGTAATGATTAGCACATTATTTTAATATTTAGATATGAATTTTAGTGCTTGCTCCTCTCATGGAAAGTATGATCGGTGGGTCGTCTATCAAAGCGGGAGATGTCATTACAGCCCTCAATGGAAAAACAGTTCAAATCGAAAATCCAGACCACGAAGGGCGAGTGATGCTGCTTGAGCCATTAGCATTTTCAATGACTCAATATCCATGCCTTTTAGGCACTGTTGCTTCTCTGACAGGTCAGTATGATATGATTACATATGTTAATTTGTCTATTAATATATCTTCTCTACACTGTATTAAAAAAATATTTGTTGAGTCCACTTTCTAAATGTCTATCTCAATTGATAGAGCTTAAATTTTGTCTCTTGCCTCCTCTTTTTACATCTTACAGTATGACATAACTGGAAATTTCTTACAGTTGTACTATAGTGTCATTTTTAAAGTTAATAAATCATTTAAGTCAGTAAACTGGAATTATTAAGTTTAGGTATTTACTTACTTAGGACAATGCCACATACAAAGAATAAAAAAAACATGGCTGAGGGTGCTGGCACCTTTTATTGGTTATGGGTGAACAAAGAAACAGTCACAGGAAGCACGAACAAAAAAGGAGAAGGAGGCGGTATATTGACCACACATGAACAAAGGATGAGGTGTGGGAAAAGCATGACGTAGAGGTCACTTTGACAGGTCACACGTACTATCAAGGAGGGGAAACACCTATAAAAAGAGGAGGTCGATGAAAATTGTGAAGTTCTTGTCTGGTATAAGTATCCGAGCAAGCAACATCAAGATGGCCATCATCAGTAGACTTACGCTTGCAAGACATGACTGAAGGTGTGAGAAACATTTGTCTCAGATCCTGAAACATGTTGAGCATCCTAGGTTGCAGATTTGGAACAACTACATCAAAGCAGATGGAAGAATTATTCAACTACCAAGTAAATTACAGGGACATTTGCATATTTTAAGACAAACTGTGAGTAGACAAATATTAATTACGTTTTTCTGAAGATAAAAGCAGTTACGACCACAAACCATGTTTTCCAGTATATTTATAGATTTTAATGTTTAAAAATAGTAAAGTAAATTTAGGTTAAATGGATGAGTGTTTAGTAGGTCAGAATCTATCCAATCTGAGATTTTTTATCAAAATAAATAATTTAGATGAAATGATAAATAAAATTAAATAATTTTTAATAATCCACAAGCAGGTTATTAATAATTACAAAACCTGATATTACTTATTTGTTGTAATAAGGACGCTACAAGGTGTCACATGTGTAGACACTATTTTAGAGGATTTGATATAATTTGTGCAGCAAAGTTGTTCACGTGATCATTATATTAACTTTACCAACTTAAGAGGGTCAAAGAAGAGGTAAGTTTAGATTGTGTTTGTATTTACATATCTGGTTAAATTTATTAATATCTTCATTTTTATATGACTGTAATTAATACATAATTAATTAATTTTATTTGTATAGCTTGAAGTATTTGTATACAAAAAAACTTTCATCTCTTGTTATAAATGAGTACACATTAGTGGCTGACAAATGTGTATGTATGGTTTATGTAAGGACACACTTGCAATTACAAAACTCTTTCTTCAGCTATTGAGAAAATACATTCAAATAGAGTGTAGTTAGTATCTCTATATTAGATAATGTAATAAACAATTTGATTTCGATGAGCTAGTAGTGTAATTTTTTATTGACTTTTTAATGTTTCACAATCATTACAGGTGCAACAACACGTGGATTGGGTTCAGGCTGTACGGCAGTTTTTTCTACATCAAACGATGTCTATAGAGAGCTTGAAAGAGCAGGAAGTGAAACTGGAGATAGGGTGTGGAGGTTCCCATTTTGGAAATATTATACAGAAAAAGTTACAGGTTAACTAAAAAATAAATAAAATAGTTATATACCACCAATGAACAATGAACTGGTTTCTTAATTTTCTCAATTTGAAATGATTCTGAAATTCAATTTGTTTTCTCATTGGAGCTTTAATAAATTTAGTCTGTGATCAAATATCTCATGTGGCATAAAAATTATAGCCAGGTGATAAATTTTCATTTGATTCATTCATCAATTCATTAGATGTTGTCTGTAGACTTTACGCTCACATTTTGGGAAAATCATTTTAATCACAGATTAATTGGTAAACAACCAGCATTTTCTTGATGAAGCTGAAGATAGTGACAAAGACATATAATAAAATTCATGAAAAAAATGTCTATACATGTAGACTGGTATATATATAGATTACTGGTAGTAATTTAAATCATTAATTACTTTTCAGATTTTCCAAATGTTGATGTGAATAACGTTGGTAAGGGTGATGGTGGCGCTACATGTCTAGGAGCTGCCTTTTTAAAAGTAAATAACATGCTTTTATTTTTATTACATCTAGGAGTCATCCAATATTAATTAAAAACCTTTATGTCCTGCAGTATAACAATTTTTTAATTAATTTAAAAAGCGTTAAAATTTAATTAATACATGGTATAAATAAATGGTCAGTGGTAGGACTAATTCTCCTCAGTAAAAATACTCGAGCAGGAAATCCACTTTTTATGTTTGCAAGTATCCAGCAACATATATATCAAACTTCCACAGCACCTGGCCGATGCCGATGGTATTAATAAAATAAATCACCTTTGAAATTTATGGGACTATAGTGGTAGGTCCAGTAAGAAGACTTGGACTGAAGGTCAATGAAGTAAAATCTAGATGAGGTCTTATTGCAGATGAAGAAAAAATAAGTAGAAACAACTGTTGAAAAGATAAAAAGAGGGAAAGCAGCGGAAAAGGAGAATATTATCTCTGGAAAAGCATGGGGATCGTGTTTCAGCAGCAGAGATGAAATATGTGTGATGAGTGGCCAACAAGAAGGTGCTTACACAGGTGGTCTGAAAAGTTTCCAACCTCAACATGAAGATGATAATAAAATAAATAAAAGCTTTGTTAGGTCGGAAACTTTTCAGACCACCCTCGTATAAGAAGCGAGGCAATTCGGGAAGTTACAGCCTTCAAGAACATCCTTGAACAAAGGCAACTAGTAGTGAGGACATGTGATTGAGTCTTTAAAATAGTCAAAGATCTTAAAGAAGAAAGGCAAAATATAAATAATGAAGAAAAGTTAAATCTAAATATATGTCTCTGGGATGAAGCTACCTCTAAAGCAAGTGATCTAGAATACCTAGTATTTTATTGGAAGCTACTCTGATATATATATAAAGGGAGAAATATTATACATCATACACATCCGAACTTATATGTGAAGTATAGATCTCAGAATGGATAAGGGGATCAAACCAGGAGCAGCACTTAATTTATAATTAGCATTTAAGCAGTAGCTTAATTTATAGATCTGATTCCCATAATGAAGATGGAGGTGGGTGGTGCATATTCACAGGAAGGGAGACAGTGAAATCCTTTTTTCCTAATGCTCTTTTTTGACAATTTACCTCTGGGCTATTCAAGGGAAAAGTGTGACACATTCACAGCATAGTGTACTCAATATGGGCAGGTTACAATATCCCATTGGGTTGCCTCCTGTAGACAGATGGGCCCATCTTACCTGATGGAGCACAGGAGCAGACTAATTTACCGGCTAATCTCTATAGGTCATACACTTTTTATGGTGCAGATGCTAAGTGAACCTCTTCATGGAACCAGAAGAGAAGGGGGGAGCAAAAGCCAAAGCTAAGAGACTCTGATGCTGTCACATGGGATGCAAGAGATGTTCTGGGAGCTAAGACACTGGATGGTGTGAATACCCTGCAGTGACAATTAGGAGAGATAAGTGGTGGCAAGAATCTGTCATCAAGTTGTGCTAAGATTTAAGCTAAATTTGAGGTTATAATGAAAAAAAAAAAGTTCATTTATCCAGCTACTTTTTTCATTATTTTTAACTACTTATTTTTTGCTTGCTGCAAAGCTTATATCAAAGAGCTAGGCTCTCTCTTGAATCTCGAAGAGATTAATAGCAGGAGAGTAAAAAAAGTTGTTGTGATAACACCCCATTATTTTTATTCTCTTTCTTAAGAAATCTTATCCTAATTCAAATGCTTTCTTCTTTTATCAGCGTTTTCACACTGGTGAATACCATCTGTAATTTAATTTTTTTGTTTCTTAAATCCTATTTTACCTACCAAAACTCATTCACAGTTCATATTGTCATATATTTTAAACAATTTTACTTACTTTTTATGAAGAGCATCTAGTTTTAGCTAACAAATAATTAATGTTTTACATATAAATAATTTTTTTTTTAAGTCCGCAATCTGTATAAGATTTAATGCAAAACAAATTAATGTTTAATAATCATGACATAATTTGCACATTGTTTACTATTAACATTTTTTTTTCTAGGAATTTGTAGATCCAAGCCTAGACTTTATGCACATAGACATACATGGAACTGGTCTGAAAATGAGGGGTACAAATTTTCCTTATCTGAAGAAAGGATTGATGTCAGGGAGACCTACTAGAACATTAGCTCAGTTCTTGTACCAAGTCGCTTGTCCTCACGATAAAGGAGATGACTGTTCCTGAACACAAGAAAAAAAAAAATAAAAAAAAATATTGTGCTGTCTAATGGGTTCACCCAAAATAAATATGTCCGTTGTCCAACTCCAAATGCCTTTTTTTATTTTTACAATCATTTTCAATGCTATTTTTTTATTATTATTATAGATAAATTTTTGTATTAACAATAGCTTACTTACTAAGGCTAAGGCTTTTTTGATTAATCTACACAAACATTTTCAAGTCTTATTATAAATATAATAGGGTACAATATAAGCTAGAAAATAATTCACATTATTTAGTAATTCAGATAACATCACATATTGATCGAATACAGTACTGCAGCATTCGACAGATCATCCCTCTGGAACTCAATTACTTCCAAAATTTAATGTTGCACATACCCTTCACACTTTTAAATAGCAGTTCTTCAATCATTTCTTGTCTATGCAGGTCTCCTTATGTATATAACTTAAAGTGAACAACTTCGGTTTTCATAAATTTACACATTTCCCCTGCCCGCACATAATCTGCAATTAATTTGATTCAAATGTCAATTCTGAGCCAGCTGGCAAACAACTTAACACCCTGACGAATATCACTCCAACAACCAACCCTGCAAGTGATAGTTGGAGTCATTCAGGTCAGAAATTTTCAACTCCTGTATATTTTTTGTCTACCACTCATTTCTCTGGTCTGCGACCAAAAAATCCTAAAATGCTTACAAAAATAAAATCCATCATTTCCATCGTGATGATGAGTCTTGGGTCAGAAGTAGAAAGATGTCATAAATTTGGATGTCACACATTTTAACCCCATCCTGACACTCAAAATCTATCTCCCCAGGCCTTCTGTTATATAAGAATTTGTTTGTTCATAATTCTTTCATCTTTCCCCAGCTAAAGCAGTCACCCCTCAGGTTAAAAATCCACTGCACCATATACCTAAAAACGAATCACCCTGGATATGATCTTCTGATGGCACGAATTTTCAACCTGCTCCCACACATATCTACAATTACATCCCATTACATCTAAATAATAATAAATATTTAATAGTAAAAAAACAGTTTACAGAATATTTTGTTTTTTTCAACAAAGGATTATCAAAGCAGATGGGCCAGGGTGGGGGGGATTCGGTGTTGGAAAGGAAGGGAGGTTCTGTTAAACAGTGCATGCTTGTAATAATAGATTATTTGAAGAATAATCAATTGACAATTAATCAATAGATTGTGGCAATTGACTATCTGTTATCCCTACATTGTTATTCTAAGATTCCTCTTCAACAAAAGGAAAATAATATGAAATCCCACCTCACATTAGAAAACAAAATCCTCTTACACAAAGCCATTATAAACCTAATCTGGACTTAAGGACTTTAACTCTGGGAGGCATCAAAATCCAACAAAGTACTAATAACATCAGTCAATACATTTTTTTATATTACCAATAGAACCCTTCATAGTGACCTTGAAATTCCCATTGTCCAAGATCACGTTTCCTCAAAATTCCATTAAAAATTATCTTACCATCCAAATAAATCCCCTAGCAAGATCACTTTTTATCATTACCCATCTCCACAACCTTCTCGGAGATTGAAACAGAAGTGGCCCCAAATGGTATTTTTTAAATATTGTCATTGGTCACTTTTCTCCCCTGAAGCAAAGATGTGGGGATCCCTCTGACCCTTGCCTCCTTCCCACAGGAATGTGACAATAGTGCGGGTGAATTACTGGGATTCCTGACCGTATAAATGTATATAATAAATTATATTAACTCTATTTATATTGTATGCATGAGATTACTCATCACAATTACCCACTTTGAGACAGATTGTAATAAATCTTGAATAAACTATTAATTAGTAAACTTAAGAACATTTACTCATTTATTTTTTAAATATTTATTCTTTTTGTTTTTCTGTGTAGTAGCTAGCGCATTATGTAGGCCCTGAATCCCTATTTTGTATGTAATTATCAAATACAATGTAAAAAATATTAGTATATCTATATGAGTGGGGAAAAAATAATAAAATATACTTTAAAGGAATCCATTATTCATTATCTAAAATAATTTTACCGGGAGATAAAAGGAAATGTTGAGCATGAAGAAAAATCATGTAAAGGTGGATTTATCCAATTTTTATAGTAGATACCTCATTTTACATACACATGTTGATGGACGTGAAGTTTAAGAACACTGAAAAAATGTCAGTTGCGTTGATTCATAGCTTATTTGTAATTCAACTTACTCCAAATAATAACTTTTTTTTGTTAGTGAATATTTTTAGTTTACCACAGTAACAACAATGTCAGGAGTAGTAATAAAATATATCATTAAGGTAACAAAATATAATTTATTATAATGTTACAAGGAAAAAATTAGCAATACATTAACTTCCTTAAACTATACTTACATACCATATGGTATGGTATCACAGTTCAAAATGTAAATAACATCAATTATTACAATATTTACTTATTGTGTTGTTTTTGTCATAATAGAATACACAACCAAATGACCACTGTTCCAATAGTCATAACATAGCTTGCTTATTTGAGTTAATTATTTGTTCATCGGGAAATATTAACTTTAACACGATGATAGGCATTCCCCAAGACTCCTCTCAAATTCCAGATATTAGAAAAATTTTCAGGTTGGGTATTATAAGAAGAATCTACTGCCTTGGCCCAAATTTCCACCTGAAAAGTGTGTTAAAAAATAAAGGCATACAGAATAAAATATATCAATTTAAAAAAAAAAAGGAATTTTGTCTTAATGGTGAAATCATTCCTGAATTGTTGAATTACTTTTATGAATGGACACTGAAGACATGACTAGGAAAGTAATAACTGACTATGTAATTAGAGATGTCTTTAATCTCCAAGTTTTGCTTAGTGGTTGTTTTTGGATGCAATTATCTGATGTTTTGTAACATAAATTACTAAATACTTTTCAGTTTACAGTTTTCTGTGTCAACGCGAGGAATATAGATAGGTGTGGTGTCTCATAAATAAGATTATTTTCTTTAATAAATCTTAAAAAGATTATATCACTATTATGAAATGTAGCATTTTAAAATAATAATAATTAATTTGTTTATAAATCCCTTGTATTAGAGTACATAAAGTAGCCTACAATAATTTCAGGATTACAACAAACATTTTGGTGCCGGTTCATTACCGAGTCTAAAGGAAGAGACTTCACTTTCATTGAGATACAGGGTCGATCTGAAATTTTGAAGGTATATTACACACCTAGAAATATGCTAATTAGGTTTTGGTTAAAGTGGAATAATAGGAAGTATACCAAAAAAAAAAAAAAAAAATAGAACCTATTTCCTTAACATTTAAGATTTCTCAGGTACAAGATAAAATGCTTTTTAAGACTTAAGGCTATGTTTGTTTCCCCCCATATAAACATGGGGAATGCAAAGAGCACACTAAAATAATTTCAAAGCTATAATTAATTAATTTATAAATTTGAAAGCCAACAATTGAAATAACTTACAGGTTTTATGACAGGTAACAAGTTTTAATAGCTTTGGTATATGTAATAGTTCAGTTGTTTACAATACTTATATTTGTTGAATAGGCAATGTTAAGGGACTGAGATGGTTTCAAATGAAGTATTTTGGGCAAAACATACCTGTCGGGAGTTATCAGATGATGCGAGGATCCCCAAGGTGGGGATGGGACGCCCACCGCGGGCTAGGGTCGCTACAACCTCTATTTGCCGTCCGGCAAGTGCCTAGAAAGAGATAAAATGGGTGGACCTGTGGACTTTCACCTCTGTTGGCGGCCGGCTTAGTTCGTTACATCTGACTCCATAAGATCTTAAAAGGTGTGCCCCGACACTAAGTTCAGGAGAAGAGGAACAGGGTAGGTTTATAGGTAGTTTATGTGGTCTTGGAATGACCATGAATTCAAACTTGGTATCTAAGGGTAGGCGAAAACCGTCCGGATCCCAAAGGCGAGTGTGAACCAGAGAGAAGCAGACTGGATTGCCGTGGGAGACGCTACGAGGTAAAGTTTGTAGGGGCACGGCAACCGACGTGCGCGAGGAAGGGGTCTCTCCCAAGGTGCTAGTTTTAGCGAGACGAAGGAAGATTTCCACTAGGAAGGTGTGGGGTCTGACAACCCAGACTAAAACATAGCGAGGCTAGGAGAGAGATGCAGAGGTAGTTGAATGAGAAGGCCATGGTTTGAGTAGAGCAGCAAGTGCCAGTGCAGAGAGAGAGAGAGAGAGAGAGAGAGAGAGAGAGAGAGAGAGAGAGGGACAGAGAGAGAGAGGGAGAGAGAGAGAGAGAGAGAGAGAGCAGTGTTCCAAGTGCCGGTTTAGTACATTCTCAAAACTGCTTTTTTTTTTTTTTTTTTTTTTTTTTTTTTTCAAAACCTCAACAAAACAATACAATGTACAAAAAAGAAAAATAACAAAATATTTGGATTACATGTTTCTCCTCTTTCTGCATTTACATGCATTTGGTGGAGTGCCTCAAAACTGCCTCAAGACAGGCCGGTTATATAGGCAGGCCAGCTGTGGTGGGGGGTGGTGATCCCCCACTAGCTTCCCTCTCTCTTTCTTACTTGATGCATTAAGGTCTTTATTAAAATATGGAAAGATAGATAGATTTTTTTCTGGGCTGAGAAGAGGGGAACTTCTAATTATTCGTAATTAAGAGGTTGCCGCAACAATACCAAACAGTTTTTATTTAGTCATAATTTAATAAGTTGTTTAAAAAAAAAACTGATGTTGAGACCCTTGAGGATATATGTTCGGTTATGAGAAAGGCTGTTGGATTGAAGTGAGTGAAATGCCTAGCATAAAATCGGGGTAAATGAATAAGGTTAAATATTACAAAAGGGTTTGAATCCAATAGCTTACATAGGTGGCGTCAGGTGGAACAGGAATCTTAGCACTCCAAAGTGTCCATGACCAATGCCTCGAATGTTCCGAACTATCTTGAGCATCGAATTCAGCTACATTCCATGTCTTGCCTCCATCTATTGTCAAGTCAACTCGTACAATTTTTCTACCACCTCCAGACCAGGCATATCCTATGTTGTAGTTATGAATAAATAAAAAAAAAATGTCAAGAATTATTAATTTGAACGAAAGCCACATTCTTAGAACAATTTTAATTAGATTAAAATAATTTTACATAATCATTATTTTAATAAATAAATAAAAATTTAGCCAAACCTTTGACAGATATTGTCCCATCTTTTTCAAGAGAAACTGTTTGTCCTGGCAAAGGACAGCAAATAGCTGATATAACTGGAAGTTCTTGAATAGCAGGTGATTTGGTAAAATCAACTGTGTCCCAATCAACACTAGGGCAAAAGCCTTTATAATCATTCTGCTGCCAATGTGAGGAGCTCTCCTCTTCAGATAGAATTATTCTACCTGTAAAATTAAAAACCATATTACTGAAAATTAGAGAAAATCCCCTTTCACACCAAACAAATCTTAAGTCAAGGAAGACCTGATTCACGAAGATTCTACATAGAATAGATAGGATTTTTTATTTCACCATTCACACTGACCAAACCTGAAGCTAAGATAAGATAATGCAACATATATTTTTTGTCGCAATAAATCTTCTATTGTGTAGGGCATCAAGTGTTAATAGAATTGCTAAAAAAAAAAAGTTTCTACGATCAACCCAGCCTTTTATCAGAATCTAAATTTATTCAATTTATTTGAGTAATCACCCAAAATTATTACAATTACAACTGGATAGGTGTGTCTCTAAATTTTACCAACCTTTTCTAATCAAAGTGAAAGTGTTGGTCTAAAATGAAATTCTGAGGAAGTGACCACAAACAAAACCTAGTTATTCTTAGTGAGAATCAAACTCAAACCAGCCTGACATTTAATAAGTTAAGATATATTATGCAGGAGGATCATGAGCTGAAACAAGAGGATGGTTCAGATTAATTCCGCTAATCTTGATGATGTGAAGATTTGAATTGATTGACATTTTATGTGAAAGAGTTCTAATACATTAATAAATAATACCAAATTGATTTTTGAACAGTAAATTTCAATTGCACTTTCCAATTTTGTAATTATTTTTTGTACACATGATGCAGGCTAACATGGCCTCTAGAGTTGTCGTATGGGTATGGAATCCTATCTCACTGTGCCTTGTAGTTCTTTCTTTATACAACTTCCCATCTGAAATTTTTGATACGGTTCTCGGATTAACATTATACAAATGTTATATCTCTGTTTCTAAAACGATGTAATGACTAAATGAACGAGACAACAACTCAAAACATGAGGTAATACTAACAGTAATAGGGCCTAAAAGCATCAACAGTAATAGTAAACTAAACGCATCAAATAATAATCATACACTGTCATTGGTGAGCCAATTGAAGTAGCACCATTGGAGATTATTAGTTGCCTAACAAAATTAGCACTTGACTTGACTTACTAAAGTAGACCTTATCATGGATAGCATAGACTGCCCTACTTAAGTAGGGTAGAGCAGCCAAAGTGTGATCAAATATTAGATCTTAAAGTATAATTAATATGGTAAGATTATCTCTGTCCGGTTTTAATACTTCCAAATCTCTTAACAGAAATTCTTCAAATTTTTCAGAATGAACCTTAAGGTTCAAATACAGGTCAAGTTCATAATTCAGCCTGAACAAATCGTCCTTCTTTTACCATCTATTTATGCGTAAATTTATCGTTAATCTCTATTAAATTTAAATTCTTAATTTAAAGTTATTTAATAGTAATCTTAGTTAAATATTTGTACCTTAGTCATATTAGTTTCTGTTTAGTCTGTACTTTACTACTTTGATAATAAAACAATTTTTACTAAAAAATTTCATTTGTTAATTTGTCTGTCTATTTATTACTACTTTGCATATTTTAGATTCATAACAGTACCCAAAACACAGTCACATATTACCTCCGACAGCCAATTCAAAATATAACTCTTTACTTAACATTAACTAAATCCACTAATGAAAAATGAAGTTATGAGTAACTGACTTAGCCATTTGACATTTCTAGCACCCACAACACCAGGTACAACAACCCTTAAAGGGTAACCATGGTCTCTTGAAAGTGGTTGACCATTTATTTCATATGCGAGAAGTACATCCCCTCTTTTGTCAAGTGCTTTATACAATGGGATCGAAGCACCATATGGTACACCGCTGGGATCAAAATCCAAGCCTTCAAACTAAAAATAAATTAGAAATATTTTTAATTAACAACAGTCTGAACAGTTGTCTATATATCCTCGATCATTTAAATTGAATACCTGAACATGTTTAACTTTATTATCTTCGGATACACCAAGACTAATTAATAAATCACAGAGTCTGACACCCGTCCAGACAGCATTGCCAATAACAGCAGGTCCCCAATCGAGCCCCTTAACTGGTTTCACCTAGATCAATAAAACTTAGAAGAATTTTAAAGAGATTCAAATAATGTTTCACTTTATGTAGTCATTGATCTACATGAAATTATCAATCATCTGTATGTATGTTCAGTGATGGGGATGGTAAAAATGATTCGATTAAACTGAAATTTTAACGGTATATTCTACAAACCCTTAAAAGATAATGATAAAGCCTTGGCTAGCAAGAAGTATAAAAAAAAAAAAAAGTAGTTTCTCTAAATTTAAACTTCCACGAGTCAGCTCAGAATCAGTTTAAGATTTAATGTTGACATTTTCCCCATCGATAAAGATACATTAGAGACACCAACACCAACAAAAATTAAAATATATTAGAAAAAATAAAGTTTTGGGAGCTAATAATAGAAACCGTGTATTTAATGTTGTTCAAGCGGATTTCAATAAGGTTCTTCGGTCAATACTGTGGCTTTTAACAATTTTAGCTTTTATTGAAATGCAATTTTCATTGACTGAAGTAGTCCTACAAATAAAATGAAGTATTTTTGAACAAAAATACAGATAGTTTTTATCAAAATCATTCAATAAGAACTTAAGAAATCCGCATGGAGAACCATAAGTATCTCTCGACATTGTTTCTTATCTTTCTATGTGTTTGAACAGTACTGATCCTAAAATCAACTACTGCTATTTTTGCTTAGAAAAAACTAAAATGATCACAATAGGGTTTTCTTCGCACAACTTAATTACACATATTTCAGTTTGAAGACATGTGTAATACTAAATTAACAGAATCATTTTAAGAACCTGAGTCATTTCACTTCTTCTGTTCCCAGCACATTGAATAGAAGCTGTAATTGAATGTTTTGGAAGCTTTTTCAATTCTGGCAATGTGAATGTTTTCTCTCTCACTCCTACACCAGTAATCTCGAGCTCATAACTTTCCAAATCGACCTCTGGTACAGGAAGGTGATTGCGTACATAAAATATATCTCTAGGGAAGAAATAAATAATTATTAAAAATTTAATAGTAATAGAAACAGAGTCATTACCCCAATATATTGAATATATACTGAGGAGTTATGTAGTTGTCAGCGAGAAGATCTGGAGGAGGTTCAGCATTAAATGGCTTTACAGAGCTAGGTTTCAATACTGGATGTCTTCGTGGATCATTGCTGTAAGGATCCACCATATCTTTTACTATTTCTTCAGCTTCCCTATCATCAAGATTTCCTAAGGAAAAAAAACAAAAACACACATTGACAGATATATGTAAATCAAATTTTTTTTTTTTTTAATAAACAATAATAACACCTATTCTATACTCTTCGAGCATGGCAACAATATGAGGTTGCTTATGCACTCCATACATCATCCAGAAAGGTTCAATGGAGCCACCTGCCGCCATCATAATTTTATCACCTCCGGGATGTTTAGCCACAAATTCTGAGATATCGTAAACCCCTTCCTTATAAACGACCCATATGCCATTATCTTTGGAGCTATGTTTAGTAACTTCATTGATATTGTAGGTTGGTAGGCCATTTACTCTCTTGCCAGCCTCTCTTTGGTATTCGGCAGCATAAACATTCCTCTCATCACCTTAAAAAAAAACATTCATTAAATAAAAAAATTACTAAACAAACAACACAATCACTATTAGTGTATAAGAGCACATCAACACAGGTGCAAATGGTTATCCATTTTGTAAAGACAATTTATTTTAAACAGGTTCACCAAAACTTTTATTTTTTAAGATACAAAATACAACTTTTATTTAAAATGTTAGTAAATGGGTTTGGATTATATTGTTAACAGTTAAAAATTTTTTACATTGGCTGGTAAAATATTGTGATGAAAATACATCTAAAATTTAATTTTTTCAAAATTTAGTTTTTAAGTTTAACCTCAAATGTGAAAAAAACCAGAAAATTTTATTTTATTCTTTTTGTCGAGTGATTGTGAAATTTATTTTAATTTTAATATCAATACAACTAATTGATTAGTATGCTAGTTCGTTTCACCAACGCCTTGTGATTGAAAACCCCACCTTTTTTTTTTTTAAACATTTTCATGAACAAATGTAGAGTTTCTTTCAAACTTCTATGCTCCTGAGAACAAAGATAAACATTGGCATAATGTAATAAACAGAAAACTGATAAGGATCCAAAACTTAGGAATGAGAATAATTCACAAGTACCCTCACTACACAAAAATAATTACGATGCTCAACAACTTACAGCTCCCCACAGTTCAAGAATTTGTCCTTTCTCAAACTGTGACATATTTTAACAAAACATTAGCTTTGAACAACCCATTATTATGAAAGGTTGGTAATTACAATAAAATTTCCCTCAAACGACATACTCACAAAAGAACAAACCATTGGTAAATTAAAATTTTATTTTTGTATTTGTGTAGGGATATCCCATTCTAAGTAATGAACCAGGTTAAAAATATTTTCTGTACCCAACAAATTTCTGAAGGGCACCCTAATTATATAAACTTACACATATAACGAAAAATCTTTGCTTATGATGAACTTAAAAACTAATTTAATTTTAATTTGTAAATATTTTTATTTTATTAGTAAAAAGGGTTTTTTTTTTTAATAACTGAATTGTGTAAAATAAATAATTCCACATAAATTCTTAAGAAAAAATGTAAATAAAATTATATTTATGTTATCTTGACATAATAGTTTGTTTATTTATTTATTTACTCCTTATGCACTCTCATTGATGGCAGGAAAGGTGTGCTACCCTTTAGAGGGTCATGTGCTACTATTTATAAGTGATATAAATTCATTGCCTATCTAGGAATTTGAGCCATGCTAATCACCAGACTACATGAGAGTCCTGTTAAATATTTGTTTTATTTAATGAGCAGTTAAAATTACAAAGTAAAGGAAAGTGTTTGTTTTTATTAAATAAATGAAAGTAAAAAAATTCCATTATTTTATGAATATGTCAACTCAATTCTCAGTTTTATTTTTAATCTAGATACACATGAATTAGATAAAATATTACCTCCATAATATTTAAACAGAAATAACCCTAGGCAAAGTCCAGATAGCCCAAGAGCACAATTAAAAAATATCCTGTCTTCTCCTTCGACCCTAGATGAAAAATTGGCCAATCTTCTGTTCTTACTAACTTCATAACCAGATAAATTCCTTAAACCTCGGATTTCTGTACCGAATTTCCCTTTCAATACACTATACAGAGACCTAAAAATGATTAAATCAGTTAATTGAAGGTCTGAAAAGTAATGGCTAACGATTGAAGTTAAATCAAATAAATACAGATACACTATATAAGTCTAATATTTTATTTGTAGAAGAATACTAAACCTTTTAAGTAATGTGGACATCACAGACATGTCATAAATCCAGTTGGTAACAATTAAAACATTGAAATAATACCTAAGCGAGAAGTATGAATTATAAACGAGTATTCATCCTGAATTCTAACTGCCAGACTTAACATTGCTCAAGTAGAGCTACTAAAGCTTAAATTTAAAGCATTTGAATTAATTCGCTTCAGCTGATAAGCCCCGCCCCACTCCTATCAGCTTGTATGACTATCACTGATGTAATACGAATTATGGGAGCGTTTGTTTATTCGGGATTATGTCATTATAAAGAAAAAGTGTTAAATATATGTACATGTCTTATAATATTTAGAAATATGCGAAAAAAACAGTCAACTGATTAAGAAAAATTAGTTTCTTAAAAAGAAACTACCTGGAATTATTTAACACCAATGGCAGTTAAAAACTGCATGGTGCTTTCTCCCAAAAGTCGAAATTAAAATATATACTTAAATTGTACTTTTGTGACAACGTCACAGAATAAAGTGTCAATTTCATGACTTCTGACAGTCAAACGAATAAAACTAGTTTGAGGAAGATTAAAGCCTAAATTTGACAAAAAGCAAACACCTTCAAATTTTGAAATATTCCATGAGACTTGAACTTCCGCTAAGTTCAATTCAAGCAATGTAAAGCTCGAGCGGTCACGGAGAAGTCAACATCGATAGTAAGTAATACATTCGAATGATTCAAGCTAGAAGATCCGATCAAACTTTTAGCGTTTAAGGCGCGGTCAAGACAGCGAAGCTCTAGTGGATTTTGACCTAAATATTAGTGATAGTCTAGTCACTTGTTAGTCTAACTCCAAACATTAAGAATCAAGGTGATGATGATCAAAGTATGAATAGAAAATGCCATGTTTGCTTGAGGATGACGAATGTGAGCTTGATGCTAGCCGCCACGAACTGTTTGAATTTGACTGAAGTTGTGCGCTGCAAGTCGTATTATTTGACCGTGACTTTGCCATGCGCTGATTTGACAGTGAGAGATAATGTGAATCAAGTTTTAGAATAGAAGAACAATTAACAGCGAATCGCCATTTTTATGGTGCAGTATCATTCCTAGGGGGGGTGGGGCGATCTACCCCAAGTAGCACGTACTTTGGGGAAGAATTTTTTTTATATTTCAGTCTAAATTATATAAAAGTAAAGAATATAATATTGTTACACCCATCAGAATCAATGGTTATAAAAAGTATGCAATTCAACAAAAATACATGCTAACACCTGAGGCCCGACTCGACGTCAACATTTTGATTGACCTAGAAAGGGCGGCAAAAGCTCTAGGTACGACACTGGCTACTATGCTAAATATTTCTACATTTGTTTTCACTACAATTGTTAGACAACTGACTATTAAGTTAGTAAATTGCATTAACAGAACTGTCGATTTTCGAATAAGACCGTTAAATAAATCTGAATATATTTTTCCCCTTCAACTAATACGTATTAAATTATTAATTATTAGTTGTGACATTGATGCCTTTAATACTTTTTTTTTTTAATTTTTAAACATTGAGTTAAATATTTTTTTCCTATCGTTAAAAAATTTACACCACACTACTACTACTACTACTTACCACACTATTACTAAACACACCTAGTTTTAAGAGGTAGTTATGTCTTTTAAACAAACGTTTGCTAATTTTTAGTAAAAATGACAGTAATGCCCATCACGTATTCGTTTAAATACCAGTAACATAAGTGGGGTAAATATAACCTCTCTTCTGTTACAAATAGATAACCTATGGCTGTTTATTTGCCGGGCTTGATAGATTGTTGTTTCCTCTAGTATTCAAACAATTATTTTAATTAATTAATATTTCCTTGAATTTTACTGATTAAAAAAGTGCAAATATGTCTGACGATGAAGATCTTTTATACATCAAGAGACAAAAAACAATTCACTATGGTGGACTTGATGAATTGGAAAAAGAAAAACTTGCTGCTGCAAGTACTGTGCCACACACTGTTGAAACGACAGAAGAAACTGCTGAAGATGAGCCAGAAAAACCTAATTCTAAACCAAACTTGGTACTCGGAAATTTGCACACTTCAGATGGTAATTTTATTGTTTATTAGTCCTTTACTGTTAACTATTAAATGTAACAATCTTCCATTAATTTATAATATTTGTTCAAATTAGAATATATGGACATAGAAGATGAAATATCGAAGGATAAACAAGCTCTTCTTGATGAATTTGAACGTCGAAAGAAAGCTAGGCATGTTAATGTGTCAACAGATGACAATGAAGTAAAACAAAATCTCCGACAATTAGGGGAACCTATATGCCTCTTAGGAGAGGGTCCTGCAGAACGTAGAAGTAGGCTCAGAGATTTACTTGCAAGGTAATTTAATGCATTATTTTATATCTTACTTCTGGTTAGTTATCAGTTAATAGGGTACCGATGGAGTCCAGGAAACACAGGTCAATTACTGTAGTGAATTTCTTCCAGGATGTTTTGTGTTTGGGCTGTTGTACCTTTTATTCCTTTTGATTTGTACTTTAATTATAAGAACGATACAATAAACCTGTGCATTAGACATACAGAACAGAACTACCCCCTTAGCCTAGTGGTAGGCATGCTGACTTCTAATTGTTGAGACGTAGAAATCCCCTCCTCACCCAAGGAGTTTTTCTTTGGGAGCAGCCATAGTCTGGTCGGGGTTGACTCAGCGTCTTGAGGAGAGTGTGATTAGCTACTTGAATAAGGAAGATGATCGCACTCTCCGCAACTTCAAAGTTTTTTATCTCATTGAGATATATATATGGTTTGTTGATGGAACGACCCATGTCGTGTGATTTACAATGATGAAAATGACAACACTCCAGTCAGGATGACCCATTCCTTTAAATTTGAGGCATAGGCCTTGGCCACTTTACTATGCACTGGAAGAACTATGTTACCAATTCAATGGAGTGCTACAAGAGGAAATATAATGTAAATTATGAGGAGCTTATTTTTACTGTTGAAACAAAAATAAGGAACCGTTAGTTTTCGTTAAATTATTTATTTATTTTATTTTTAAAAGTAGTTCAAAGATATTGCAGATAAAGATTTAAAAAACAATTATATTAACATATTCATTTTTGTTAAAGGCTTGGTGAGGATGCTATACAGAAGAAGCAAGAAGAGGAAGAAGAAAAGTTGAAGCAGGAGAGGGATCAAGAAACTTGGTACCATGAAGGGTCAGAAACATTGAGAGCAGCAAGAATATGGATTGCTAGTATGTGCAGTGCACTTTTGTCAGTATTTTGATTTGTTTTTTTCTAAGGAGGTAGCAGAATACACAATCATGTCACTAACAGTGAAAATTTTCCCATTAGGGTATATTTGATTTGTTCCACTTGGCTGTCTGATTTCTGGCGAGCCCAGGTGATATGTGTCTGTAAAAGGGTATAACAGTATAGCGTCCTGCCTAAGTCGTGTCAAGTTACAGTTACAAAATTATTGTTCATATTAACATCATATTAAAATTGGGACATTATGGCTATAATGTTCTTTTTTATTTTCAACTTTCACACTGATATTTTATTTTTTAAATTTTAGCCAATTCCATTCCACCTTAAGTCACTCGTTATTATATTATGTTTATTTTCACATATTGAATTAAAATTTTTAATGGATGTTATTGTAGAACATGCAGAAAGACAAAAGATGATTGTCGTGTTCATGAGTGAATGTAAAGCTGACGCCAAAGGAAGAGCTATTAAATAAATGTGTCCATAAATTAAATATCTTGCTGTCTACATACTAATTTTAGCTAATTAGTCATTAATTTTAAAAAAAACATTAAAGTAATATATTTAAAATTTAGACATGTCTCGTCAATTTGCAGAGTATTCTTTGCCAAAAGCTAAAGAGAGGTTAAAACAAGCAAGAGAAGAACTAACAATACCCGAGGCTACTGCTACCGCAAAAAGACAAGAACTCCAGAAACATTTGACGTCGTTATCAATTTATTGCAGTCAAATTGGAGACACAAGGCCTATTTCTTATTGTAGCTTCAGTCCTGATTCTCAGAAACTGGCAACTTCTTCTTGGTATGTTGTAGAATTAATTTATTTAATATGTTATAATGTAAAGCTATTGGTATGATACCGGAAATTATTTGTTTATGACCTTTTTTAGTGATTTAAACAATATTACTATTATTTAAAATTGTACAATATTATTTTTACTTATTCTGGTTACATATTAGAGCTTAGTCCGGGGTGTTGTTGAATATACCTGTAAAATTACAGCGGAATTAGGTTATTTTTATGCCCACTATTGTAGAACTCGCTGTCAGAAAGACAAAAACCATTGCCCCTTAGGCTAGGCGCTCACATCCGATTTTCTGCTGCAACGGCTGAACAGTTGCAGTCCGCCAAATAGTCATTTCAGTATCAAAATGGATTTCGATGAGATGACTTGAATTGTTGCTCTGATGTGACACATCCAATATAAAAACAAACGTAAATGACAATATTAGGTGTGTCGCATTGTTAAGATGAGGCATCTGGAAGCCTAATTTCAATTTTATTAAATTCATTATGGTCTGAAATGTTTTCAATTTCAAACATTAATTTTCTACTTCCAAAAAAGCATATAGATCATCAACCACCAATTTACTTAATGAGATTATTATTATACTATGGGTATACTGAAAAAACATTATTCCTTTCTCTCCATAGACTTGACCCCTACTAAACAGTCGCAAGTGGGTGCACGTTCATTCCTAGCGATCTGTGACAGTCGTGTAGCAAAGAAAATAGAACAGGTTACCTTCATTTAATTGCGGCAATTATTTTGTCGCAAGTTGGCGTACCTTGTATTTGAATACAATGTTCTATTTTCTGCTGCGAAATAATCTCGTAACTGAAATTGCATGTGGATGCTTAGCCTTACTGAAATTAGAAATAGAGCCTCTTCAGCCTCAAAAGTACAATAAAAAAAATATATTTTTCCACAACTGAGAGCCCACTTTATTACACTGAACAATTAGATTCAATTTATTTTTTTAAATAATTTACTGAATTCTACCCATGCAAATAAAAAATAAATAAGTATTTGGAAGTATTAAAGTATATATTATCATGATTGTTTGTAAAATTCGCTTAGTTATGGTAATAGTACGGCATGGCATAGTTTAATTTTTTTCCTGGGAGATCAGATCGCCTTCCGGCAGGAATGATGGGACAACTTAAAAATTTTGAGAACATCTCGTAAATATGAAATATTTGTAAATTTGAATTGTTGGTCAATTTTTACTTAATGTGTTTTTGGACTAGTAATGATATGAACTTTACATAAAAGTCAAAATTGATGTGGAAGACAACTTAACAGTCTAATTAGAACAATTTTAAGTTGTCACTGGAAGGCTGGGTTTTATTTTATTAATATATTATTGATATATATAATAATATATTATTTTATAATATTATGAGGAGCTGCCTCATGGAAAAATACACCCGCCACTCTGTATTCAGTACTGTTTGGGCAGGGGCCACAAAAACAAATTAGAAAATAATATTCTGCGGAGAGCTGTTTTGCCTGATAAATTAAGTCAAGTAACCAGATAATTAAATAAAGACAACCTAGATTATATATTATAAAAGTACTAAAAACTAATTTTATTCGATAAACTTATATGCATCTAACTGTAAATTGTATACAGTTGTAAATTAAAAAAAAATTATCAAAAAAAGCTTATGGTCCATCCCCATCCCGAGACGTTGCATTCTAAATTCTCTTATAAATATGTTATCTTGTACATAAAATGAAATCTTCGTAAGTAATTTTCAATATATTTTTTTGTTTGTAGTTAATGTATACCTTTTGGGTGATTCATTCCTGAAATTAGAAGTGATAAACAGTTAAATTGATCTTCTAACCTTAAAGGTAATCCTCACTGTGTCTTAAGACTATTATTATGCCTAAACGTCTTGTAAATTTTATACAATTTGAATTATTATGTAGATAATAATATTCCAAGAGGAATAAATAACAATTGAGAACTAGCGTCGCTGTAACAACATGATATTTATTTTCATTGTCAAGCTACTATTTATTTTACAAATAATTCAATAATTTTGATTTTACAATATTTCTTATTTTAGGTTGGTGGTTCAAGTTAAAAAAGTTAATTAAAATGAATAGGTCTTAAATATTTATTTTACTTAACTGATTCTCAAAAAATAAATATTAAATGGATAAATATTTACAATTTTTTTTAGGAGCGGACTTTGCAAATTATGGAGTGTACCTGGATGTGATGAAATCAGAACTCTCAAAGGACATTCGTGTAACGTATGTGCCATCGAGTGGCATCCCAAAGCAGGACTAGCAGGGACGGTCTGTGCTCTAGCCTCTTGTGCTGTTGATGGCTCAGTCAAACTTTGGAGCATGGACAGGTGATTTTTTTGGTATTTTTAGGGGTTCATTTAAATTAGATTTTAGTTATATTCATGACCGCATAATTTCCTCACTTATTCAATTTTGAGAAGTTCTGTGGAACCCCCCCCCCCCCCTCCCCGAGAGGTGACAAATTCAGCAAGTGTATCCACACTTGGTCCAAGAGGGATTGAAGGCTGTCTATGGTCAATGGCGGACCTGTAGCTAATACTCTTGCAGTTGAGAGCTGAGTTCTTTTGGTTCACAATCATTTCCACTGTGTGAATATTTTATTCACCTCATAGTCAAGGTATTCTTTGAGTTGTGATTTTGTGAAATCTCATCATTTGTCTGCACTTAATTTAATAAAAAAAGAAGTCTTCACGAGGAAGATTGTGTTGAGTAATATTTCCTCTAGAAGCCTAATACCACCCGCTCAACCTTTTGCTAGCCTATTACCTATACATATTCGCTGATTACAGTTGCAAGTTAAAAATTGTTTATTTGTACATTGTCTTTCGTATTGCTAACCAGATTTACATTCACAAATATTATTTCCCCTTTAATTTATATTATGTGATAAATTTAGTATTGTTTGTTTAAGTTAATCATGCTGTCTTGTAGTATGTCATTACCAGGATCTATTGCTGAAATTGCCTTATTTATTTTCCTATTTTTAGTATGCACCCATACTTCATTTATTGGTTACAGTTAAGATAATTTTTGTGTATTATATGTGAACCATACCTCTAATAATAAGAAAACATTCATCACTTTAACTATTAAATGATGTTTCAGTGATGAACCTGTCGCGGATGTAGAAGGCCACTCCCCCAACAGAGTTTCAAGATTGGGATTTCATCCTTCAGGACGTCTCCTTGCGACTTGCTGTTATGACAGTTCTTGGAGGCTGTGGGATCTGGAGTCAGCTCAGGAAATACTTCACCAGGAGGGCCATTCCTGTCCTGTATACTGTATATCTTTTCAGGCTGATGGTTCTATTGCAGCAACTGGGTAACCACAGTTTTTTAATTACATTTAAGTTCATTATTTGATTCATTTAGAAAAAAACATGATATGATTCACCAAAACCTATTTAATTTTTTTTATGTTGCTTGATGAAGTATGTTATATTTTTGAAATAATGTTTTATTATTGGAGAATTGAGTAATCTTCATTATTTTATTTTTTTTAACCTAAGACCTTTACAGTTTTTCATATTTATCTGGGCCCTTTATTGTTTTTCTCTTGGTGATTGTAAGTCTGTTATTCGATGTTTGACTTGAGCCCTTCAGAATCAAAACTGCTATATCCAATTGTAATTATTTTTTTTTAGGAAAGCAAAAAACATGAAAATTTTCTATTGCAGGTAATTTTGGAACAGATATAACGGGTTTTAATGCAAATTGTCAGGCCCTTAGTTAGGAGACCCTTTGAACTTTAAAAAATGTAAAACATCAAAATTTTGAGATTTTTATTCTAAATGCCTCAGTTAATAGCCTGAAAACTGCCAATTCCATACAAATAATTAAGAACCATTCATCATGGTTTATTAAATTAAAAGGAATCCTATCATATTGAGTATGACATCAAATTTAAGGCCTAGGTTTCCTTATCATTATTATGCAATTATATTGGGACTATTTTAGGCTAACAACCCCCTGAATAAAATTAAAAGAAAAATGTCAGGCAACTAATTTTGTGGTAAAATTAAAGAGTTTTTTTTAAAATTATATTAATAGTAACACTGTCCTTTATCAGCAAAATGGGGGAGAATTGTCCTCCAAAATCTGGATGCAGATTCTTGATCGGATGAACTTTCAAAATTCTGACTTTTAAGTCACAATTCTATGCTGCAAATGACTTAGGGCCAACCAATACACAAGATGTTTCAGAGGGAACAATTAATAATTATTTGCAATTTCCTGTCAATCACCACAGTGCTCCACTCACTCCTTCATGTCTGGTTTATTTTTAAGTATAGCGATGTTTTAAAAACTGGAAAAAAAATAAATAAACTCATGTTTTAAAATCATTTAATTAACCTGTAAGGTTATAGTTCTGGGGGTTTCCTATAAGAAATCAAATTCGCAACCAGTAATTCAAAATCATTACAGTTTGATTGTCCAATAGAATACACTTTTTTTTTATAACCCCTTTATTAATTTTATTTACATTTTAACAAAATATAGATTTTACTACAATTTTGCCTGTCAAGTGAGAATGTAGTGGGACACCGAACAGTAGAGTTGGTCAGCGGGCTCATTAGATAGAATACACAGGATATCATTGGAATCTTTAATTAAATTAAGGCTCCAATTTAGGAAAGGAGATCCCTATCCACACTGCAATTTCTTTTTTCTGATCTCGTCATTAGTCAGTACCACTGAGACTCATGACCTGATCGTATCCTTGTAATGGCACCGTTTTTGCCAAAGGTTGCTCTTACGAAATAAAAAACTCGTTCAATAACATGCATGACGACTCTGCTCCGTTGAAAAGCAAACAAACTACTTATGGGAACTGACGCCCGACTGCGCTACACACTATCTGATCTAGGAAGAAAAGTGGAAGGGGTCTGTCGTCTGTCCTAAATCGGTTAGTCCGATGGGGAAGACTGTCCGACCTTTCTAAATGACATTCCATTTTTTTGTTATGATGATTAATGTACACACTACACAATTTGCCATTTTCATCATACATTTAGGACATTGGATTGTATGGTGTGTAGGGGCCTTTAGAGTGAATGCATTTTTTGGGAAAGAAAGATACTAATACATATATACTAAATAGTGTGTATAGACTTTTTATTAATACCTTCACTCAATTTTGTTCAAAAACATATTTTATGAGAGTATAGTGTCTCTTTTTCATCAACCTAAGCTGATATTTAATGAAAATCTAGTTTGAATAGAAGAGTTTATCGGGAGATTGACAAATTTGATGAAAGAGAGTTGTTAGGTTTTCATCAAAGTTATTTATGCACTATGTATGTCTGCATCATACATACTGCTAATACTTAGTAACATAAGATACAAAATAATATGAATATAATTGTGTAGATATGCAATAAAGTGTGGGTATTTAATGAACTGCTATTAATATGTAAAAGTTGAAAGATAAGTTGATGAAACAGGAATCTGAAAAAAAAAAAAGGGTACACCAAAATATAAGATACAATGTAAACAGAGTGTGCTAGTTCATTATAAAATATGTATACAAAATAAAATAGTTAATGAGAAATGGATACAGATGTGAGAAATCAAAAAAAAAAAGTGTTTTAAACATGTTGCAAAAGAAAGTAATTACAAAATGGGTGATATTGGTAACATAAGGTTTTTTTATCTAATAACAAAAATTATGTTTTAAAGAAGGTAAAAGTAATATAATAGTAAGTTCTTGATGGTTTAAATATAGAAACATATATATTTTGAAGAAAGTGATCGAGTGTTAATGAATGTGGTAATAATTAAACTGCGAAGAAGAATAGCAGGGTTTTTAGGAGGCGTGCGAAGAGGCTGGGGTTGTGATATATGTCATGCTGAAAAAACAAATTGTATTTTGTATAGCAACAATGGGATTTAGTAAAAGTAATATTTGTTTGATGGACATTTGTTGTGTAATTGGTGGAACTGAGTTCTAAATTGATGTGTAGTGTTTCTGATAAAAGTCTCTAGGTCTGGTTAGTTTGTTTGTCAGTGATTTGGGTTGGTATGAGGGCCTGATGCAGACACATAACATAGTTTGTCAAAACGTCCATTACTACATTTGATGAAAACCTAACCACTACTTTTCATCGACCTAAGCCAATCTTCCAAAAAACTCTTCTATTAATTTACATACTCATGGCAAACAATGAACCCTCATTATGAAAGTCAACTATTTTTCTTTCATCCACCTAAGCTGATACCCGCTCTAATTTAATCATTTGTCCTGTTTATTCAATATTACTAGTTTTGAAATTGATTGATTGGTAGAAATAAAAATAATATATATTTTCATTTAATATGTTATTCTTTCCTTTCTAACTTACAGGGGCCTTGATGCTTTTGGACGAGTTTGGGATTTGAGGACTGGAAGATGTATAATGTTTATGGAGGGACACTTGAAAAGTGTTTATGGCATAGATTTTTCTCCTGATGGGTAAGTGCGACATTCGGGTTTTCGTTAATCTCAAAAATATTTTTCATCTATAAAATATTGATTCAAATTTAATATTTAAATTTTTTTTTTACAGTTACCATATTGCTACAGCGAGTGAAGATAATTCGTGTATAGTGTGGGATCTCAGGATGAGAAGTCGTGTTTATACGATTCCAGCTCATAGTAATCTCTTATCTCATGTGAAATACCAACCTGGAGCTGGGAATTTTCTCATCACTGCTTCATATGATAACACGGCCAAGGTGGGTAGTTTTATTTTCTATTAACATTAATTTAAGTATTTTTTTTCATTTTTTAGATTGTCAATGCCCCACTAACTTGCATTTCTGATAAGCCTTTATTAGAGTGCCTCTCAAGCCTCTTTAATAATAGGAGTAACTATTAAATGTTAAGACTTGTCTATGGCATTCTTATTTTGATTACCTACATTTTTTCCATGTCGTCAAATTTCAATATTGCTTTTATTTTTATCATTAATTTCAATCTTTTGCTTTATTTTAAACTTACATGCTACTTTTATGGTCCCATGGTTAAGATACTTTTGTTTCATCTTTGAAAATAGAGAGCAAATGATCAAATTTTTAAACAAATATATCACATAGATAAATATAAAGAGCAGTATAATATATAAAGAAGGACTAACTGTTTATCTTGATTTCTATAAATGAGACTGATTGAAAATAGATCAATAATATAATTTTAAATAAAGTTGTTTTTTTATTGTAGGGTTGATGATAACTAGATAA
Organism: Acanthosoma haemorrhoidale; assembly: GCA_930367205.1. Taxonomy (NCBI): domain Eukaryota; kingdom Metazoa; phylum Arthropoda; class Insecta; order Hemiptera; family Acanthosomatidae; genus Acanthosoma; species Acanthosoma haemorrhoidale. Next base: position 25,552,812 of record OV884013.1, on the reverse strand, counting down.
GAAAAGGTTCCTATTTCAATAAAGATTTGGCACAGATGTACTTCAAAAACGGGGGACAAAACTTATCGTTAGTCATATCCTCCACAAATTCACTCATACCTCCTAAATCTTAACCCCATTACTTCACTCAATTTTAGATTTAAACCAAATTTGATACAAATACTGTTTAGTGCCTTGCCTTCCTTAAAATACTAGTGGGGGCTTGTCTATAAGATTTTACCTCCTCGATTCTGAAGATTTTGTGAGAATCACTCTAAATTTAGCACAAATATTGTGTAGTACCTTGGAGAAATACTATAGGGCCACAATCTCAAGATTTCATGGTATGCTTTACTCATCTCAGTGACTATCTGTGTTCAGATTTGCAAAGAATACTATTTCTTGCCTCAAAAAAAATACTATAGGAATCTGAATATATACCTAGGAATATCACTCCTCGAGTGATTCCTAGGTAGCAAGTAGAGTGTTCTATAAATATATAACATTTTCTGTAATTCCATTACTAAAGATTATCTAAGGCTTTTTTTCCTTAATTTTAGTTTAAACTGGTTGAAGTATATAACATCAAGTCGTTAATATTCAATTATTAATCACTTTTTTACAGGTGTGGTCTAATAAAACATGGCAGCCACTGAAGACACTTTCTGGCCATGATGGAAAAGTTATGTGCCTTGACATTTCACCAGATTCCAAGTACATAGCAACAGCATCTTATGATAGAACGTTTAAACTGTGGACTCCTGAAGAAACTGTTTGACATGTGGGCTTGACTATATATTTATGTGTATATTTAAAAAATGTATAATAAATCACAATTAAACTAAAAAGATTGTATAGTTTATTTCTAAATAAAGCATAAATTTAACGTTTATTAAACTTTTTTTATCCTTTCTTTATGAAAATAATCATCAGTTCAAAACTAACCTGGATAATTATGCATTAGGTACATAACATAAGCAAAAGCAAGATTACCAGAATTATGTAAGGAAAGCTTACTACATACAGACACAACATACACATATTTTATTTTTATAACTACTTTTTTTAATAGAAGTATTAATACATTTAATGAAACACAATTTTCAAAAAAGTTTCAATTTTCTGTATTCTTTCCATGACAAATTTATTTAGTCGATATGCAATCCCTCCCCCCTTCCCTAATAAAAAGTAAAAATCCCTTTGTCATCCTAAATCTAATATTATATTTTTACTTTTATAACTCATTGACATTATTCAAACGTAATTGCAAAATAACATGGTTTCTACCTAAAATAACAAAAGAATGGAAGGTCCCGAACCCGTCCACAATTCTTATCCATTATCCATTATTTGAGTGTTTTACTTTTGTACACACCTCGTATTTCAAATGAGCACTTAGCCCTCCAGGGCCACTCAATGAAAAGACGATAAGGCATTGAGGATGTGAAGTAAAAATGAAATTATGACTGCTGAATTGAAAAAATAAAATAATAATTTTCTGTTAATTGGACACTGCTTACATTAGTATTATTGACCAGCTTAGGATGCCATTATTACTAGGATTTGTTTCATGTGCGCAGAAAATTTTGCTTACATTTTGAAGCGTAGGCTCCCAAAAGAACTAATTTTATTTTCACATAGGGTTTGAAAATGTTTCAATTAACAGCTGCAATTTAAAAACAAACTTGTTGGGAATAACTCAGCTCCAGAACAGGCCAGCGAGAGAGAGATAAATATTTAGAGTGAGAGGGAAGTATTTCAGTAAATAAATTGACATTTAGCGCTATCTGTTGGCTGTTGGTTGGAACTAATCGGTGTGTTTATTGATTTTTTATAGGATTTACTCCATAATACTTGGGAGTATTTTTTAACTATTAATAAAAAACTATGCATCCCTAGAGTGTAACTTCAATTAAAATTTTTTAATCCATTTAGCTTCTTTATGAAATTTCACAAGTATTAAATATTTTCAAAACAGTTTAACTGCTTATGATTATAAGTAGTTAAACTAAGATTAATATGTTGATGATTTATTATATCTTTTTTTTTAAACTTCTATATTGTGCTAAAATTACAATCTGCCGTTTTAGGCATAACCTATTGTGATAAATGTTCTCATTCATACCATATTTACAATTTTCATTCATACAGTATTTACAAACAGCCCAGAGACCTCCCAAATCCACATGGTTGTCACCTCCCTCGCATGCGAAAGAGGAAGCGGGGTCTTAGGAAGTCCCCCACACTTCTCCGTCAGCCACGTCACCGGATACTAGCCAGTGGAGGCTGACGAAGAGCGCGAGAGCCTCATACGCTCAGGACATGATTGGAGAAACTGGCCATTGGCAGGACTCCCACTAACACTTAATTATAGCAGGCCACTGCCGTTTCAGTCTTCAAGGAGGATTATAGGGAGAGTGGTGCAGTACAATGACTGTGCTACTAGATTAGGGTGGTTGGGTAGGTTACTATGGAATTTCATGAACTTGGAAGGGAAGAGTTCAAGAATGTAAGGTATATTGAGATCGTTATGACGGGTTTTATTGCTGACGTATTAAGGGGCATTTACTATTGTTCTCAGGACTTTTGATTGAAAAGATTGGATACGCTTGATGTTAGACTTTTTTGCTGTCCCTCATACTCTATTTCGTACTTCCAGATTGGTTTAAGTATAACTTTGTAGATTAGTAGTTTATTTTCTATTGAGAGATGGGATGTCCTTTGAAGTAGTCTGTACAGTTGTCCAAAGCATCTGTTTAGTTCTTGTCTTTTTAGCCTCGTATGAGGGTTCTAGGTCTCCCATTTGTCGAAATGGAAGCCTAAGTACCCTACCATCTTGGATACAGGGAGAGGTATGGAATTAAAAAAAGTAGTGGACATGACTTGCGGTAGAGGGTGAAGGTAATGTGGTAACATTTTGTTTCATTAACTTTGATCTGCCATTGGTTAGACCAATGCTCGATCTCATCGAGGTGTTTTTGAAGGTTATGGGATGGGATATCAGGGTCTGGGTTGGATGACAACACTGCAGTGTCATCTGCAAATGTTGCCAAGAAGATATTGGGGGTAGAGGGTACATCAGCGGTGTATAAGTTATAGAGGATGGGACCCAGGACACTGCCCTGTGAAACTCCGGCTGTTATGGGATAGCAGTTAGAGTATTCTAAACCACAGCGACTTGGAAGAAGCGGTTTGAAAGGTAGGACTGTAGGATTAGGAAAAGGGTCTGTCAAAAAATATCTTTTGAACTTGTAAAGCAAACCTGAGTGCCAAACCCTGCCAAAAGCTTGAGCGATATCCAGAAAGGCAGCAGTGCTATACTGTTTGGTTTCAAGGGCTGAGGAAGTGTGATCAACAACGCGAAGGCCTTGTAGGAAAAAGGTTTTTGGATTAAACAATTGGAAGTTGACGTCTTAATAGGAGTTTTTCAAATATTTTTGAGAGGATAGGGAGTAGGCTAATTGGACGGTAAGATGAGGCACCATTGGGTGGTTTGCCGAATAGGACAATAATGGAATGTTTCCAGAGGAAAGGAAAGTGCATCGTTCGCGTAATGCCATTATAAATGTAGGCTAGGAAGATTATGACTTTAGGAAGAAGTTGTTTGAGGAGTAAGGAGATCATATCCAGGGATTTTCGGCAATCTATTATATTATCTATAAAAATTTTACTATTTATTCATCAGTTTTAAACATGAGAATAAGTTACTTTTATGTAAATAAATCATAGAAATGCCTGGATTTTAATAATAAATAAAGATTGAATCGCTGTTTTACTATGTTTTTACTTACCATGCAATTTATCTAAGCAATGTCCTTTTTATTTATTAAGATGTTTACGTGTTATCTTCCATATCATGGTAATAAAGTATGATCACCACCCATTATTGATTCTAAAATATTTCTTAGTTAAAAGTTTTTTTTTTAATTGAGATATGACTCAAGATAAGAATTGAGATAAGACTCAACTTCTGTCATATTATTTTTATCTCACTTTCATTATTAAAATTTTTCAAAAATCAATTAGCGAGATATAATTTCAAATAATAAAAGCTCAGGCTGTTATTATTTGTCCTGAATTGCCAAGCCCAGAGGCGTAACTACAGGGTGGCAGGGCTGGCAAAATGCCACGGGCTCCCGACCCAACAGGGCCCCGGCCCAAGTGGCCGCGAGCTCAGAAATATTGTTTTAATATTGTACCTATTTATAAAAATATTAAAATATATATACCATAATACAAATTATTGGTTGTGGGTAACTAAACTACTCGTAAGTATAATAAAGCTTAATGATAGGGCCCCCATTAAAGGAATTTGCCAAGGGCCCCAGATGATATAGTTACGCCACTGGCCAAGCCATTAGTTCTTTTCACAAAGTTAATCTATTGCTTTCAGAATAGATTTCTGATTAACAGCCCTGATTAATAATGTCTAATTTTTATTTTTATATTAGAAATGTAATTACACAAATCCATCAAAATCGGGTTCATAACTTCAACTAAACCGGTTATTTTTTTTAGATACACGATATTTTGCAAATTAGTTCCATTTGATACCCCGATAATGTTAAAAATTAAAGTAATCCTATAAAAAAATAATAAACATCATTGATCACTTAATTTACGTGCAATGACGAAAATATTCTATTTCTTAGTATATTGTGTAGTGCTTCAAAATGAAGATCTCAACACGTTGTTTAGAGATATGTTTGATGTATTAGGGGTTAGTAGACTATAATTGTAAAATCATATTAATGATCACTTCTTGAAAAATAATTATATAAAACAACTGTGGATGTTACTAATTCCCACGTATATTGTCAATAAATAGTGTATGCTAGAGGAACTATGTATGCCAATGACAATAATTAAATAAAACAAAGGAAATGAATGAAGAGTGATTCATTTATAAGAACACATAATTCCCTTAATTGTGTGATATTACACACCTCACTAACGTTTTTAGTTAAAAGTCTGAGATTTTAGCCCAATAAAGTAGTCAGGTTGGTAAATATTTATTTTAATCAGATGGTCAAGTATTCAATCAAAACGGAAACTAATAATTTGGTCAAATTTAAACCAGGTAAATAACTTTTAATTAAAAATTCAAACCAAATATCGCTTTTTTGGGGGAGTTAGTAGTGTATTTAATGGTGTGAAAACTGGGTACTTCATCCTTATATAGTCAAATTCCAGGGGCGGAATTTTCACAATTTAAAAATTGTGATGGTGTACATAAAAACTGGATTATGTCTGGTTAGGAAGTATGTCTTTGGAACAAATATTGTGTAAGTGAGGGGAGCAACTATGTACTACCTGTTCATCCAACATTTGCTCTCCGAGATATTTGCCTGGTCTCTAGTACTAGTGGTTAGACTTTTATTAAGGAACAAATTTCCACCAATCTTCGAGTTTTTATAAACCACCTTTAACTGAGTACATCATTAATAAAAGAACATTTAAAGATAAAAGAAATTGCATGATATTGCCCCCCCCCTTATCCCAGAAACATGGATGTACAAATTTACCCTTTTTGGGTTTAGCTAGTTGGGTCTCTTTTCCTCTGTGAAAATTATGCCTGAAAAAGGAATGTGTATCTCCTATTGAAGCATGGGGTTCTGGGTCTTATGTGTTAGATGAAACTGAAATAACAAACATCTTAGTTATGCCAGATAAATTTATACATTTATAAATTTGCACATTCATGTTTCTGGCGTAAGGAAGGCGATAAAATAGTTATATGAGCATATTTTAACAGTGAAATACACCACATTGCAACTGTTTGCGTATGCAACGTTCATTATCGCTATAGATTCCAAAAAGAAATTTGACGCTGACGTTTTCATTGAGGAAATTTGAAAAACTGAACCTATGTGCAGAATATTATCCAACTTCGATGGAAAAGTTAACAAGATATTACTGACCATCCAGGAACAACTAATTGCAAATTATCCCATGGTGTTATCATTCGACCACTACAAAGTATGAGCCCCCCCCCCTTATCTGATGACGAACATGGACATAATGAATTAGAGATTGTTAGGTTTGACTAAAACATGATAAATAAAATATTTTTCATGTTGAATAAATGCTTTGCTGGTAGTAAAGTATGTAACTACCAACTTCAGATTATTGGGGTTATATTTTTTAAGTATTGAGTGCAACACTGAACACTGAATAGTTAGTTGTTAAAGTGGGGGAAAGTGTTTGTTTATGTTATGGCGACCAGCTGAATTGGTATTTGTGTAATTTGAAGTGAATCAAGTGTTAAAAATTTAACTTGTGTATGTTTGTGTGACAGTTGTCTGAACAATGGCTTCGACTGAACAAATGGGTTTGAATAAGACGTGGGAGCTATCTCTCTATGAACTTCATAGGACACAACAAGAAGCAATTACAGATAATACCGAAATCGCCGTTTGCCCTCGAAGTTTACACAGTGAATTAATGTGTCCAATATGTTTAGACATGTTAAAAAAAACTATGACGACCAAAGAATGCCTGCATAGGTTTTGTTCGGATTGCATTATTACTGCATTGAGGTCAGGTAATAAAGAGTGCCCTACTTGCAGAAAAAAATTGGTCTCAAAGAGATCGTTAAGACCGGATCCAAACTTTGATTTACTTATTTCCAAAATATATCCTAGTCGAGATGAATATGAAGCTCATCAAGTAAGAGTGTTGGAAACACTTAACAAAAATCACAGCCGAGCAGCATTGATGTACTCAATTAATGAAGGCATTAAGGTTCAGACACAAAATAGACTACAAAGGTCTAAAAAATCAACTAATGATGTTGAACAAGTTCAGAGTAATTCTCAGGATGCCAACAGTAATGATGCAAAACCGCCAACTACTAGTCAACCTAATGCTTCAGGAGCAGGAACTACTAAAGTGGAATCACAACCATCTTTCAACCTTCAACCACAATCTGCTATGTCTAATGAAGATTCAAATGGAGTCAAAATGGCTAAAAGACCAAAACACGAGGTAACATCTTCTGAAAATGATTCAGGTGATTCTAGTATGGATGCATCGGCTGGCCATGAATCTGCTACTGAAGGAGAAGGGCCCTCTGACATGATGACCCTTGATGAAATTGAATTGGTCTTCACACCACATCCAACAGAAATGACTAGTGATAATAGTCTCATGAAGGCATTAAAAGACAATGCTATCAGATACATAAAAACCACAGCCAATGCAACAGTTGATCATCTTAGCAAGTATTTGGCAACACGACTTGCACTTGACTTAGGTTCTGAACTTCCTGAGAGGTCACTAAATTTTTGTATATTTGTTTCACCTACGCAAGGACAGTTTGTACTTCTCAATGGTGCACAAACGTTACGCTTTGTCAATGAGAAATATTGGAAAATCAACAAGCCACTTGAGATGTTTTATTCTTGTAAAAAAACATAGCTAGCAAAGAAACAGAAGAAATCACATCTTAAAAAAATATAAAAGACAATTTAAATAATTGACAGGTTCTTAAAAACTGATTCACTCGTTGAAGTTCTTTCTTGTGCTTTAATAGCAGTTAAATTGAATGGCATGAATATTTGTGATATACTTGAAATAAAGTTAGTGCTGATGTATCCAAAAAAGAATGTATTTTTAAAATATATTTTACTATCAGGCAATCTCTATGTAATTTAATCATTAATAAGTTATTGAGATATTTGTACTTTATTATATGAATGTATATTAATAATAATAACCTTGTTACCTGGCGCAGCCTGGGACTTCGAAATCTGTAAAATAAAAAAAATTGAGGCGGGACCGCCAACAAATTTTGTCAGTTAAGAAACATTTGGAATATGACAAAATGAAAAAAAATTATGAGTAATTGGGTTGAAATTGACCTCCTAATAATATGTATGCATTTGTTGTTCATTATTTGTGTTATAATTGGATGGTACAAATACCATATTGTTGTTGACTCATTGTAAATAAGTATTTAAATAAATAACTATAATTTGAAAGTGTAAATATATTTTCAAAACACTATAAATATATTTGTTGTATTTAATTCATTTGAAGTTTTATTTTGCAGTCTTAGCCCTACATCTCTAAATATTATGTTTATTCTTAGGGGATTCGACTCGTAGAAGAAAGTTTATTTTTTTCATTTATTTAAAATATTTATCAGCACTTTGGGTTGTTAAATAAAGCTTCAGTGGGTCATTCCACACCAAATCAGCCAATAAAAAAATACCGCCATGTTCATACTTATAACTTATATGTTTCCTAAAATAAATGCAAAATAACTTTTTGAAAATTTTAAGACTGGTTGTTAAAGTCAAGTAACATATCAAATTAGTGCCTTTGAAATCCTGAGAAGAATGGGACTATTTTCGGCTTTCTAGGGCAAATAGTTTTGGAGCAATAAGCTTTGGAATGTTCCATAACATGTTAAAAAACACAAAATTTTTGGTTTTTTAGAAATTCGTAACTGAAAATTGGGAAAAATCTGAAACTGACAGTGCTACAAATGTACAAAAATTCATTGATTTATTAGACTTCAAGTTCCAGACCATTGGTTGATTTGACATGGAATGACCCGAGTCTCTTTGTAATTCTTTATTTAATTGGCAACAATGTCATAAACACAGACAACGTTTCACCTATTCGGGCATGATCAAGGACTGTAACTAACTTAAAATTGTCAATAAAATTTGTGTACAATTTATCCATGAAGTTCTTAAATATGGACGGACAATTCAGCTCTTCCGTTTGTACAATTATTTTCCAGGGTATTGGGAACATGTACCTTCCCACTATCCCGCCAATGTTACTGGAAAAAGAATTGGTCAGTGAAGTTGAAAGTTGGATTTTGTTCTGAAGGTGAATAGTTTTGTCACAATCATTTAACATGTTTTTAAGAAACTGATGTGGAGCTAATCACTGACATTTATTTGTTGATATTGTTCCCTCATTTACATACCACTCAATTTGAATTATATATTATAGTGATATGGTTCCATATTACAAAGATTCAGGAGCCCATGGTGTTGGATGATTGTTGAAGAAAGGTAGTAGTCAGTTACTTTGGGTTCAAGACTTTTATACCCTTTTTCAGGGTCACTCGGCAGTTGAATTATTTGTGAGGAATTTTGTGAAAGGTCAAGTGAGAAGTTTATGCAAGAATTAGTTTAAGTGCAAGGACAGTGATTATTATAGCGAGAATATTCACGAGTGTTGTGCATCAGCTTTAAAAGCATTAAGATATGCATATAGAAGAGATAATATTTTATTTACAGCTAAGAAGAATTAATTAAAACATAAAGAAAAAGTCATTCATCGAAAAGAAAGAACATAATTTTATGTTCATGAACATATTTTAAGTTATTTATTCTATTAAACTTCTCAAATACCAACCCCTAGGGGGAATCACCCTAAGATTACATATAACTGTAAAATCTTTAAAAGAGGTTTAAGATTTGTGAATTTATAATCACTGATGATTTTTTTTTTGCGAGTGCTTTCGACATGCAACTGTTATCCTCGGCTAAGAAGTGCTGTGTCACCTTGTGATGGAGGTTGGCAGCCGCCTCTCCTTCCAGGTGACAGCACCCTTAACCTTTGAGAGTGACATTTATATCGATGGCTTACTTCTAAAACAAATTTTGCTCAGGAAAGAAAGAAACTATATTTCTATAGAAGACATTAAAATTATGATTATTTTTTTCCTGCTGTATTTTGAAACAGACAACTTGTAGGAAAAATAACACCCCACATTATGAGTTTTGAAGTAAATGAAGGAGCATTATTATGTACTTACAATATTTTATGAAGGAAGTGAATTGAACTTACAAGGTTTTAGAAGCAAGCTATCGATATGCTGAAAGCATTAAGAATTAAATATATATAAAATGTAATCTTTTTTAGAATTAGGTTGATTATGAGAATGTGAGTTTTCTGTTGAAATGTGCATAGAGGTAGTGTTTTAGCCTGTCCCCCAAGTACCAAGGATACTTTCTGTGATTTCCAGATATCTTGGGTGGTAGATACTGGGAGACAAGAGACCTCTGGTCTTTATATTAAGTCCTTGAGGGTAAATTAAGTGGGTCAGTTAAGTTGTCCAGCAGCCATGAGACCAGGTGTTGCCGAGAGGCATATGTTTGCGACCAAATAATAGAAGCCACCAGAACACAACGTTGAAGAATGAACCATGTTATTATTGTTTATATTAGGTAATTATTTTTTAATATAAAGTTCTTATAACCAATTATGTTATGAAACCTTTTTAAATAGATAAAATTTTGCACTAGAACCGTATAGGACCCTGAGATTATATTAATCAAAACTTTACAAAATAAACTATTATTCTTTAGAAATTTTTATGAATACTCTTTATAAATAAAAAAGTAAAAATATTTTAACGACGGAAATCATAATAATATTGATATATAATTTGTTGTTAGACAAATGATTTCATTCATAAATAAAACAACACTTTGAGCAGACCAATTTTGCAAGATTAATACAATTTTAAATTATATTGTTCCTGAGTGACTATCCTACGGTGTGCAATGCAAGAGTTTTAATCCTCTCTATCAACATCAGAATTGGCCTCCAAGGTAACTATGAAGAGGGAAGTAATGGTCATTTCTTACTCCCTTAAGGTCGAGGATTTCCCCCAATGGGGTTTTCACAGCCTTGGGGGGGGGGACTGAGTTGTTTCTTGAATGACTGACACTGCAGCAAATTCCACCTATATCTACCAACAAAGACTTCAAACAGAGCATACTATACCTCTTCTGGATATGTTGAAGATTTAATCAATATAAGATGAAAAATAATGTAAATGAGTCATAACTGTTATATTTCATTAACACAATCTTAAAAAGTGGTTAATGAGAGTGATCATTATTGACTGATGACACTTTACCAAGAGCTATGTCATATACTATAGTAATTACACTAATATCAGGCATAATGAACAATAGTAGGATCTGTATAGAAAAAAGTTACACAAATATTGTGTTTATATATTTATATATGTACACTATAGATATGGTTCTACTTTTATAAAACATTGATGAGTAAAGATTGTTAAGTTCATAACAAACAGTTACAGACAATTATATACTTTATACAAATATTCAAAACATATTATCTGCTCATTAGACTGACAAATCTTAAGTAAATCACAGTATACAATAAGGCACATTGATTTTATTTTTTTAAATTAATTTCTTTTTTTTGAAAATTTGAAATATACAATACGACTTAGAATTAAAATCTAGCACAGGGTATATTCATTTCATTACATTCTGTATAATAGATGACTTAGAAATAGGGTATAACTTATTTGTACAGTTCCGATAATACATTCCTATATGACCTATATAAAAAAGATGTCCCTGGGACATCATAATACTAATTACTTTAAATATAAATATAAAAAAAAAACTTAAAGTGCTAGTATTTATTCACATCACGCGTTCACATATATTATTTTCTTAATTAATAAATTACACTTATATCTCTACATACAAAACACGTACATATGTAAATGTATCGGCGTTTGCCAGTTAATATAGTGGCAGTGAACTCTCGATCATCAAGGTTAAATAATTTTTTTAAAGGAACAAAAAGGGTAACATTTAACATGTTAGATAAAAACTAATAATGGCTCCGGCCCTTCCTAAATACTGACCAGTACATTATATTATATGTGGGACTCCCTGGTTTTACCAGAATAGTCTAATATTTGCGGTCAAGCCATTCAAATGTCTAAGAAAACAATTAAATTATGGCATTTTGCTTGCTGTTACATGAATAATAGAGTCACGGCGGTATGCATTTTCAAGTGTTCTTGGAACCAGAGATGGAAATAACTCACTTATAAAGGTAATAAGCTAAAGTGTGTTATACGTTCTGGTATGAATCTCTTGGTTCTTGGCCCTAGTTGGTTAGCCCCATCGACGGATAGATGTCCCGCTTCTGTACATGATTTGCAGCAGAACCGGGCATAAAATCGATGAGAACAGTAATTCCCCTTGATGATGAGTTGACAATTTGCTAGGAAAGGTGAATCCGTGCAGTTAGAAGGTATTTTCACTCCTAAAAGAAAATAATGAAATTATATTATTATTGTAGATCAATGCTCAAAAAACTTGCTTAAAATTGGCTTACCCATGAGCAAGGTTTAAATGTCACATAATTTGTTGAAATGAACATAATTACAATTCATTAGACTCTCCCATAGCCGGATTAATGTGGGCGGGGTGATCCGGATATGGGAGAGTGACTAGGATATATATGAAATAAAGAAAAATGTAAGTAATTATACATTTATTTTATATATTTAAAATAAGTTTTACATCAAAATGTTTATTTTATTTGTTTTTTTGTCAATCCCAAGTCACGATGTCTCCTTAGAGCCTTATGAGCATGACGTTTATTTAAATTTATAAAATGTCAATTCTCACTATAGTTTTGTCTTATTAGATAAGTAATTCTCATTTTAAAAATTATGAAAGTGATGATTTTGTTGAGTTTTACGTAGTTGACTGTCCGGATATGGGAGAGTTTACTGTAGGTGGAAAAAGGAGAAGTAAGTCACTTCAAATATTATGCAAATCACTTGAATGAAACTGGCCACAGATATTGAGGACATTATTTGAGCATACAAGAAAATATTTAGTGCCAAAAGGAGGTTTTCTCAAAATAAACCAAATTAGCTGTGAAAAAAATTGCCTTCATTCTCATCATTACTCTTCTGAATCAGTCTAAATAAAACACTTGATCCAAATGCAGTCAGCGTAAAAGTAGTTCCAGAGAAAAGCTAAGCGCAGTAGAGTAAGAAAGGACAACTATAAGGACAGATTTTTTATTCAAAACAGGGTCCCTAAGAATTGAGATGAATAATATTGTTTGGCTTTTTGCTGGACCACAAAAGAACCTCTCAAGGAAGGAAATAGTATTTTTTTTTTGTTTCTTCTTTCCCCTTAACCCCTATTTAATATTATTTTAAAAATGATAATGTCGGGTTTTGTGTCCCCAAGGGGGATGAAGCCCGCCACACTACAAGGGGGACTAGAGTAATTTCAACCTAGCCCCTGTCCGGCGAGGGCCAAGAAAGAGACAAAATGGGTGGACCTGTGGTCTTTGACCTTTGCTGGCGGCCTAGTCGGCGGGCAGCTTTATTCATATTGATTTGACTCCATAAGATCTTAGAAGGTGTTCCCCAACAAAGCACTATGTTCAGGAGAAGAGGAACAGGGTAGATATTATAGGTAGTTTATGTGGTCTTGGAATTCACACTCGGCATCAAAGGGTAGGCGAAAACTGTCCGGATCCCAAAGGCAAGTGTGAACCGGAGAGAGGCAGACTGGATCACCGTGGGAGATGCTACTAGGTAAAGTTTGTAGGGCCACAGTGACCATCGTCCGCGAGGAAGAGGTAGTTGAATAAGAAAGCCATTGTTTGAGTAGAGCAGCAAGCGCCAGTCCAGAGATAAAGAGAGAGAGAGCAGTGTTCCAGGTGCCGGGTTCTGAGAGTCTGTCGCAAGCCAAAAATCTGGCCCCTTATATAAGCGGTGAGAGGCTCAACCTAGCGGGCTTCAGCTGTTTCATGCACTAGTTTCCCCCTCTCTTACCTGACGCTTTAAGGTTTTTATTGTTAAAATATGGAAACATAGGTAGATATTTTCTGGACCGAGAAGAGGGGAACTTCTAATTATTCATGGTGTAGAAGTTGACCACAACAGATAATTTATAAACAGCAATATAAATTAGCTGTGGGTTGCTCCTTCTACTGCATAATTCATGCATTTTCAAAAACTAACATTATCTTTTTGTGGTTAAAATTATATAAACTAAAACAACTAGGTAATGGGAAATAGTATAGTACTACACCAAGCTAATATGTAATACAAAGGCTTGAACTGGAAGAAGCAGTAGGAGATGACAATGGGCGGGGGAAAACACATTTTTTTGTGTCTGTAAATTTTACCTGTTTTCATATAAGTAATTATGTTTAATTTTGAAAAATTAATTTGCTATTTTAATTAATAAAATTAAAATGTCTCAGTTATCGTATTATATGATATGTATTACATTAACTTACCTTTAATGTTGATTTGCATAGTTGTTTCTGCAGAAGTAAATCCATTTTCAGCTATACATTTATATTCGCCTGAATCTTCAACACGAACATTCTGTAGGTAGAGTGTGTCACCTGCAAAAAATATGAGGATTATGTCAAAATTGGATTTTTCTGCTGCCAATCATTTTACAGTTTAACTTTTATAAACAGAATATCCCGGAATTTATTCATTATTAGAATATAATAATAATTTTATTTTTCCTTATCACAAAAACAAGATCTCTAGTTATTCTAATCATTAGGTTTGTCATAAAACTTAAGTTATGGTATGATCGTTTCAGATATTTAAAGTTGAATTTGTTTTGAAATTTAATGACATGGGAAGCAAATGATATAGGCTGAAGGAAAGTAGTGGATACTAAAGACATGCCATTCTTTAACAGGCATTAATAAGAATAATGAATGATAATGACCCTTAAAATCAACTTAGATACGTAATAAATAAATAACTTACATAAATAATTAAGGTTGATATTTTTGTTTATAAGCGTACATTGTTATGATGTATGTTTGACAAAATTAATACTTATATCCATATATGAAATTTACCAGCTATTGTAATGTGATCAGATGGTTCAACGGCATTAGAGTCTTTGAGCCAAGTCACTTTAGGCCTTGGCTCTCCCTCAGTGTCGCATTTGAGATTAAAGTTAGAACCAGCTTGTATTTCTCTTGAGTCACTGTTGATGTTTGCTTTGACAGGAACTGGAATCGCAATCACAATATTAGATTGTATGAGTATAAGTGTTTTAAAAATGAAAATGTTGACTAATATGTGCTATTAATTAAACACCTACATACAAATATTAAGACCCAAGCTTAAGAGTTATATATTTTATTTTTAAAATCATAATTTTAATAGTTATATATACATTTTTTAGAAGAAGGTATTTAAAAAAAACTAGATCACAAAAATATGACAGACACAAATAATGAATTAAAAGTAATTAATTAAAGTTGAAAAACATACATATTTTAAAAATTTGTAGGATCAAAATTCAAAATAAAGTGGCTGAATTCATATTTTACACAGTACAACTAATTTAAAGAACATTCAGTTTTCTTTTTAATTAAGCGAGCTAAAGCAATAGAAAGAAGGTAAAATAGTAGACAGTGACATAGAAACCATTAAAAAAACATTGATTTTATTTTATATATATACCTGTAAAATAATAAATTAACATCTAATGCTTTATTAACTATATGGGAGATACTAACAAGAGTGAGTGGGATATAAATATTTAGTTGCACACACCCAACAGTTAGCTAAAAAATAGCTGTTTCTTCCTCTCTGACACATTAATTAATTTCATCATACGCTTAGTTTTACCTTTTCCTCTACTAGCATTTACTTGCATTACGGACAATGTTTTACCTTTTCCTCTACTAGCATTTACTTGCATTACGGACAATGTTTTACCTTTTCCTCTACTAGCATTTACTTGCATTATGGACAATGTTTTACCTTTTCATCTACTAGCATTTACTTGCATTATGGACAATGTTTTACCTTTTCCTCTACTAGCATTTACTTGCATTATGGACAATGTTTTACCATTTCCTCTACTAGCATTTACTTGCATTATGGACAATGTTTTACCTTTTCCTCTACTAGCATTTACTTGCATTATGGACAATGTTTTACCTTTTCCTCTACTAGCATTTACTTGCATTATGGACAATGTTTTACCTTTTCCTCTACTAGCATTTACTTGCATTATGGACAATGTTTTACCTTTTCCTCTACTAGCATTTACTTGCATTACGGACAATACAAATACCATTTCCTGAACAGTCAAGCCAATATATTTAAATGAAGATGTTTTGAAATTGAATTGATGGGTGCATACTATCATTATTTAATAAATAATTAAATAATAAAATTAATAATTGAGTTTCTTCATAAATACCTGTGCTGTAGTATGCTAACAGAAAAATAATTAGAGGAATCATAATGAACAGAAATATTGCTTCAATTGCATGAAAGGTGTCTACCCAGAGGTTAGTATTATATGCTGTAAGTGACATAAGCATTTTAAAGTTATTTTGCTATATTGGCATTTAGTGGTATTTCATAATTCTGAAATGATAATAAGCTTATCCTAAATAGGATTTATTAAAAATCCCTCTCTAGAGTCTTCTCATGCTTCACATTTGTTATCAAACTTGAAATAAACATGTTTCAATAATTATAAAAATTGATGGAAAGGGTCTAAGTTTGGGATAAATTCTGAGTATAAAGTGTACCCCTATTTGCAAACTGATTATAGACTTGTGAATACAGTAGGTTTTTAAAAAAAATTCTGACAAATCAAACCGTCAAATTGTTGGTTGAAAATAAAGGGTAGTTGATTACTATTTGAGAAAGTCCTTATGACCTTAGCTTGCACACAGACAATCAACAACGATATACAATACAATTGTACGTATCTAGAAATAAACCGACTAGCAGATTCTGTTACATTTTGTTGTATTTATGATTTTTTAAATATCATTTCTATGTCCACATATCTTTGTAATTCAAAGCTATCAGCTGTTACATATTAATATCACTTCATTAGCTATCAACACTACACTTAAATCTACCTCCTTTTTGTTGACCAGGTCATCCATCAGAAGATATTGGAAAAAGGCACCATAATCAAATAAAAAGACAAAGTCCTCTACCTAGACTATTCTGAATAACCCCAAGTGACCATTAGCAATGTTAATTGACCGAATGCTCTCGACCATGGAGAAACCATTGCGGCCCAACAATCCTATTAACAATGCCAGATATCGAATAAAAAAGAGACATAAAAGCTATGAAGGTGAAAGTTTGGTCTCAAAACTTCATTATTTCTGCGAACTCCAAGAAGAAATGGACCTGATTTTTTACAGATTGCTTAGGTGAAAATGTTATCAGGAATGGCAGAGGAGGAATTCACATTTAATTCTCAAATGGCTTGGAGCAATCTCTACTTACTCCAAAAATTACAGAGCTTTTTTATTAGAAACCCCTTTTTTCTAATGATTAATTCAAATAATTTGTATACTTATATCAATTAGCTAGTTTTAAATAATTAACATATTACTCAGCAAAGAAAGAATCAATGTAAAAATGTACAATTTCATAAAATAATCTTAATAAAACTTTTAAATTGTAAATTTAAAAAAGTTAGAACAATTAAAACCAAGTCAAACCTTTAATACTATGAAACAGGAATACTGGAGTCAGTGTATTGACACAATTTCCAAAGACCTGACTAGCACAAGACTCTCATTTCGGAAAACTAAATCCAGTTCCGCCAACCAGACCACATAATCAATCATCAATTGTTCATTAACCCTTGCTGGGAAGGGTGTTAAGTCATCCTAATGAGTGCACATAAGGGCGTTAAATATTAAATAAACCTTAAATACTATTTGAGTGGAATTTAATAGTAGTTTTTAATAGCAGTTAAATCTGTGAAGAAATCCTGGAGTATCTGGAAAGAACCACTTATTTTATGGTTTTATCCCCTGTCTTGGTCATATAATAAAGAGCAGAACAAATAATTAGAAGAGGGACAAGCTTGATCCGTAACTTAGTTTACGATTCCATTACCATAGTGAAAAGTAATTTTTAGGAATGTTTTGGCATAAAAAAAAATATTATTAGGCGATGAAGATGAGGACAGTCAGAAATGCCAGCCACGAGAAAAGATTACAAGTAATACTAAAAGATTAAGAAGGATTTGTTTACATAATTAAAAAAAACATAAAATTATTCTTTCATACAATAAAAAAAAAATTTGATCCTAGGATTTGGTATAATAAAGTTAATATTAAAGTGATGGTTAAACATAGAACTTACTTCTGTTCAAGATGTCCTCATATACATATCAGGCCAAGCCCGCATAAAAATATGAATAACACCACAAACAAACATTTAAAAAGTAATGTAAAGCATTAATTGGTCTCAGGTACCCTTGTTTTAAATGTCAGTCAGTTTAATTTTAAAAGCTTGAAAGATAACAGCCATTTCCATGCATGTGCGAAGAATTAGCATGCAAGTAAAAGAAAAATAATTGAAGTTACCTGTCGGTATAGGTAGCGGTGCTTGTGTTGGAGGGGGAGGTGGAGGTGGGCGATATGGAGGAGGCCTTACTGGGCCCCTTTGAGCAGGTAGAACAAACTGGTTGTAAGTGACATCGTTAGGATCCAAAGAAGTTACAGGGCCAATGACTTTAAGTGCCAAAGTCCATGAGGCAGCTTTGCCTTCCCCATTGTAGACTTGACAAGTATAGTCGCCGAGGTTAGATAGAGCGACACGCCTAATAATCAGTGAGTTGTCTCGCCTCTGTTCGAATATTTCGGAGATCAACGGTAGCATTTGAGAGCCGAACCACCAGTTGACAGACGGCCTAGGCCATCCGATAGCGTAACAGGTGAGGGTTGCTGGGTTACCAAGGCTCACCACCATCGATGTGTTTTCTTCACCCACAACAGCTGCATCTCTCCTTACACCATCTTCACCAGTTAGTAAGCATTAGTTAAGTAAAGCACTAATTATAGAGCTGGATAATTTTTTATTATTTTATTTTTTGTAATCTTGAAAATACATCTGCATCTACCCTATTAATTACATAACTCAATTTTTTAATAATTTAAAGATTGGACATTAAAAAAAAAAAAATCATTTAAATCTAAAAACCGAGCCCAATTTTAGGAGAAGCTCTACTTTTATTCAGATTCAGGACAGTCTTTCATCAATCTATCTGTTGGTAGTTCTACAATAGGAGTTGTAAAAATTAATCAATCAATCGGAAATTTTAAACAATTACTTCACAACACCTATACTGATTTGTTTTTGGTTAAAATAAAATAATGGGAATTATAAAAAAGCAATTAAGCATGAAAAAAGTTGGGTTTGGTTTACTAAATTTTATGATTTATCAAGCTCCAGCCCAATAGCTATTAAAGATTTAAAATTTTGAATTTTTCCTATAGTTAAGGACACATTAACACAAATCAAAGTTTAAAAAAATGTCAGATAATAAAGTTTTGAGGGCCAACAATAGATATTGTGTGCTTAATTAATTTCAGCCGAGTTAAGTTTTTAATAATTTTTTTATTGGTAGAAAAGCGATTTTTATTTACAGATATGGATTAATAAACACAATGCATTATTTTTCATAGAAAATTGTGATTAGTTTTTTTCAATCATTTAATTACTTTTAAGGAAACTAATAATCCAGGGACTGTCTATTTCTTGATATGATTTTACTTTTTAGGCCTTGTTTTATATATATATATATATATATATATATATATATATATATATGTTATAATCTTTTATTATTTTTGAAGTTGTCAATAAATGTGATATCCATTAACTTATTTCAAGTTCTACCTTGAAAAAGATGTAGATGTATTCTAAGCTCAAAATAATTGAAAGTATACAATTAAATTACATTCAAAATTATGGATTATATACACTATGACCAGCTCTAGTGTGTTAGAATTAATCATTATCCTTCACCAATAGCTCTAAATAAAAAAAATGTTATTATTGCTGTTAATAAAGTTTGAATAAATTTGTTAATTATATTAATGAATTCATTTAATTTCAAATTTAATACAAATATAAAATTAATAGTGTTATGCTTATGTATGTTGGTTTCAGACTAATATATTCATTAAAAATTGTTTTAAACAAAATTGTCTAATGAATGTCAATTATTACACTGCCTATCCTTGACAAACATAATTGGTTATGCCATTTTTATCATTGTGCTAATTCATAGGTTTGTCATAAATTAAATAAAAATAAAAATATCAAACATTTTTTCAGAGTGCTGCGAGTCATTTCCATAGTTTGAGATCATAGAATGATTAACTAAAATGTTTTTGGTAAGGTAATAAAATAAAAAGTAACATAATGGAAGTTAAATTGGGAAAGAACTAAAAAATAGTGTTTACAAATATTAGTGTTTTTTATAAATTAAAATTTGCAATCTCAATGCTGTGATAACAGATACAAAAGTTAACAAAATGACCAAAATTTGTTTATAATTCATATGAACAATACTAATGGTTGGATTATTGTGTTAATGTTTTTTAATAGCATGAAAATCAAATGGCATAAACAAGTATGTGATATATATTCTTATACGTTAAAAATGAACTTAGGATTGCTTTTTTTTTTTTTTGTTAGGCTAAACTACTCATGCTAGATAAACAGTTTGCGATGATCAGTCAATGGTAAAATTAGATTGTACAACATACCATGTACAGTAAGCTGGTAGTCTCTCGACGCATCGGGCTCAATACCGTTTGAGGCAGTGCAGGTATATGAGCCTCCATCAGATTTATTGAGACCAATCACTTGGAGTGTGCCATTTTCAAGAAGTCTGTATCGTCCTCCTCCTGTAGTATTTGTCTCTATCTGTTGGAATATTTCACTTGAAAATTAACAAAAGCTAATACATGGTCATAACCTGAGCAATAGAGTAATATGAGCATAGATAGACTGGTCTTAAGTGTTTGGAAAATTCTTTAGCTCTATTGTAAAAATAAAATTAACTTTTGTTTGTTTGAGTTTGACGACATATGCAGGAAAGTCAGGTAATGCATAGGTCAGGATACTCTTCCAGCAAGATTGGCAATATTTATTGTGGCTCTGCAATAGTATTCTGCAAGGCTCTTCCTTATCCATCGGGGCTGACCTGTTAGCCGCCATCTGTGTTAACAACTTACCACTTTGTATACATCACTCACAATACCGTTTTGGGGAAAAATATATTTAAGTATATCTTTTCTCTCTGGCATCCAATCTATTGCAAGCTACAAAAAAGCTTCAGAAAGATCTCGACAAAATTTCTGCCTAGAAAACTGAGAACAAGCTCAAATTAAACTTATGGATAAGTAAATCTATTGCAATAGAATAAAATCTCCAACTAATAAGCACATATTTTTTTCCTAACATCCTTCTAAATGATTGTCGCAAAACATATAAAAAATTGTAGAATTATTTGTGACCAAACCCAATATTTCACAGACCATACTCCCCAAATATCCAATCCCATTGTACCTTCTCCTGTTTAAATTGCTTCAGTAATCTCCGTTCGGCTCTGAACTGTATCTCTTGTAATTATTCGAATTGGACAGTAGTCCCAGAATAAATATTTTATTATTATTATTTTATAGTCCATTGTCTATTTGCGATTGTACAATTTTTAATCAATAAATGTATATTATCATATAAAAAGGTGCACATATGTTTTTGATTCATTTCCTATTATATTTACTAATCAATATGACTAGATTAACTACATAATTGGATCTGAATGATTAAAATCAAAATGATAAATAGATACCTTGGCTCCATTTCTGTACCAGCTAATGGCAGGAGTCGGCCTCCCTTTAGTGATGCAGTTAAAAGTTGCAAAATATCCTTCTTGGGACACTTCCTCTGTCGGGCTCTCATCAGTTATTATAGGTGCTTCTGCTGTCATAGAAGTAAAAATTAATAGTTTATTTTAAGCATAATGAGATAAAGTAGCAACATGTTAAAAAAAAATGTGTTTTTTTTTAGTTTAGGGCATTTCAACCACAAGGGTCATTGATGCCTGCATATATACTACAATTTTCTTGGTTCTGGTTTTATAACAGAAATTTAGTAATTATTTTTAGTTGAATTATTTTACAGTGCTTGTGGAAAGAAATTCATTAAAGTGTTTTGAGGTTTAATACTATTAAATACAGCAATTATATATGTATATTTTCTGGACCCGAGAGAGCACAATAGCGAGGACAAAGCACCAGGCATCCATGAGAGGCTGACCGGGACAAAAGGAAGTAGGAATCAAGTTCTTAGACTAAACATAGAAAAAAAATATAAAGTAAGGAGCTGGGAGAAAGTGAGAGTGGAATTTACCTTTTACCTCTCCAGAAGCGGAAAAAATGCAATGGAGTTCGACAATTTCTGATTTTTGGTGAAATTCTTTTATCTTCAGTTGCTGGGGACAAATATTCATCAATAAGCTAAAACAACTTGCTATAGAAAATGACATCCGGTTAATCCGATCTTTTAATCGTTATGGCCTACCCCCTAGTTTTATTGAGGTCAAATTAGCAAGTTTCTACTGTAAGACAAAAATTTAATTTAAGCATAACAATGCATAACCTGTAGGAACATTACCTGGAGATTCAGGGAAATGTGGCTCCCGAGTGACAGGTACTTCCAAGCGAGGTGGCGAACACTGAGTCCCACAGCCGTTGTAGCAGCATTTGTAATCTCTTGGACATTCCGAATCTTGGCTACACTCTTGGTGGCAATTTTCGCTTGCAGCAAACACTGGACAATCACCCGGTTTTATATCTGTAATTGTAATAAGACAGTTTTCTATTTGAAAATTCTCTAAATAATAGATTCCATTCCTAGACTGAAGCAAGCAAAAGCCATGAATAATAAATAAATGGAAAGGATAGGCACTTTCACCTCAGATCTACCCCAATAGACTGAAAGCTGATTCGTTTATTCATAAAAAATTAAATTGGCTCAAATAAGAAAAAAAAATATCATCAGTACTTTTTTTATAGCATAAATTATAAAATCAGATCAAACCTGGTCTGCATATTCCTCTATATTCATTAGAACCAGTTTGAGGATTTTGAACCAGCTCGACATTGCAAGAGTGCCAGGGGCCACATTCAGGTGGTGAAGTGAGACATGGTTCGTGGCATCTGCAAGCCGAGCAGCCAGCTGAGTCGACCCACTTCTCTAGCCCGTAGCGGCAGTCACTCAGTAAATCACACTTCCTTTCAATATCTGCACATTTCATTTTCTGACTTTCATCAACATCTATTTCATTACCTAAACACAATTTTAGAAAGCTACAAATTATGGGTAGATGAACACAATGGAGCAGTTTATTATGGACATTACAATACAAATAAAAGCATCATACAAAGACAATATCAACTAATTAAGATTTAACAATATGCATCAATGATCAAAAATACAAATAATTTTTCACAAAGTTTCAAACAGATGAAAAAGTTGCACTAACCAGACAGATCTTTTGTGCTAGGCTGACAGAAATCATTACATTCTTGATGAGATAGGAAACTATTAAGATTTCCAGCACAACCTGTGTATAAATACGAGAAACAACTGTTTCTGCTTCTGTCATAGTACCATCTCTTATGTGAACCACTGCAAGTTCCAGATTCCACTGGGAGGCTACAAATAGCTGAAAATGATTGGAAAAAGTTAAAATTACTATGGAGACTTTAATTTTGAGTTAATTGTAGCAACATGTAGAATGTAATAGAATATTATGGACATCAGAAATATAATATCATGACTAAAAATTATATGAAAATATAAGATAATTAATCATTCTCTGCATGAAGGCAGATCTTTCAAACTCAAAGAAGAGAGACTTTTCTCAAATAGAATAAAAAGTTAAATTATCTTTTTCTTCCACGTACTCTTCATTTTTCATATACTCTTCTTAATAGCTAACGTAGAAGAGGATTGTGAAATAAATAAATAAAAATAATTGAACACCCCAAAGGAAGATCCTCTACTTTCAAACACGTACAATGTAATCATCTTTCATTCATATGTCCTGTTTTATGATAGTGGTTGTAGAAATGATTTAATTGATCCGAAATGTTAAAGGTATAAGATTCTATTTTACAATTTAAAAAGTACAACACCTCAAAAGAAACTGATTAAGAGTTGCATGAAATGAAGTGATGGGAAGCATGGAAAAAAAAAAAACATGAAAATAGTTTGGGCCGCTTAGCTAACTATAAAGATTTCTCAAGTCACAGCTCAAAAACCAATTATGATTTTTTCCCTATAGTTAAGGATACGTTAAAAATAGTAGGGCAAAACAAAAGAATTTCAAACATACAATTTTCGGAGGCAAAAATAGCAGTCACATATTTAATACATTCCAACTGATTTCAATTGATTTTTTTTATACTAGTGCTTTAGTTATTTACATTTTTTATTTGTTGAAAAGGTGAGTTTCAGTGACCAAGATGGTTTAGCAAATAAAATGAAGTATTTTCAGTAAAAAATAATGAGTAATTTTCACACATTCATTTGACAACTTTTTCAGAAACTTGCCCTTGTTAATCAGGCAAGATTCTCTTGATACAGTTTCTTCACTTTCTATATGCTTTGTTCTATTTATGTATGTATTTAAAAAATACAATTCAGTCCATAATTAAATGAGAAAAAAAACACTTAGATAATAAAAAAAATGAGGAGGCTATTAATGCTTAGTTTGATTTTTGTTCATACTTCTTATTATTGTAATCTAAACCAAAACTTAATCAGCATACTTAAGGTGTTGAATAAGCCTTTGGAATTTCAGATTAATTGAATTGTTTTTATGGCTGCTATTGAAGAACATGGAGGAGAGCAGATATAAAGATAGAGGAAAAACAGCTGAAAGAGATGAAACGTGATGGAACCTGAATGAAAGTAGAGAAAATTAATTATTAGCCAAAGAAAACAGATATTGTCATGTCTGATATTTGTTTGGGTGAACCTTAATAGTTAATTATTAAACCATTATGATTGGAGACAACTAATAATCATTAATTTATATTATTGCTTATCCTACCCTACTATATATTAAGTATTAAAATAACCTTGATTGACTGTAGGGGATAATTCATCAGAAGGAATAGGTGGTTCATGCTTTTGAATGCAGATTGATTCACATTCTTCAACCAAACTAAACCTATTTGGAGTGCCTCCGCATCCATTGTAAGTGAACTCAGCACAAGTTTGACTAAGATTGTCAAAAAAGTACTTTTGAACAGATTTGTCGCAATGGCCATCTTCTTTATTGGCAGAACAAGGATCTATGAAGTAAAATTATATAAATTAATAATATAAATAAATATATACATAATTAATATAAAAAAGTATGGAAACTAATGCAGTTTTTATAGAATAGTGTTAGATATAAGAATAAATGTAATGATGTTGTTTGCTTGGAATTTAAACATTATTGCATAATGTTTACCATTTATGTGTTTACTGACATACTTAAGACTTAGCTCTCACATACCTTGTCCTTTGAATTGACCACACTGTCTTTCGCACTGTTCTTCTGTCTTGAACCTGTTTGCATTACCATCACAACCTCCATAATTAAATTGCTTGCATATAGCTGAATTGGGTTCATAAAACCATGCTGGAAGCTGTTGACCAAATGAGAGATATTAAACAAAAAACTAATGAAAATTATTGGAAACAATAAGAACAATTGATTTATTGCTAAATCATAAACGATAAGTTATGTCCAGAAAAAGATAGAGTTAATTAATCTATTTAAGATTTTATAATTTTTTTAATTTATAATGACTCCTTATTTGTAATTAATGGGAATAAATTGTAAAATCAAGTTTCTCTGCTTAAGTGGTCAATAAGTATTTACCTGTTTGAGACATGGACCAGGATCAACTGGGAAGTAACATATATTTTCATGAGCAGAAGGCTGAGTAATAGCAGGGGCCACATTCACAGCAGTAATTATCTTGGTACATCTGCTTCTGCACTCTTCTTCAGAGTCAAATCTGTTCCCATTACCCTGGCACCCTCCATAGTCGAAAACCTGGCATGATTGAGTAGCTTGGTCGTAATGCCACTGTCTGACGGTGCTATCACATGGTCCAACCACTCGAGGCAATGTGCAAACATCTATAATTTATTCAGAAAATGGTATAGAAGAATTAAGACAAATGTATAATTGAGTAATAGATGAATCTCTTGAAACCTTCAGGTTTTATAATAATTAAATAAATCATATATTGTGTGATATATATTATTGCCTGTATTAATATGGCTTTAACATTTAATAATAGTTTAATTTTACAAAAAAATGAATGCCTGAAGATAATGCTGATGAAGATCTTTGTGAATGGAAAGTGCCAATTATAAATATATTACTTAAGAGGTTGTGAGATATGAACCCATTTTTTCTGTATTTCAGCTTTAGAATAGTACTGTCTTTGGATAGAAATTCAATTAAGGGCAAGAAGGGAAAGGTGGATAAACAGATCTGTTAGATGTATTTTACAACTACATGGAAACAAAAAAATACTCTACGATAGTGTGTTGAAAGGCTATTCATGTCTAATTTTTATTAATTAGTTATTGTATTACTAAGAAAATCATCATATAGAAGACAGTTCACGCTTTATGTTTTTATGTACCTTGAACACTCCCGCAGGAGTATTCACAATCTTGTCGAGAGGTAAATTTATTGCCATTTCCTCCACAACCAGAATATGTAAACTGTTTACATACACCATCTCGGCTTTCGTAGAACCAGCGAATTTGTGAATCCGAACAGGAGCCTGAGTCTTTTCCCATAAAGCACATATCTGAAACATCAGTTAATTGACATATAGGTCAAATGAATCACCTATATCAAGTAATTTAAATTAAACATTTGAAATGCCACTTATTATGTAAAATATTTTACCTGCTGTAAACTGTTCAGGGCTTTCTTCAGGAAGAGATTTTGGGTCACATCGTCTCTGGCAGTCAACCAAGGAAGCAAAGTTGTTATTATTTCCACCACAGCCACCATAGTAAAATAATCTACATTGTTTGATCAAAGAATCGTAGAAATATCTCTCAGTATAATTTTGGTTACACAATTCTCCTTCAATCGGAGGAAGAACACAAGTATCCAACTCTAAAAGAGCAAGTAATTTAATTTATTTAAAGTAATATTTACAAATTATATATAAAATTTTAATGATTGTAATATGTTATCCTACTCTATGTCATCTTTACTAAAAAATATTAAGTAAGAGAAACATATTTCACAACCAAAAATCTAAGTAAGCAGGCTGGTTAAAATCAGATTTGAAATAAAAATGATTCAGGGAGTCATAAGAGCAGAAATTTAGATGTTTTGGGATCTAAAATTCCTGCTGTTTTACCATTTTCCTCTTCCCAAATATTCATGTAAATTTTTTAAATAGTATATATTGTCAACACAAATGAACTTGTAGGGCATTATAAATATCTGTTGTCGATATTTAACGATAAACTGAAAGTGGAATGGATGCATTAAGAATTTATATTATTGCCTTCACAAGATTTATCCTTTTATTATTTTTTACATTTCTCTGATTGGAGTTATAACTTCATTTGCAATTCAATATTTTTCCTTTATGGTGGTAACTAATTCTAAAACCTGGAATTGCTCCTCTGTTTCTAGTCTCAGAAAAAAAAAAACAAAAAAAAACTGGAAGCCTAAATAAATCTAACAGACTTAAGCAGAGCTCAATTACAAATTCAGCTACAGGAGCACATCGGAATTCTTTTCTCACTTTTTGAGACAATATTTTAAATTAAAAAGCTATGACACATTAAGCACCAAATTTTATTTTATTTATAAATAAGGCAGATTGTCAAATATTTTATTAGTCATTTTTATTGACTGTGCAAATTATTAATTACAAGAAATAAACAAGCCAGCAAATAGACATCTGAACTTATAATTTGTAGCATTCTCATAAATTTTTCAAGAAAAAAACATTTTATGTGTTTAATACTTACAACTGTTAAAACAAAGGAGTGATATCAGAATTAATATTGACACATAAAATAATGAACAGAAAATTGTAACATGTTAAAAAAAAAAAAATCAGTGAGCACTATGATTCAACGCAAGACTTAAATTAATAGATTATTTATTTGTAGGCTACATCGGAGGCTCCAATTATTATTTCTCAATTAGTCCTGATTTATTTTTAAAAAAATTTTGTGATTTATTTATCATATTTTTTTTGTTAACTTGTTTTTATATAAAAATGATATTTTTTGATTAGAGTAGGTGATGTATTAAAAGAAAATTGTGCCGAATACAAATACACAATCAGTGATTTATTATGGATTATTATTTCTATTAATATGACACATGCTTATAAATAATACATTAAAGTAGTACCAATTCATTTTATTACCTCCTCCTTACATGGCACATGCTTATGTTAGTAATAAAATTAATCCAGACAAAATATATCTATGACTATTATTCTAAATTCAAATCTAATTTCATATTAAGATTTGTTAGTTGTCCTTAAATTAGCCACTCACCTATCCTGGGAGGACATGCCTGTTCGCATTCAGCTTTTGCATTAAAGATGTTATCATTACCCCCACAACCAGAATAATGGAAAGGCAAGCACTTGTTTTCGGCAAAGTCAAAGAACCATTTGGGTTGTTTCTCATAGCAAGTACCTTTTTCTCGAGGTAGTGAGCATTCCTCTGTGTTAGCATTTGTTAGAAGTGTTAGTAGAAATTAGTAAAATAGCATTAATTAATTTTGTTATATTACACAAAGGAGATTAACTTAAATTACTATGATGAGTTAAATTTAAAAAAAATCTACTTGTTAAATCTACTTTTAACTACAAAAACTTCTTTTAAAAGGTTTTTTAAAAATTTCATTCTCAGCAGGCAGCATACAGCAAAACATTAATATTTAAGGTTATAATTAATAAAATATGTATATATAGATATACCTATGTATAATTTTATCAATTCAGCATGATCTTCGTAATGAATTTTACTTTTCATAAACGTTAATTATTAAATATAACAAATCTACTCTGCAAAATGAAAATTATTGCCCAAGTACCATTGAAAACAAAAATAATCAATACAGTCAAAGCCATAATGTTTAAATTGAAGAAGCCGACACCACCATAGAAAAACAATATAAACCCTCATGGTAGACTGTAAGAATGAAATATCTTTTATCTCTATGTTTGCGTTTAAGCACTAAATTCCACAGGGAGGAACATTATGTAAAATATTTTAAATTGAAATTTAACTGGGGAAAGGATGCACACTGTCTGAATAAAATATATTATCATTTTGTTAAAAATTATGGAATGATATATCTATTCTCTGATGGTTCATTAGCTGGGGAGAATTTTTTTTTCAATTCCAACAATAATGATGACATATTTATCAAGGTCTATTTTAAAAATTTACAGTTTACATTTTTTATAATTTACATGAGTAAGCACTATTATGAAGTAATTACTAACCCTGCAGCAACATTACTAAAGTATTTCTATAATACAAAAAGCTACTGCCCTACACCAGAACAAAACATTTAAGCCAGCAGTAAATCCTGGGGAGAGGTCTACACAAGCGGGGACTTTCCTCAGCATTTCTATAATTGAGTCTTTGGTTTTTACCTCTTCTATAACTTTGAGTCATATAAGGGATATCGTTTTTGTCAGATTGACAAGCAGATTCGCACTCTACTTTTGAATTGAAACGATTTTTGTTTCCCTTGCAACCACTGTAGAAAAACTGCCTGCACTTCTTTGACCGGTAATCAAAGTACCATTTCACAATATATTTTTTGCAAGGACCAGTTTCCTGTCTAAGGTTGCAGATCTCGGCCGCTATAAATTTATTGTATTAGGGTCACATCAGCTACACATATTATAGGAAAAAAAAAAATAATGACAATATGCAAATGTATACAAAAAATGAAACGATTGCTTACAATCGTGAATCATATGCCAATGAATCTTGCAGTATGCACTTCGATGTTCTCTTTGAAAATAATGTTTCACCATGTTAATTGTTAAAATGCATATAAATAAACAAAAGGGAAATTCTGTGGATTTCAGAATTATTCTACACAAAAGTATGACACATACTCTTGAATTTGTTATTGCTAATATAAAGAGTTAGGAATCCTGTCTAAAGCAAGTATTGCTTTTAATGATTCTTATTAACTGCATAACATATCATTAATTATTTTATAATACCTTTCATTTTCCCTGGCTGAAGACATTTAACTTTACAAGCTGATTCTGTAAGGAAATTGTTTTTGGTGCCCAAACAGCCACCATAATTAAAGGTAGAACAAGTTTGGGTGTCTTTGTTAAAATGCCAACGAGTAAAGTTTCCAGCACATGGACCTGGTTCTAGCTTCTGATCACAGGGATCTGTTAATGGTACAATGAGAATATAACATTTTAAAACATCATTTAAAATTATTATTTTAATATAATTATTGTTTGTTATTAGTATAGCAGTTTCAAAATTTATTATTTGACTATCTATTGGTTGTTACCCTTAAATAAACACATTCAGTACATAGGATAGGTTTCCTGTTCTTGTATAAGCACTTTATTATGCGTAATAAAAATATAGATTTAACTTTTTTAGACATTAGAATGTTTATTCATTTGCAATTCAATATAAAATAGAGATCTGAATAATAGGATATGTGTAATTAAACTCCTTCATAGCAGGGATGCTATGGAGGTAATGAAAATTACAACAAATATGTAAAATATAAAAGAAAAATTACCAAGATATTCTTGTGTTCCACATAGCTCGTCACATTCTTCCCTTGTTTCGAATCGATTGGTATTCCCAAGACAACCACTATAAATGAACTGAGAACAAGTTTTTCTTTCCCTGTCATAATACCATTTAGGATAGTAACTCTTACAAGGTCCCTCTATTTTTGGCAGGAAACACCTTTCTGTGAAGATAGAAATTATTATAATACATTTTTGAAGTAAATAGTTCCATACAATTAGAAAGGTGCTAATTAGATATGAGTATAGTAATAAAGTTAAATTGGATAAATGGAGGATCATGAAACATGTTTGTTTACAAAGTACTGATTGAATTATATTTCATATATAATATATATGTATATATTGTTATATATATATATATAACAAAATAGCATAGACAGACTTGTGAAATTGTGATTTCTTTTATCTGCCTGCCAGTAGATCCTCTCACATCTGGCTCAGCAATTACAAGAATATTTTCATAAATTACTATTTTTTCCAAGGTACTAAAACGTGTTAATTTCCAAAGTTTGTCAAAGTATAACAATAAATAGCAATTGAGGAGATAAGCGGTAAACATGCTAAATTTGGTTTGAATATCTTCACTAGATTAGAAACTCTTAGCGAACCCACATATTTTTATAATTTAAAACATTTTTAAACAGTTTTTAAAAAAACACAAATTATTATAATTTAAATAGTGATTTTGGGTGTACAGGATACAGAAAAGAGGAAGAAGCTGATATATTTTGATAATTAATAGCTACAATATGAGCTGATGTTGAACCCTACCTCTGCCCTTAGCCTCAACACAAGTTGCTTTGCACTCTTCACTATTTGAGAATCTGTTACCATTTCCACCACAACTGCCATACCAAAATCGAGAACATCCACCGTATTCCATGTCAAAGTACCACTTAATCGTAAGGGTTCGGCATTCTCCCAAGGCCTTGGGCAATGAGCAAAATTCTACAAAAAATCATATTTAAAATATAAAACATAAATAATAATTTATAATTAAGGTACATTTCCAGTATTTGTACTGTTCTAACCTCCTTTGTGGACCGGTTTAACTTCACATCCACCAAATTCTTCATCTTGTGCTGCAGTAATTCCATCAAGACAGCAGCCGTACTTAGAAGCTGCGCAGGTACAATTCTGAGAGGCATCTGGAGCTGGTGTTCTTCCATCAGAGCAGCAACCAAATTCAGTATGCTCACAGCCACAACCTTTCCAAAAACGTTTTTACTGACATATCATTTACCAATATTCATTATAGAACAATCTGTTTGGTATTTATATTCTATAACTCTAATGTTATTAAATGAATCAAGTTTACTTACAGATTAGCATTATTATAATTTTGTTACCTTGATGCCTTGGTCCCTTAGCAGTACTGATACCATCAGGACAACAACCAAACTGGAAGGTATGACACAAGCAGCCCTGGTAGTTAGGCCCAGCTGCTGGAGTGTAATGGTTTGGACAGCAACCATAAGGGGTGTACTGACATCCGCAGCCTTCATTAGATGGTCCACGAGCAGTGGTTTGGTTGTCAGGGCAACAGCCATATGGAGAATATTGGCAACCACATCCTGAAATGTAACATTATTAAGTTTAACTTTTCATGGTGTTATCAATTAATTTAAAGAATTGCTTAATATATTGCTTTAAAGCACAGCTTGCTCACTAAAATATAATTATTCATCTTCAAGTCTGATAGCTTATAAGGTCTCTGATATATATATATATATATAACCATTCTATACTAATCTGGAATCAAAAATACATAGAAGAGCTCAAACCAACAGTCTTCCAATATTAAAAATCAAGTCTGATCTTTTCAAAATCTGAACCATTGGACTGAACTCTATAATTTTAAGCTGAAAGGGGAGAGGTTCCAAGTTTGCCCCACAGCCCTGTCTTTTAATAATGATTATTAAAAAAAGTGGAATCAATACCATGACTAAAATTTTGATATAACTTCATAAAATCTATCTAATAATTATTTTTAAATTGATGTAATATTAAATTTTTTATTTTATATTTACTTTAAAAATCAAATATATTTATATTGCATGTTTCTGCTCCAATTAGATTTGTAAGGCAAACTATTTTATTTCTATAATAATGGACTGGTTTGTTTATTTTTACTTACCTTGAAAGTTTGGACCCTTCGCTGGAACAATGTTGTCTGGGCAACATCCATATGGTAAAAGAAGACAGCATCCTTCCTTATTTCGACCATGAGCCATAGTGATGTTGTCGTCGCAGCAGCCATACTGACTTCCGGCACATGCTGGAGCCGGAAGTTGGCAGCCTTCGTTATTTGGTCCAATTGCTGTTGTGTTACCTAACAAAACAGTCATTCAGGAAAACTTAAATTAAATCATCTCATCAAGTTAAATATACTAGCAAGTTAAAGAGAAAAATCTGATATTATTTTCTTCACTAATATGTTTACCATTCTAAACTTCAGATGGGTGGTGATTTCAATTAATTCTTTTTTTTTTTCTTTTGTCAGTAAAAAATTATCATACCCTTATAACATGATTAATATTTAATAAAATATTGCAGCTTTGAAACATTACAGGAAATGTCTGTGTGTGCTAAGTCTGTAGGGACATACAGGATATGGACATATGGAAAACTACCCATAGGTAAATTTAAATAAATATTGGTTAAGGAGAATGTTGGTTAAGTTTTGTTTGTTTGTTTTTGGAGGTTTATTTCAGTGTAAAACGCTCAGCTCACCAACTCATTTGGGAAACCCACTGATGTGAGTCTGAGAGAGTACATGGAGAAGAACAGAGCCCAGACTCTCTGGGTTGGGAATGAAATTCTGAAATTTTGTTAAAAAAATTTCTTTGCCTTATTTTCAGCCGGCATCTGACATGGGAAAGGCACATTAGGGCTCTCAAGGAGAAGTCTATATTGAAGATGGGATCCTCAGAATGCATAATAGAACAACAAATATATAAAGCACTAATCTACTAAGCGTGGAAGAATCATGTATGGGCCTATGAAATGTCTGCCCTGCAAATCTCTTTTGTGAGAATTACAATTGATTTATTTTGACTTCCTCATATGATTGACTATTATACAAGGGGTATGTTAGAGTATTGTTGAAGTAAACAATGTGAAGATCATATAAAATGGTCCTTAATTATTTACGTGATCAATGAAGAAAAAAAGAATAAGCGCATATGTTAAGAAGATATTGGTAGATGAATGCAATATTAAACTATACCTTACCATCAGAACAACAACCGAATTGTGATTGGCTGCAAAGACATCCTAAGAAGTCGGCACCCAGGGCTTCTGTCATTCCATCTTGGCAACATCCATGGGTTGAGTTTTCACAATCCATGAGCTGGGTTTCATTTTCAGGGAATTCAGTTGTCATTATTACTGTAGAAATCAAATCAATGTAGCAATATAGAATATCGTTCTAATTTTATAATTATATTAAACAATTAAAATATTATGATATTGATCTTAATGATTTAAATATAATATAATAATTTCATACCATCTAAATCACAACCAAATCCATCAGGACCAGAGGCAGACGAAATTCCATCTGGACAGCATCCATGTTCTGTCTCATTACAGCTCAGACATCCTTCATTGTTAGGACCAGTAGCAGATAAAATATTATCAGGGCAACAGCCAAATCTGATAACAAAATTATTTATTTGCTAATTAATTTTCTATTTAATAATTTTTAGACTCAAGCTGACATTGACTACAATAAAATTCTTAATAGATATTTTTTCTAATGCACTCCCTTACTTGGGTAATAATTATAACTTAAGCAACAATCATTTAATTTCTAGCTGTTCATTAATTGCTTACTCAGTTGAGCTGCAATCCATTGAAATAGTGGTCTCTTCAACTGGGCAGCCATAGAAATCATTACCCAAAGCAGGAATGATTCCATCTTGACAACAACCGAAAAGAGTTTGCTCACAATATGTTGGCGGACAGTCCTTCCCTTCAGGCCCTTTAGCAGGGGACACACCGTCAGGGCAGCAACCAAACTCTCCATCCTTACATGTTTCAAGCTTAGGACAATCTGAATTAAAATGAATATGTGTTATAAAAACATTGTTGAATTGATGAATAATTTGATGAAAAAATATTTTTAAAAGATTTTACCTTGGCCAAATGGACCTTTTGCAGGAGTTTTGTTGTCTGGACAACAACCAAATTCAGATGACAAGCATTTGTTACGTCTTGGACGCCGTTTACATTTCTTTAATCTCTGTTCTTTTTTTATTGCTTTATCAATTGAACTAGGCGTTGAAACATTAAATATGGCTGAAATAATTTCAATTTATTAAATAAAAATTCAAATTAATTTTTTTTAATAGTTAAAGCTCTAAATAAGTATTACCTTCCATATATGGAGTTGTTTCTAAAGCAACAGTTGGACCTGCTGTTGATAATGGTATTATTGATGATTCGGGAGAAGAAGTAGTCTCAGCTGAGGAAGGAGATGGTAAAGCTTCAGCTTCTGTAGAGGAAACAACCAACCCTGATGATGTTGAAGATACAATGGATGGTATGCTAGATGATAAAAGACTAGGTGTTACACTTTCTCCATTATCACTAGTCTCAGTTTTATCTGTGCCAATGCTTGAAGATGATCCTAGCGCTTGATTTGTCTCTACTGCAGCTGAACTTATTTCTGAACTGGATTCAGAGGTCTGTGAAAGTGAAGATTGAGTTACTTGTTCTGTAGTCTCACTGTGCAATATTGTCGATGTGATATAGTCTGCAGTTTCGCTACGAGAGGTGATGTCTGGAATATCTGAAGATTTAGTTGGTGTTTCTGATATATTCTCTGTAGATGTAACTGAATCACTCGAAGAACTTGCCAAATGAGTTACAGATACACCGTCTGACGATGTACTAACTTCAGGCGAAGAAGATGCAGTTTCCACTGTAGGGGAAGAGGAAGAATCATCTGCAGTAGGTGAAGATGAAGAATCATCTGCAGTGGGTAAAGAGGAAGAATCATCTGCAGAAGGTGAAGGCGATGAATTTTCCACTGTAGGGGAAGAGGAAGAATCATCTGCAGAAGGTGATGACGATGAATTTTCTACTATAGGTGTCAAGGAAGAAGTTTCTACAGTAGGTGATGAGGAAGAAGTTTCTACAGTAGGTGACGAGGAAGAAGTTTCCACAGTAGGTGAAGAGGAAGAATTTTCCACAGTAGGTGAAGAGGAAGAATTTTCCACAGTAGGAGAAGTAGAAGATTCCACTGCAGATGATGAGGTATCAGAAGAGGCAATACCTGTAGATGCAGTAAGCTCTGATGAAAGTAAGCTACCTGTGTTTGCAGATTGGTCATTGAGTAGTATCTCAGATGTGGTACCATCACTACCAAATACTGATGTTACTGTGGAGATTAATAAATCCATGTAAGTTACAGATTCTGTACTATCTACACTGGTACTTGAAACTTTGTCATCTATGCTCAATGAGCTTAGGGTTGGAGAGGCATCACTCGAGAAGGAAATGGATGGCCCTGGCATATCCGTGGAAACAACTGATGATGAATCTGTTACATCTGAAGAACCTGCAGTTCCACTAGGGCTAGTGATGTCAGATGGTAAATGTGTAGCAGTTGAAGTGCCAGATACAGCAGTAGGGCTCATAGTGATTGATGGTACACTGGTTAAAGGAGATGAAGTAGAGATTTCACTGGTAGCATCTGTGGATGTTTGAGCAGATTCTGAAATTTCACTAGTTCTAATACTGCTTACAACAGGAGGAGCAGAAGAGGTAACAGCTATTAGACCAGATGAGAAGTCGCCAGAGCCTTCATCCTCATCAGTGTTTTCACTTATTTTGGTCATCTCCATGTCAGTCAAGGTTATAATCTCCTGAAATTAAAATATATCAATTAAGGTTATCAGCTAATAATAAGATAAGAGGTTAAGATAAACTCAATTATTAAGTTCATAATTACATCTTCAGTGCTTGATTCCAGTTTGGTATAAACTTTTATGTAACTTCCTTCTGTTGCATCTTCATAATCATAATCATCACCTTCACATTCATCATAATCTTCACTCACGATTTTGGTTGGCTCAACAGGAATTATTTCATCTAAAATACATTACAATAGCATGAAACTATTGCAGTTTTTGTTTGCATATATTTGTTTTAAACTTAAATATATGTGTCATATACATCATGATAGTACTTGGTTCAGGAGGAAATGTCTGGGTATGAGTTCACAATAGCCATTACTTCTATCCAGAAAGGCTTAGAAGTATTAAAATAAGGTTTCAAAAATCCTCAATTTCGAGGAAATTCCTATATAAATAAATATGTAAACCCTCTCACCTTCTCCGCATGGATGCATATTGCAGTCAGTATATGTAGCTTCAATAGTATCACTAGAGCATAGTTTTAAGTCAACAGTTTGATTGTCTTTGACGCATAGTATCTTCCTTGACATCCTTCCCCCACCGCAAGGCTTACTACACTAATAAATAAACACAAGCATCAGTAACTAGGAACATTTTAACTATGAATTAAAATAATCATTTTGAATTCACTTACACTTGAAAAGGGACCATAAAACCATTCACCCTTGCATTCCCCTTCCACTTTGCATTCCTGCTTATCTTGATATTTTTGAGCTGCATCACAATTTGAGTCTTCAACCTTCTTCAAAGAGTCACCTTCAAATGTAGCACAAAACACAGACCTGGTTTGCACTCCAGTTCCACATTTTGAAGAGCACTGGAGAAGAAATAGTAACAATTAGAGGTATAGTGTAATATCTATTAATGTATCATTTATAATTCATGACATACTTACAGCACTCCATTGTGAAGCATACCACTGACTTGCACAAGGAACATAAGTAC
This sequence comes from Acanthosoma haemorrhoidale, assembly GCA_930367205.1. Classification (NCBI taxonomy): domain Eukaryota; kingdom Metazoa; phylum Arthropoda; class Insecta; order Hemiptera; family Acanthosomatidae; genus Acanthosoma; species Acanthosoma haemorrhoidale. The sequence goes on along the minus strand of OV884013.1, from coordinate 25,515,478 downwards.
AGTTTTGTACAAGTTTTGGTTTGCGATATTCATGGCACATGGAATCTGGGAATGGCTTTCCAACCTTATTTCCACAATATGCTGTTCTGGTTTCAAATGCAAGTCCACATTTATCACTGCACTAGATTAAAGGATAGGTACTCATTTTTATTTATTAACTAAAATACAACAAGACATAAATCTATTTCAAATATTCAACATGTAAAATTAGATATTTACCCCTGACCACTTGCTGGTTATCCAATCGAGACCATCACAAGGTCTTAAACTGCAGGATTTCTCAGCTTCAGGCTTTACTCCACCGCATTGACTATAGTCCAAGATTTCTATCCTGCCATCTATTTTGCGGTAACAGTGGATATCTCTTTTTTGTTTTCCATCGCCACACAAACGATCACACTACACATTCATTTCAAGTACTTTGAAAGTTCATAGTGAGCCCAATTAAAGTTGACATAAAACAATTTCAATAGATAAAAAATATCATAAAAGAAACTCACTGGTTTCCAGGGTCCAACATGCCATGTTGGGCAAGGTGCTGATTCTTCGCAAGTTTGAGTTGTTGGTGGTTTAGATCCAGCGTCTGTACATATAGTATCATCTTTTACCAGAGTTGATTGACCAGAACCATCATCTTGGGTACAGTAAACCTGAATTATATTTTGATTAAATATTTTTTAAATTTTATGCAATTCACTATCAGCATTCTATATTATCTACATGTGGAATAGAATAGAAAATAAACTTTTTTCAAGACAATGTCCTGGACTTGTAAACACTAAAATGCCAACATTTAATTAATAATTATCAGACGTGGACTTTAATCCCGCTAATAGATATTAGTTAAAGAAAAAATTTAGTGAGTGACATTCGTGACCAGGATTTGAAACCAATAATAATTGATTAGGCTATATAGGACGTTTCTATAGGGATTGTCCTGTTGGAAAGAGTGCCTGATGGTAGAATAGTAGGTCTCAGGTTTGAATCTCCACCATCTTTTTCCTTTGGTTAATAATTTCACTTAATATTTTCGCTAAATGTCAATGAGAAAATGCAGTGAAATTGATTTACCAATTTTAAATTACTACTAATCAAACAACCATATTCATTAGTGTTTAAAATAGTATGGAAAAAGAAGATAGTCCCTGAATATTGACAATATATTACTAAAAGGAATAGGATATCAACAAGAACTAAAAAGAAATATTTTAGAATTATATGAAAGAATTAAGCGAGTTCTAATCTCAACATTTTTTCCCTACCATCGCAATTTTGACACCATTGCTCCCCTAAAATCTGTTTATTATCTGATGTTCATTAAATTTGGCATGGTTACTGGTTATTTTCATTAGAACAACTAAGATGGGACCTTTAAATTTTACCCCTCCTTATTGTCAGGCCTGCACCAAATTTTACACAAATACTGTTTATTACCTTAAAAAAAATAGCATGGGGATCACAAGCTTGAATTTTATCCTTTTTGATGGGCAGCTGCTTTCAATTTTTATCTATTGTTGTATTGGTACCATATTTGGAATGACTACTAATCAGGATATTAGGAAAACTATTATCATGATCTATATTTACCCCTACCCTTCCCTTCTTATTTATTCCTTATTCCCATTTATTGGCAAATTAACATTAAATTTGACACAAATACTGCTTGGTATCTTAACCATATATATATATCTGTAAATAGAGAGAGATATAATCGAGAAGATGACTACACTTACTCAAGGATAATTAGAAGAAAACAGAATGTGAAAATAGAAGTACCTGTCTGGTTTGGGTACCCTGGGCACCACAAGTAACTGAGCAGGGTCCCCAATCAGATGTAGTCCACGTTGGAGGACATGAAGTGAGAGAACAGTGCTGAATATAAGCAGGTGCAGTAGTTGGATCACAAAGTTCAATCGAAACTTTATTTGCTCCATGGCGGAGAGCGCACCATACATCTCGCACTTGGTAACCTGTTACATCACAAATAGTTTACAGTTTATCCTGAGATTATTTACTTAAATAGGAATATGTAATAATTATATTGAGCCCAAATAAAGAAATGTTTTATAGTCTTTACTTTCAATCACGTAGTGGGCAGTTGTCTGAATGTTTTAAACTTATTTAATTCTGCCACAAACCTTTTCAACAAAATACTTTCACCAGGTGGTTTAACAGTTCAACTACTGATACTGAGGCTGGGTGGCAACTAGATCACATTTAGTTTTAGTTTGAAAAGGCAATTTTTGTGATCAAGATGGTGTAGTTTTAAAAAAAAATCAATCTAAAATTTTCACATCCAACAAAATTTTCAAGATAAATCATAAACCTGAAATACTTTTATTGATGGTATCATAAGTGAAATTCAAATATTTTCAAAAAAAAAATGTAATTTTGAATGCCAAAGATAAAATTAAATATGTCCTCTTTCTTCTTAGAGCTGATTTTAATAAAAAAATTTTTGTTAAATATTTTAGACATTTATTATTAGGATTCTGGTAAACAACAGAGTATATTTACAATCATTCAATAAATAATTGCAAAAAGTAGAGGACAGTCACTAGGCCTAGATCACCATTAGATAATTTTTTCTGCATGTTCTATGCACTTTAATTTGTTTACTTTTTTATTTATGAATATAGTTCAGTAAATAATTAATAAAGCTACATGTGGTTAGTGAAAAATAAATAAAATTCATCTTTCCAACACAAGTGTTGAAGTCACTGAGACTTGGATCAAGTATTATACTGTATGTTCACCCACCACTTCCGCAAGTTGTGTTGCATGCTGACCATTCACCGAACTGCCAACGGTAGCCCTGCGGGGATGTCTCGTGCACTGTCCCCTTGGGGACACTGTATGTATACTCAATGCCAGGATTACGTTCTTGATAGAGAAGCTGAAAAACATTAAAAGAATATTGTTTAATTTTTAAAATGTTAGAAGTGTTTCGATTACAAATATCCGTCAGACAGTTAAGTTTCTAGTACACTTCTGTGTGGTCTATGTCCATTGAAGCTGGATTGGTTTTCATATCGACTCACGGTGAGGATTCAAGTTAGCCTCAATACCTGGCCAAAAAACAAAACTGGGTCAAAACAGATGTTTGACTATTCTTTTAGTTTAAAAGATATTGTTAAAATATTTTATACAGTAATCTTTAATTAAAAATATAGTAAATAAAATTTTAAATTTGAAGGCAAGTACATATGTGGTTTTCATAGCGCAGAGTGTATATCACATAAGATTGTTTAAAACATCAATATTCGATGCAGATTACCATACATTTGAAAAAATGTGCTCTTAATATGCTCACTTCGGCTAATTTAATTTTTTTTGAAGTATTATGTTCTTTTAGAAATAATTCATTTTTATATCATTAAACTCTGATCTTCTGAAAAATATATTTTGTTAAAAATACATGCATAAAAGCAAGGAAACAGGATGAATTCTTTGAGACATGTAAGCTTTTTTCAGTCATAAATCAGAAGCTATTTAACATTTAAAGTTGTGTTTTCCTCTTCAAAGAGGCATTATTAGCGATAATAAACCAGAAAAGAATTCAAATATTAGAAAAAAAAACATTTTGAGAACAAAATAATAATTATGTATATAATTGAGCACATTTTAGTAGGTGAATATTTTATCCATTTTTTTACCAAGACAGTTTAAAAAATAAAATGAAGCATTTTTGCTAAAAAATAATAAGTAATAAGTTTTGTTCAGAATCATTTATGAAATACAACTGATGGAACGCACACATGTAGCAACTGGTCCATCCTTTCATTTTCTACCTCTTTTATTTTTATATATTACACTATATATTTTTAAAAATACAATTGAGTCATAATTTATGATGAACAGATGAAGTTGCCAAAAATAAAAAAAGAAGTTGTGAGGGCAGTAATCCTTGGATCAACTAATTCTGATTATTTCCATACAAAGGGATAATCAAATCGAGGGTCATCCAGCCAAAAAAACAATTTGATTTATTACTTTTATTACTACCAACAAAACTAAATAGGTAATATTAAATTGTAGCATCATTAATCATATCTATATATAAAATTCAAATATCAGTCACTGACTCATCACTGTATCTCAAGAGGAAAATCTTGGAAGCTGAAATTTTGAATGGTAATTCTACAGCTAAGATATTCTAGTAGAGCACACTAAGAAAGACTATTAGTTTATTAGTTTAGTAACTCAATTATCAGTTTATTTCTGAGGTAACAATGCATAGAGCAGTGATATTTTGCACTTGATTCTCGTGACTGCTTGTAAATCTGCAGCCTAAGGAATGAGGAAGAAATTTAGTTAACAAATAAGTTGTGTAAAAAGTGTCGAGACAAATATCAGACAAGTTCATTACTATTAAAAAGCAATGTTCTGTTATGATCTTAAAGAGTACTCCACGATAAATGTAGTACCAGGTATTTAGATAGTATATTCACACTACACCTCTATGATAATCAAGTAAACTTACAACAACATATATCATTTCATTGGTTGGGCCGAGAGCTGTAATTGATTCGGGTGCATACAGTCCCAATGGTTTTTTGCGGCTATACGTAAAAACTGTACCAGCAAATTTCAAACTTCTTGGAAAATCAATCCTCCAGTCTCCATTCAAGTAGTAATGTCCCGTTTTGTTTCTGATAGCTTGAAAAAACAAATGTTACCATGTTTAAAGTAAGATTTAATAATGAATAGTATTTTTCACCATGTACTTGATCATAAGTAAATACCTAAGTAATTGTTGGAAGGCTTCTTTTCTTTGACTCTGATGTTTGTAGCACCAGCAGGAATTAGGAAAAGATCATTATATCCTGAAATAAATTTTATCATTGTAAACAATAATATTTTTCCTTTTTCGTTGATTGACATCTAGAAGTACTAATTAAGTAGGAATTATGCCTCTCTAGGCTGATCAGACTGAGATCTCCAATAGAAAAAAAATCTTTAGTGAAGCTAAAACTCAAATCTTGGTTTCCATGGATACAAGATTTAAGTTTAAGACTTAAGATAGGGTGCCATAGTCTGGGATACTAACCACTACACTACAGAAACTGTAGATATTAAATAATATATTAAGTAACATGATGTATTGTACCCATTTAAATTAAAGAACGAAAAATATGCTTACCAGTAATAAAGCCTATGTCTTCCACTACTCCAGATGTTGTTGAACATGTACTGCCATCACCTCCACAAATGCGACAAACATCTTCTTTCATCGTTGATCCCAACAACCTGTCACATCCCACCGGCTGAAATAAATAATTTGTTTATAGAATATTACAAGGTTAAATGTTGTTTGCTTTTACTATATAGAATTAAGAAACAAATAAAATAAGATTTAATAGCAAAACCTTTTTCAAAAATGTATTGAAAATATTTAAACTTTGATAAGACTATTACAAAAAAAAACAACAACTGGTCATTATAGATAAAATTCAAAAGAAAATACATAAGATCAGAAGTCATTTGCTTACCCTACATACACCATCAACACAAACATCCAAACTGTCTTCTGAACATAGTGTTCCATCCTCAACCTTGTCTTTATGCCTGTAGTAGAATCTTTCTCCTCGGGGCATACAGTTGAGTTGACACTTGTTTTCTGCTTTTGTATAAGGGATCCAACTGAAAATTATTTAAATGAGTTAATGGCTAAATATTTATAAAATAAAAAAATGAATTTTCAAAAATTGTTATTACTTAGGGAGGGCAGCAGGGAAGTACTCTTCATGATCTCAGTGAGGACAATATTACTTAAGTGGTATATCAACCCAGCTCTCGATCAAACAAATTAAATGAAATATATGGTTACCTCCATCTCATCCAATCTATAGTGCATCCCTACCTGCAGGGGTCTTAGCAATGAGCTAATCACTTGTCTGGAGTATGTATGTTTCATAAGGAATTAGTCAGCCTGAGTTATGGACTTAGGTTGATTCTTGACACTTAATGGTAGTATGAAGGCAGTGAGAGAGGAATAACTGCGTTTATTAGAAGTCAGAGGAAGAAAAAGCTCACCATTTGATGTTTTTTACAATTGAGTCGCGAGTAGCGGTGTTTTGCAAATCCGGCTGACACATTTAATTTTCAATTATATTTGAATGTGAAATGCCAATCTGAGGTTTCAATGAAATCACACAGATGAGAAAAAAAAAAATGTTACCATAAAAGATACGCCATATTCGATCCATTGATTGTAATTTGAATGATTGAAATTTATTTCCAAGTTTTTCAATCATGGACAAGTTTTTCGTGAGCCGTTCTATACTCCATACTCCTCTTCTGGAGATCTGCCAGATTCTAGTTTCGTATCTACAAGTATTTTTATAGGTGCATTTGCCACTAGACGGCGTTCAAATATTAGACCGTCCCTACTCTCGTAATGTGTATTCCTCAATCGAAATATTCTCACTAATCTCGAACAGTTTGAGTGCGGAACACCAATGGGTTTGACTTTCGCCAATATAATTCTCTGGAAGTTACTAATTGACTCATCACAACCGACAATACGTAAGTGGATTATTATTTATTCACTACTGTACTATGCCTAACTCCTCTTGATTACAATAAATTGCGATGTAATTTGAGTGATAAAAGTATTCACAATTGCCAAAATATCATGCGTTATCCGTAAAGAGACGCTCGCATTCATTAGGAACTCATTTATTAAGACCCAGAATATCGGGGATGAGTACACTTCTCTGTAACTTTTTGCTTTCTTTGTTAGTCTGTTATAAATGTATAGTTATACCCGAATAAATATTATCGAAATACAAAAATTGCAGTTATGATAAATTATGTGAAGTAATAGATTTCAAGAAATCAATTGCTTACGTTTGACGGGTGATTACTTTTTTTTTTCTATTTATCTACGTGTATTTGTAATTATTTTATAGTAATATAAAGTTAGGTGCCTATCTTTTTGTTTAAACTATATAGCTGGCTTACCACCCCATACACTCACTGCCAGTTCCTAAAACATAAGCGGTACCTTACCTTAAAGATAGCTGAAGTAAGTTTTATAGGGCGCATGAGACGAACGATATTTTTTCTCTTAGTCTTAAGTTCCACGATTGGAGCCAACATTAGCATAGCCTAAGATAACATTTCTTGAAAGTAATAATAGCCAATCAATAATAATATAGTCCGCGAAATCCTGAAATGCAGTTGGTAAGATTTTATCTGAAAAACAGTCCTTTCAATGACTGGACCTATATTTTTTTTTTGTAATATTTTACTTTTTTTCCAGTCGTGTGGCTGCGCATACCTTAAGTGCTTATAGGGCACTGGCCCTCTAAAAAAACTGTAAAAAAACCTTCCGACCCTTTCATAAGGCTTCGATATTCGGCCTAATCGTCCTTTGATTTTGATTGTTTTTTATGAAATCCTCAGTTTGTAACCACAGAAATATAACAGTGTGGAATGTACTTATAGCTAGCCATAAAGATAATTATTCCGACCAAGCAATACTGTAATTTGATTATTTTTTTATCAATCCAATGCTAATTTAAAAAACATCTTCATAGAATATTTATTTTTTGTTGTGGCCTTAAGCCGCTTTGTGCTCCATTCTGTTCAGGACATTAAGGCGATGCTATTTAATTGAGAGCCTTCAAATTATAATTATGGAATTTCACTGGACACATAGGGTTTCGAAGCCAGAAACTTCACATCATCACACCTAATCATTACTACAATGACAGCGTAGTAATGCCTCTGCTCTGACATTTGCTTAAAAATACCCATTGTGACCATACATATCGTTTTTATCAGTACTGTACTGGTTTTCAGCCATTGGTCCTAGATAGTTGTGAAATGTAACCAGTTTAAACATTATATAAAATAAAATGTTGGCAAATCGCTAGAATGTTTTCTCTGTTTATCAGGAACCTCACCTACACCAGTTGAACATGCGTGGTCATGCAAACTCAATTACACGTTGAAAACTCGAAATTCTTGCTAATCACTAAATATAATTTTAAACTAACTTGTATAGAACTCTATAAAAACATTCAATAAAACGAATTATTATTGAAATAAATTACTAATAAAAAAAACTATAAGAATTATAAGTTAAATTAGAAACGTATATTGTCTACTTTTGTAATTTTGTTTTTTCAGTAAGGTCATTTTGTTCTCCAGCAACACTTGATTCTTTATTTATTTAATTTTATAATCGTAAGCATATAACTCATATACAATTTTTTTCAGCAAAATTAATTTCTTAATCTACATTAAGATGTATAAAGATGTAATTGATTAAATTAATTATATAATAAAAAAACTGAGGGCAGACAAAAGTTGTTTTAATCAATTATCAAGGTTCAACGCCGGGAAATACTCCATAGAAAATAAAGAGGTAACGCGTGTTAGCCCGTTTTCTAAGCAATCTCTGAAATATGTAAACTTATTTATTCGCGAGCCATCTAAGAAAAAATAACATGTACATGCATATGATGTAATGTTAAGATGGTTGGAAAATGGTCATTTATTTCATCCTTGTTTTGAAATAATGTACATAGAGATCGCTCTATGTTAATGATATAAAGCGGTTTTTACATCAACAAACTTTGGTTGTGTCAAGGGAAAATGCGCTTGAGAGGAATATCGCCTCCTTAACGCCACGTCTATTAACCTCAAGTAACTCAATTAAAAAAACAAAACAACATTGCGTTCTATACTTTTCACCTCATACATACACATTGGCACAACATTTAGATTATACTTACTCATAGAATTGTTCTTCGAACTCCACTGAGTTGTAGGCTGCGCATTGTTCAGATCTGTAGTCCGCGCTTCCTTCCGGGCAGTCCTGTTAACAATTTTTTTTTTTATTAAGAGATATAACATAATTATTTCTATGTATTTGCTGATTGCAGACAAATTACAACTGAGGGAAGTTGTAGAGGCAGATCAGTTAAGTACTCTAAAACATTAGTTTAGGGGTTTCTCAGAGAGTCATAAAAAGGTATTTATGCGATAATTTGATGAATAAATTTTTTAAACCATTTAAATAAACCACCCTCAAAAAGAAGAAAAATGAAAAAAAAAAAAAATGTAAACTTTTGAAAAATAATAGATGAAACGCCTCCGATTGTTTTTCTTAAATTTTGAAAACCTCCCATAGATCCTAGTATCTTGTAGCGAGTATTGCTTCCTCTTGCGTGGGTTACTGAATTGGACTGAATAACTGAACTGGATTTGGGGATACCGTTCCCATTGCTCTGCCAAGGCAATACTAGTCTTGGTGGTCACCGGGAGGTTCCGGTTGCCGACGATTGAACGTTCCAGCTGACCCTAAAGGATTGAGGATTGACGACCTAACCGCTACAAGGTATGGGTACTGACTGACCTCATCCAGGTACAACATTCGAAATTTGCGATTCTGCATACAAAGAAATTAACGCCTATAAAAATACCAAATGGCATCACATAGTCTTCGGTGATTCCAGGTTGACTTAGGAGAGCCGTTTGGCGCACCAAGTGAACACTCAGCTGAAGTTTGAACAGATATCCGGGAGCGGTTTCTGAGGGTCTGCATCGCAATGAGGCTGTCTCCAGCTGGATGACCGCCCTGATCCTTCCTGCCTCCCGACTGCCGGTATCCTGAGAGGCCTGGCGTGTATTGATGACCTTGATTAACGCATCAATGCTAATTTTGGTATCTTCAAATCGCATTTTAGAACCCCCAAAAAAGGAAAATTTGAAGAAAATATCAAAAAAAAACATTTCAGCAAAGGACTATTGAAAATTCCTTTTAAAGACACGTATGAATATTATTGGTTCGAACACAACAATATTTCTTTAATCCGGAGGAAATGAAATTCAATGTTCAACCTTTTGACTGTGTAGTATTATGGATTGTTCGCAAGTAAGAATGCATAAATAATCTTAATAAAAAGAGAACAAGTAATCAGCTGTCACTTTTACAGCATCGTTTGGCCGGCAGGCGTTTCACTAACTCAAGAGTGACGCCTTGATGAATGTCCAGACAGCTAAGGATAACGATACACACATTTACGCCTCAATGTTTCATCTTGATTACTTGAGTTGAGAGGGCAACTAATCAGATACCAGTCTGTAGATGACAAGCCGTCAGATAAGATTTGTTTCATCATAAATGCACCAAATCAAAACTGTAATTGGCTTTATAACTGCTCAAGACATTGCATCGCATGAAGTATTAATTAGAGATATTTAAGATCTAATAATGCCATATCAATACGCCTGACGACCTTGTCTATATGACATTATTTAGCTTGTAAAAGTGTGAATTGTTTTAGGAACATCTCAAAGTGGGAAGTCACACACCAGAAGTGAATCGGTGTTACTATGGGATAAACCTCTTTTTATCTTTATTTTTTTTTAATATTTTACCCCGGATGTCCAAAAATAAGTGTCAATCTCATCTTTTCTGTGCTGACTTAGCGTTGACTGCTTTTAAATATCCAAAATTATTATATCCCTTTATTATTATAAATTAAAAACTTATTATATCCCTATATAGATTCGGCATTTGAATCAAGATGAGACAAATGAAAAAAAAAAAATACAGAACGACTCCTATACTTGAGGGTTAGGAGGAGACCAGCGTACAGTGGGGAAAAAAAGGTCTTGGCACATTGAAAGCACCTTTTTATTTGTTAAAATTTACCGTGGGGTGGATAACCTAACCACCTCCGCACTAATATTGGCTAGCATGCTAACTGCATGGACCCTGGTTCGACCCTCGGCTCACCACAGAATTTTTCCTTTAGGGATGGTTCTGGTCAGGATTAACTCAGCTGTATCAGCATCAATGAGTAGTTATATAAATAAATAAGTAGCAAATCCGTTTAAAATAACTGAATTCAATGTTGAAAGGTAATGATAACTCAAGTAATGACGACCTTTTCGGTCAGCTTTATAAGGTGTAACATTAAGGCTTTTGGTCAATGGTAGTTAATCTAACTATTACATGTTATAAAAGTTCTGGGTTCAAGGATCTCACAATTCTAATCTGTTTTAAGTTGTACAGCCTAGATGATGCAAGTATAAAATAGTTCTTAGTGACAACCAAAGCATGTTACGAAATCCATGCTTATCCATAATTCATAACCGTATGTCCAAAAAAGGATTCCCAAGAGATTTAGACCAGTAGCGTTCCTTAAAAGTCCCCTCATGACGAATAGTCTTTGAACAGGCCTCCTCTTGATCTGGCTTCAGATTCTTTCAACTTGTTCATGCATATTCAGTGTAGTTTTCATAAGGATTTCTTTTTTATTTTTGTACATCTCATCTAGTCTTTTTGTACTGGTTGTACGTGCAAATATCTATAGCGGAGTTCATTCGTCGAGGGATATCGAACAAAATACGGAAACAAAAAAAATCTCTTATTTTTTCTAATTATTTCGTACTATGACAAGATAATGAACATTAAACCATCACCCGAATTTATACACGCATGCTTCAACAGAAAACTGCACAAGTCAATGATGGTTAAAAATAAATTTTTCTATATTCATTTTTTTTTTAAATACTTCTTTGGTCATGTGGAATAGGAAAACATTTATGCTATGATTCAATGTTCGTTTGTATTAAAAATATCTATAATTTTTTTGGTGTTTTTAAAAGCTTTTTTTCACCACTTACTTGACTTGAAATATTTCTCCCTCTTTTTTTTAAAATTTACTTTACTGCTTATTAGAACTTATTAGTTATCTATACAAATAATTTCTATTCCTATTAAATCGTGGTATTTATGTCAGTTCGGCAATAAATATGCCATAAAGTGTGGAATCTATTTATCCAGCATCTCGTTAGAGAGGGATATAGTCCACGAAGGATCTGCTGCCCACGTAAGCTTTCTCTTCATATATTCTCTAAAGAGGTTCTTCAATTTATTTTTAGTAAAATTTATAGACATCTTGCAAAACTAATCCCTAACACTCACAATGGTATTTTTTATTAGTGATGGTAACTGATCCAAAAAAATCACAAGTATGAGATGCTTTAATCTGATAGTTAAGAAAGTCTGAACTTTTCCGAGTCTTATTACCACTGGTTGTTTTTCTTTGATAAACTCCTCGAACAGATTCCACCCAAAAGTTAAGATATTTCTTGCACCAACACCAATGAATAATTTATTGAAATCAGTTCTATAGGAACCATTGCTAAATAATCTACTACTCACACGGAAAGTAACCTGCTTCAGGCTAGCATGTACGAACTCGAAGAAAACTGGTCCAAGAGGAAGATTATCCCCAATACGCCATTTGAATCCACATGAACTAATTCCTAACAAACTACACCATGGGACGTTCAAAGTGAAGCAGCAAGGCACATTAGTTCATCTGGATCGCCGCTTGGGTGAGTCACATTAATAAAAAAAACTTTCACAGGGAGAGGCGTATTCTAGTTTAAGAGCCAATCATAAATAGGACTTTGCCATCTCATCTAAATCTTTCAACTTTCAAACTTAGACCAGTCCAGAAAGGATTCAAATCTTCCAACATCAAATACCAACAATAGCCGTGATTGCTCCCTGGTTCAACAGAAACGAACTACTCCAACAAATCCAGAATTGTATGTTAACGAATATACCAAGAAAAAAATTATTAAATACCATTACCATTTGAAAGAACAATACAATATAACATTGGGCATCTGTCATCATATTCAAGATTAATAAAACCTCGGCTTCTACAAGACATCCTTTTATAAACAACCAATCGGTATTGCACATTAAATTTCATTGTTTCGTGTCATGGCATTTAGCGAAATCGATTATCATTATTTATATATATTTTTCATTCTTTGATCTTATTTATTTTTTGATGAAAGAACATGCTTACTATAATTCACTCATTTGCGTTCATTAACAAAAAAATGTAATTTTATTATAAAATTACGGTTGCCTCTACATGAGACCATCCTCTACTCTATATACTATTATGTTTTGATTCAATGCTATTGTAAGCACGTATGCTAAGCGGATAACTAGTCTATGTAAGTTTGTTCGTATTATTTACAAGAAAATTGCGTTCACGAGAGAATGAAATATGGTATCAATGAAGGATTTTTATTACAATTACATGTAATAGGCAGTAATTATTTTTGAAACAAAGCAACATGATCGCTAAGATAAAAACCTTATGACATAAAAGGGCATGGGCTAGGAATGAGATCACTTCCTCCTTTTAATTTAATCTAATCGTGGAGTGTATGGATTCAATCCGACAAATGCCCAGTTTAAATTAAGCATATAACTTTGAAGTGGTTTTAAATGGCCTAGAAGGAGTTTAACGATGGTGTTGACTGATTAGTCGCATTAGCTAAATAAATCTTTCACTGGATCCACCCAGAGCGAGTTTGTTTTCAGCGGTAAACGATCCGTTTTGTTTTTGTTTTTTTCCCGTTTGCACGGTATCGTTTTCCGTTTGAATTAATCTGATTCACCATTCTCCAGCATTTGATTTGGTTCTTTTTTTTTGTATTTTTATTGTATAAATGCCAAATCAATAGAGAGGCAAGAGAATTTATTTGGAAACTTGTTAGGTACTTCATTTCGTTAAACTTAAGGGTATTTTTTTAGTATAATGAAAGTTAATTAAAATACAACCCCCGGACTAATATGAGACCTACAATAATAAAGCAGTAATAGCTTATATAAATAAACTTGTTAATTGAGTACTTGGCTTCACTTCTTATTCATATAAAAAAAAAAAAATTGAATATACCTGTATGTTGCAGGAAAAGAATTTCCTTTTAGCTCCTGTGCAGTAGGCTTCATTGGCACTATAAACAAGATCATTTTATTAAACAAATATAAACATCGAAATAGAGTAGTTCATTATACAGTTTTGATATGTATATGTTTGAATATATATCTGTACCTCGGAGGGATACAACACTATGTCCATTTTCATAACTTTACAGGAGAGGAGTTTTAAACTTTTTTTCAACAAAAAGTGTTATTGGCACAGCTATTGGTGTTGTTTTAAAACATGCTATATCCGCTTCTAACTGGTTTTGGACATAGTGCTCTATAAAGAAATAGATATATGAGAAAAGCTGATTTTAACTCTGTAATAAAGTCAATATGGAAAAAAATGGACATAGTGTTGTATCCCTCCGAGGTACAGATATATGTAATTTATATAAAATTGTCATAAGGCATTCTTCTGATTTTTTTGTAGAAGGAAATTGTGGCTTCGGGGAAGTTAATGAATAAAAAGGTCTGACTCTATAAGATGCTTCTAGGTCGTCCTTATAAAAGAAATCGCTAAGGAAACTAATTGTAAAAAAATGTACACAAATTGAAATATAGATTGTAAATGCAGACCTCTCTCTGGTCTACCCACAATTTACTTTATACTGATAGAAGCGCTTTTGGAAGCAACACTTCCATTTTAAAGGATCTTATAATTAAAATGGTATAGTATAAAGTTTAATTATTATTTATAGTATAGCAAATGAAAAAAACTTGTATCAGCATAAAGTAAATTATGGCCAGAGAGAGGTGTACATTTTTATGAATAGTCCAAAACAAGCCGTCCAACAAAAACATAGTTTCCGTTGTTCCCACCGACGGTATATAAATGAACCCAAAAAAAGGGATAATTCAGATTAATTTGGCCAGTCTTAAAGGCCTGAAGATTTGAATTGGTTGAGTCTCTTAAGAGAAATGGGAAATGGTGTGATGCCCATTATGCCATCCAGTGGTAACGGAATGTTAAGAAAATTATTTATTTCCTCCATTAAATTCTCTTTTTTGCCAAGAACCACTCGATATACTTAACTCCTTTGAGAAAAATTATCTTAATTATGTCCACTAGCACTGGCAATTGGAAACTACAATTGTGTTCTACTGTGAGAACTATATTTGTTTCCTTCATATCCCCTTGTAATTATAAATTATGGAGATCAGTACAGATTCTACATAAATGAATCTATTAACAGCCGGTCATTATATGTCCTATAGATTGGCTTCATTTCATACAATTTTTATTAATTTTACATTGGGATTTGTCATTGCTACAAAAGTAAAATGATTAAACATTAATTGAACATGTTTAAAAGTGATGGGGCTCACCTTATGGATCATAGACTTAAAACTAACTGTGAGAACTATTTTTTTTTCCCCCTTCATAGCCCCTTTAAATTCACAGATAATTATAGATCCTCAGGCGAATCTATTTACAAATTATTTTGTATTTCCTGTAGCATTACTACATTATATGCAGGTTTTGTTATTTTATAGAAATTACATAATGAATAAACAAGTATAATGATATACATTATACGTGACTGGACTAAACTGACTAATAAGGTGATGGTGCTCAACTTTTTGATCAACCTTAAAACTAACTTACATACTAATTCTTATCCTAATTGTGAGAACTATAACTTTGTTCTGTTTAGCAGTATAGGTCGATGTGAGTGAATTCATTGGGAATAAATAGGCTTGGATTCGCGAATGATAAGTGTTATGCTTGATTAGTATAATATCTAGGTAGTACAGTGGATAATTATTAACCCAGTCATTATAGCACAAATAACAATTAACCTTTAATCATAGATTGAGTGTAACGGTGTAGGACACGTTTCAGTTGCGTGGGGATTGCCATATTACTGACATCAAGAAACAAACATTGCCTGCACTCGAGAAGAAGAAAAAACTGTTTGAGGAAACATTCTTCTAAGAAGGAAGGGTCTTTGATAGAAACCAGGCGTGCTGTATGAACATATCTGCTTTCTGTCTGGCGGTCAGTTTTTCTGAAGATTTCTGCTCCCTTTGGCGTGAGCTGACTGAACCATCAGCTAATAACAAACTACATTCCCATTCGGAGTAACGGTTTTGTTCGATATTTCGTCTGTGTTTCTGTTAATTTCTTCTCCACTGTTACAGGACGATGTACGAATCATCAGATAAAGAAAAAAGGTGGCTTATATTGTCTTCAGTAGTGGAGTATACTGAAGAAAATATTAGCTACGTAATTTCCTTTAGTAACAATGAAAAGATCATGAACAAAAAACTGAATGCACATTTTTTTTTATTCCTTAAACCTGCTCGGGCACGGAAAGACCTTAAAATAGCTAAATCGGCTCCATCTTATAATGGATTTAATGTCTTTATTCATTTTTATATACTAAGGGAAAAATCAAGTCAAGTTTTATGGTTCTCTCAATTTACCCAGTAACTGTGCAAACCCACTGCATAAAATCAACTCTTCTTAGTGAACCAACCCAGCACCCCTGGGTAGTGAATGTGAATAATTAATGTACAATATCTACTTATCAAAGCTAGAATTACCCTAAAAGATGAAGGTCAAAGATCTCAAGCAGTGTCCTTAACCCTCAGGAGACTTGAGGTGTCTTACAGAAAATTAACCAAGACTCACGGCTTGTGCAATAGAGCCGGGTGGCTGTCTATTGTCAGCGTGACAGGTCCTCAGTTGTATGAATATTATACATAACCGCAAAAAATCACTATTCATGAATCCCAAGTGTTTTGTAAAAGCAAATCTTTCCTTACTATTACTTAAATTAACTTTTTTTTTTTTTGTTTAGAAGATAACTTTGGGTACTATATGTAAATTTTGGCTTATAATAAAGACCTTATAAATAAAGATTTCCTACTTTTCGCCATAAAAAAAAACGTTAATTTTAACATGAATACCCCATCTACAAATAAGGACCAGATACGAAATATTTAAACACATTAAATTATAAGAGAACCTACAGATTTTTTCTCACTAACGTAAGGTGATTTCTTCAAACTAATTGCACGGCTAACTGTGTTTTACTCTGTGAAAAAACGAAAACCCTTTTGACAATGTTACCCTCTTAACAACAGGTTTTATTAGTTATTGGTATTATAATTAGGAGTTACGAATCCCCAGTATTCTGTATCCTCTCTCACATTTGAAATTTGATAAAATAGAACTGGTAGAATTATTTTATTTATCATATAATTTGCTTACAGGGCAAAATCCCTTAGCATATAGAGGCTGAAGCCCATCAATTACATACAACTTAGGTCTAATGTGTATGCTAATTCCGTTCCGTAACAACATCAACAGCTAATGTCTCCAGCATTTCCAGAATGGGATCATGCGAAAAGTGGTCCGACATAGCTCTCTCGAGAGGTTAAAGAACGCTGACCTGCACCCGTTGCTTGGTGTGCCGTCGGTGGGTGAGCTCATCCGCCGGAGACACATCAAGTTTTTTGACTCGTTGCAGCACCTAACCAACCCAGTGTTTAACCCACCCCACCACCCCTCCTGCATCGATGTCAATAGACTGTCGGGGAAAAATTAGGTTAAGAATGAGTATGAAAGTTACTTTTAAGTTTGATCAAAAAGGTCATCTCCTTTATTAGTCAGTTCAGTCCAGTCAGGTATAATGTGTACTTGTTTATTCCATTATATAATTTTATA
Organism: Acanthosoma haemorrhoidale; assembly: GCA_930367205.1. Lineage (NCBI taxonomy): Eukaryota > Metazoa > Arthropoda > Insecta > Hemiptera > Acanthosomatidae > Acanthosoma > Acanthosoma haemorrhoidale. The sequence continues at coordinate 25,498,040 of OV884013.1, read as the reverse complement.
AAATAACAAAACCTGTACATATTGTAGCGACGCTACAGGAAATACAAAAATAATTTGTAAATAGATTTGCCTGAGGATCTATAATTGTATATAATTATCTGTAAATTAAAGGGTCTATGAAGAAAAAAAAACATCACATCATAAATAATAGTATAAAATTACTTGTATAGAGAGTACCATTAAACATAGATGAATTCTACAACACAATTAATTTCATTAGCTAATATCATTCTATACTCTTCAAAGTAACAACCACATAAATCTATTACAATACATTATTTTCTTAATAAGAAAATGAGAAATAAAGGAGTGCTGCCTGGGTTCTTTACATCAGCCGAAACGCAATAAAAATCAACCACAACAAATGTATTACAATGCCAAACTAAAATAACAATAAAACTGGGCCGGAAAAGAAAGAAATATAGGGGTCCAAAAAAATGTATCCACTTTTTAAAAGTCCATAACTTGCAAACTAATTGGCGGAGTTGTCTCATTTTTGGTAGTGTAATAGTTTGTAGTTCCGGCAATCTCCATACAAGCGTTGTATTGCGTAGTTTTGTCAGATGACAGTCGCCAGATAGTTAGTGTTTTATTGTTAGTTGTACCTTGTTACTCGAGTAAAAATGGCTGGCGTAAGGCTTACATTTGATGAAAGAAGTATGTTTTAAAGTGGTATTTTAAGTACGAAAACATTAATGAGGTTCAACGGCAATGGTGAAATGTGAATCAAACAGAGCCACCGACACGTTTAACGATTCGTCACATTCGAGACAAATTTGAAGCCGAAGGCTGTGTTAAAGATGTACACAAACAACGATCTGGGCGACCTGTAACAGTAACAAGTCCATTTAACTCCCATCTTGTGTTACAACAATTCACTCACTCACCACAGAAGTCTGTGAGACAGTGTGCCCGTGAAACTGGAGTGAGTCGCTCAAGGCGAACACCTACAGTGATATCTTTAAGTTGGACTTTAAGCTACACTTTCACCAAAAATGAGACAACTCCGTCAATTAGTTTGCAAGTTATGGACTGTTAACCAGTGGATACATTTTTTTGGACCCCTCTATCAACAATAAATTGAAAAATTATAAATAAGTCTTAAGAAGCCCCAAACACATTTCAAGTAATGTACACGATGTACAATAATGATCACAGTCATTATTCCACCAAATGTTTCAGAGCCAATATGCTAGTGACTAAAAAATAAACTTTTTGTATATAATAAAATTTTAGTTGTAAATTATAATATAACATACAAAATCTTATTGGCAAGTCCGAATAGCTGCAAAAAAAAAAAAAAAAATGATCCAATATTTTTCGTTCAAGAAATACAAATGGGAGATTTGCGGTGAATAATAAATGTGAAAAAGAGTGTCATTAACCGATCAGTTTCTGTCTTACTTTTTCCTCTTGATGTTTTCTCATATAATCACTAGAAAGGTTATATTCCCTCCGATGGTTGAACGTATAATTTAAAAAAGAAAAATTAAGATACATATAAAGATAAAAAAGAGGTTAATCTCGTTTCGTCCGATTTCATATATGTTTATTTCAATTTTAAGCTATTTACAGTTTCGTTTAGTTTTTAAAAGGAGATTTTCCTCTAGAGGTGTTTTTTTTTACGATTTTTATTCTAAGCGTTTATAAATATTTAGTTTTATATTTTAAAGTCTACCAGGATAGTTTCATGTAGTAAAGCCACATGGCATAAGCCTCACGATGTAACCGTAACCACAATGCCCAGTTATGCGAGAATTTGCCAGCCGGCAATGTCACTAGTGATCCAGCCTGGAGACATCTGTGTTCTGAATTATGGGTCAGTAGGCCGCTTCCAAAATGACCTTTAGTTATGTCCAGTACTACTTGAATGCTTCTTCGGTGATAGATTATATTATCGGCTTGTCAGACTCAAAAGGAAGTATGTGTCAAAACATATCGATAAAATATTGAAACAATTACTGGGAATCATCGGGTGTCTTTGGTTTATCCGTCTACATTGTAGGACAGCGATTGTAAAATTATTCTATCAACAAAAAATTGTACACGAATATTTCAAAACTCCGTGGATTGGTTACTCTGATTATACGAGTATATTGGTTAAAACATAGCATTACTAGTTATGCATTTGTATCCTTAATGAAATATTAAATAATCTCAATTTTATAGTAGAAAATGGCAAGAAATTGTATGAAAATAGAAGAATAAAACAAAAATATTAAAGTAAAATATAGTAATGTGGCTTCCGGTGCACCCTGTTCGCTACTTCCTGTATGGAGATGTCTCAACAAAATTATCCATTGCTCTATTAGGGAAGATTTTACTTTTTTTTTTCTTTTTTTTTTTTCAATTTTAAAAAATAAATAAGAAGCAGTTACAATTTACAAAAGAAAGCTCAGGGACTAACTTTTCTGACTTATCAACTGGTTGTGAAAATATGTTACACATGATGGACCCAGGTAGCTTCTCCATGTTTTCGAACTATTCATTAAGCTCGGATATGTTTACTGGATGTTATACTGAATACACTCAGACACCTACCTGCACTGCCGCTCCTGGGAGGACACGCCACCCCCACAGGTCCTCGAGCATGGCGAAGGGTCCGACCAGGGTCCCCAAGGACCGGCACCCTCGCCGTCCCCGTCGATTAGGATGTGGGGTAACTCATTCTGTCGCCGCTCCCTGCTCCGCTCGTGTCTGTGCGCCTGCAACACAATTTATGAAATGACATTAGTCTTGGACCATAGAGCCCTGAGAATAACATGAAAGGAATAATATAGAATGCCTAGCCAAAGGCTCTAAAATAAACACAAAAAATAATTACATATAATTTCAAAGAGGTTCCCGGGTCCGAATCCCGGCCTTTAAACTCTATTTTTTCTACGGCTAACAATTATTAAGCAAGGGGGATAGCAGGACATCACTTATAACTATTAATATGTAATAAGTATAAATTAAATATTAGATACATATAATCCCTCAAAAAGCAAATGAGTTCTCAAAAAATTATCCCATGAATAAATATATTTATTTGGACCAACAGTATTTTACACAAAAAAAGGAAAAGAAAAAGAGTAATATTTAATAATAATATAAAAAAAAGGCAATAATGAATTTAAGGTCCTTCATCCTTGGCTTGAGTCTCTGCTGAATAGTTTAGCCTAGATGGAAGGAGGCTGTCCCTGAAGATAATTGCAGACGGTCATAGAATCTCTTCGTAAGCTATTCGTTGAGTTGTCAGGACATTCCCAATCCTAAATGAATTGGAGTAGTCCTGATGAGCCAGGGTACTTCATTACTTTTTTTTTCCAATCAATTCTGGCTGGACACCTGATCAGGTGAGGACAAAGTTCTTTTCGGTCAACGCTTCTGCCCGCTCCATCATCAGACTCCGACTTCCTCAGTTCTAATTATTTTTCCTCGCAAGAGTCATGTATTCTGTAGAAGCCTCTTTGAAAATGCTGTCGAAAATTTGCTCTAGCCAATTTTTTTTTAATGAGGCTTCAGTTGATTAAAGAAAATCAACATATCTCTTTCATGGGAGTTAGCCGAAGTGTATTTATAAATTTTATTATAAAACAACTTTATTATGATAAAATTACAATCTGCCTCATTGGGCAATAAGTAATTGTGATAAATGTTTTCATTCATACCATATTTACAAGTTTCATTCATAAAGTATTTACAAACAGCCCAGAGAGCTCCCGAGTCCACATGGTTGTCACCTCCTTCGCATGCGAAAGAGGGAGTGGAGTCTTAGGAAGTCCCCCGCGCGCCTCCGTCAGCCGCGTCACCGGTATTTATAACTTGACGGTTAACAATGTTCTCTAAGTACAAATTTTTTCACTTGAAGAAAATAAAATTTGTTCTGAATTGTCTGGTTGAGTGAGCCTAGTCGCTTATGTAGTGCATTGACAAAACAAATTTGGTATTCCCCTTATTAACGAGTTACCCCTTGCGTTGTACGTAATCTTTTGTCAACCTGTCCCGTACTTACAAGGAAAAAAAAAAGTACAAAAATTCTAATTACACTAATTACTAACGCTTTTATTGACGTATAGATAAAAGTATATGGGCGAGAGAATGGAATTTCACAGGCGCCCCACACTTCATCTGCTTCCTCAATAGCGGCCCCGCTCCGTGGCTAATCGAAAACATAATGGGAGGAAACACCTCCTCCCTAATGGGCGGTCTAGACTACTGCAAAGCCTCATTTGTGGCCTCCAGTCTCATTTGCGGCCTCCAGGCTCTCATATCTCTCCAGTCTTATACGGTTCTACGGAATGCCATATACAATTGAATTTCATTCATAAAAACTATATTAGCGGCTCATGCTTTGTGACAGGTTAGGCATAATTTAAGTTAGCGATGATCTGATTGACAGAATCCTATCTTTACCTGAACATTAACACTGGGATTTAACATTACAGGAGCATAGCCAGGATTTTTAGGGAGGAGACTTCCCTAAGAGAGACATTTTAGAACCCCCTCTCTTTGAGTAATTTTACTGACGAAATTTCGAACACGGGACCTCTTCCAGCTTATCTATCCTATATTCATCAACAGTTGTATCAAACATTTTTAGCAATACTCGCCTAAACTCCGATATTTTCAGAGTTTTATTTTTCCTATTATTATATATACATTTTACTATTGTATGTGGGGGACTTTCCAAGACTCCACTTCCTCTTTTGCATGCGAGGGAGGTGACAACCACGTGGATTTGGGAGTCTCTGGGCTGTTTGTAAATACTGTATGAATGAGCGAGTGAATGAAATTTGTAAATATGGTATGAATGAGAACATTTATCACAATTATGTATTGCCCAATAAAGCAGATTGTAATTCTAGCACAATAAAGAAGTTTCAGTAATAAAAAAAAATATATTTAACGTATATTAACAATTATTAGTAGCTGTTTGCGGATGATATGTAAGGAAGAACCTGAAGAAACACTAAATATTTAAGTCTTTAAAATTCTTTTGCTCACATGCATTCGTTTTTTTTACTGGCAGACATAACTCAATAATAAAAACATAACAATGGCTTTGTACTTAATAGAATGAGAAGAATAACCACCAATCATTGCTTGGTTGGATGGAACTCCAAAGGTCTTTAGTGTATCGATACAATCAATTTAATTATTTTTTTGGATCCAATCCATTTAGTCTTCAATGCCTCTTCGATTAGGCCCTTTCAGATGGAAAACTTTTCTTGAGATGATCCCTCAATGTAGCTGTATATAATATATGCTTGTGTATATATTTTTTTTATTAAAATATTTTTACCAGCATACACATAAAAACAGTTTTCCAATCACGCCCCATTGATTGGAACCGTGCAAGGCAATTTGTCACCAACAGCTGTTTTACATAAACAATTAAAACAAACATTCATTTATGTCATTTTTTGTTTTTTTTAAATTTTGGTCCACTAAACATACACTACATATTCTTAATAAACACGTCGATATCATTAATATAATACCCTACACAAAATGCTAGAAAAAATATTATTTTTTCATTACAGTAATTAAGTAATTAATGGTCCTTATTATTTTTCACAGGAATACTTTTATTTTTAGAACCATTGTATAGAACTACCATTTAATGGTTTGAACTTGCCATCACGATTTTAATGACTTTTTTAAATTACTTATTTTCAAAAAATAATTGTAAGTGCTGTTAGTAATAAAAATAAGTGTAATTACTTAATTTTAGAACCTACAAAAGAAAAGGAATTATTCAATTTGATACCCTACTCAATATAATATGAAACTATATTTTTTAAATTACCCAGTAATCAAAATGACAAGCATAAATTAACCTCTCTTAGTTTCAGTTGATCTAGAATTGTCAACACGATTTTAATTACAGTTGTGATGACATTAAAAAACGTTAAAAATAAATCTATTTATGACCTTTCAACAATAACTTTAACACCACAATCAATACATATTCTCAAATGTTTGATTTTTCGCTTCAGCTTTAAAAGATGAAATTGATAATAATTAATTAAAACATGTTTACTCAAATGCACCATAAAATTTATAACAAATATTACATATCCTTCGTTTAATTTAGAAATATTACAAATTATCCCGAACACAACATAAAGCTATATTTCAAATAAATTAGAATCTTGACCGGAATAGATCTCATCACTATCCGAGCCCAGTAGTCTTAGTCAAGTTTAATCATTGAAAGGTTGAGGAGGCAGAAGTAGAGCTAAAGTCTCGTTTAAAAATGGTTTAGTTCTCTTTTTGGTATTGGTCTCATACATGATAAGAGTGGATCTGTACTAAGAAAAAATCGATTTAAAATGTCTCACGAATCTCTCAAAAATGTTCTGGAGAAATTTGTCCGGTATAATCTAAAATGCTTATTACGAGCCCTGCAGCTTCTTCAGAAAGCTCTCCCGTAGGAAGAAGTGCATTTTCTATTACTGTGAACCATTTATAAGAATTTTGTGGACAGTTGGAGTCAAAAGTTACCAGGAATACAATCCCACATATAATTTGGCCGTATCCAATCGTTTGCCCAGAAAACTACTCTGTATCAATTCTATGTCTTACGTGCAGTACAACATTAAAACATTAATTTTTCTGAATTTCCTGAAAAATTTGAAGATTTATCGAAAAACATTGATTTGCGACTGAAAGCAATATCTTCAAGATGAGCGGTTACTAGCGGCTATTTTTTCAGAATTATTGACTAGATACCTTCAACACTCTTTTGGTAAAAAACCTCTGGACTCATCGGGTATAGCAAATACTTTATGGAATATTGAAATGAATAATAAACATTGGCAAAAAATAAACGGTATCTTTCCTTCCGCACAATCTCATATTTTAAATAAGCTGTTTAATGTTATTACGAATTTAGATACCTGGCGTTTTTCAATCCATAATTATTAAATATCAGTAATATTTTTGAAGAAGAAAAATTAACATGGAAATGTACACTCATCCAGGATCATATTAAAAGGGGGATATCTCGTCTACCCCAGTATTCTCACCTATACTGTGTTTAGGAAAACCGACTTTTGGCCAGCTAGTTTGGAGAAATACCCCCTTGTGGGACGTCGCAATTAGTAGAAGACGGAGCTGCCAGTTCCCACAAACAGACTAATCCTTCCCCTCGTGGCGATGAACCCGGGTTACGAAATAGACCAGATTGACAGTGTGATGGCCGGAGGCGAGAAGGGCCTTTAATTATCCGCTGTAAAACAATACGGAGGGCTGGCGTGAGGCCGGCTATATAACTGCGGGGGTCCGATCCACGTGTGTAGCGGTATTCTGACACCTATGCTCTCGGATGCTGCCTCGCGTCTCTGCCTTATCACAAGTATTTTCGTTTGAGAAATTACGCGCAGTATATCTTTAAAATCTAAGCTGGGCTTGTAGTTTCATTAACGATGCCCCCATCTCCGTAGTTAGCTATCTAACAAGCACCTTGGTTTAACCCTAGATAAAAGGTTTAAATTTACAAAACGCAAACAATAAAATAAACAATGTTAAAAGACTCTTTCACAAAGTTTCTTAGGTTAATGAAAAACTTTCACAAAAATATAAATTAATTCTATACAAATCTGCTATGATCCATTCTGACATATGCCTCCCCACTATAGAGTCCCAACCGCCAATAAACTACAAAAAAACTTGAAATTATTAAAAATCTTGCATGATGATTATAAATGGTTACTCACAACATTATCTGACCTTCAATTGATAACATTACAATTGCATATACTCTTAAACAGAAAAATTCTTTGGTTACACAATTTTATCAGACAGCCCCTTAATTCAGGAAATTATGACAAACTCTCGCTTAGAGATCCCCCTAAGAGAGAACTAAATATTACTTCAATTTTTGTCTTCTGTACCACTACATTTTTGGGGATTTGCAGATGCACTATTTTTTACATAGTTTGAAGAATGGTTTAGCTTTATTTCGAAACAATGTTTATTAAATTTATAAATAAGGTCATTTATTTTGCAAGTAAGTAGGTTTTTTATTTATTTTTCCTGCTATTAGAAAACTATGGCAAAGCTATATAAAATGTTTAGAGGGTATCTAAGAAAATGTAAACAGAAATTTTTTTTCTAGGTCAGTGTATTTAAGTAGTACTCTGTAGGAAATAAAAGGATAACAATTGGGTCCATGGGCTCTGAAAAATGTAAAATATGCTACAGAGAATAGAAAAGTTTGCATATTGGATGTCTAAAAATACACATTTATTACTCTCCACTAGCAAGGAGAGCACATCCGGCCGCGAATGTAAGCTAAAAATAATCATGGGGTTACATGGGTGTAAAAAGGATATTCTCATATTGACTGAGAAATGACTTAAATTACCATGTACTCAGAATTGAGGATAGTCGAATACCATTCACTGTTGATAGGAAAGAGGTGAGGACCCAAGTAAACCTGGAGAAGAATCCCACCAGAAGATTTGGTAGGATTTGGGTCGAGAAGGGAAGTTACAACGCAACGGAATTGAAAAATTAGACGAAGGCATTCTTATTTATCAACGACCGAAAAATAGCTTCGGTGATAATCCTAATTAAATAAAAAGGGGTTAATATATATATATATATATAATATAGGAAATGGTATGAAGGGCACGTGACTAAAGTGGTGAAACATGTACCCGAATTAAAAGTACACAGAAAATTTTCCATGTCCCTTAATTTGATAAAAAACAAAATGTGTAGAGGATCCGGTGCTGTATCAGGGCTGCCCATTTAAGACCACTCTATATGGGCTATGTGATTTTCTTAGATAATTATTAAAGGTGCATAAAAAAAAGTTTAGTATAATACTTAATTTCATTTATTATTTTGGTTTAGACCAAATTAGCAACAGAGGTTATTCACAATGACCGTAAACATACACTTCATCGTCGAAAATCGCCTTTTCTAACACAGAATAAATTATTGATGGCTTTTTGTTGATAAAAATAACTCTTCAATGAGGACCAACAATTTCCTCTATTAGCTTTGGACAGCTTTAAAAGTGTATGCCCACTAGTGTAAAAATGCAGTTAAAAGGTGGAATTGGCAGAACAAGAACATGGTGACTACCTGAAGTAATTCCGTTACTGGACGAGCAGTAAATAATTGTACAGTCAATGTTGACTAATGCACTGCTATTAATAAAACAACAGCTTCAGCCAATGTATTTGTCTCCCAGTAAACACATCCTAAAATGTCCCGACATTTACAATACATTATATTTTGACTATCTAAAAATAATAAAAACTGTTAAACAATAAAGCCTTCTTGAGTCACTTGTATCTAATAACTATTACCACAAACCTACAATTATCATTTGTATTGAAATAACTCGCCACCATAGTGGACTCAAGAATCAGTGATTCAAAGAGTGGCCTCACTATAAAAAAAAAAAAAAAAAAAAAAAAGAAATTGTCGAAGGCTAGTATGTACTCCCATTGATGTGGCAGTAAATGTGAGCTGTTACAGGATGGTGACAGGATGCTGGAGTACATGTGGCTGATTGCTATTCTACAGCCTGCCACATGTGTGAGCTCGAGGAAGTGTGACAGCACCACTGTCTAGAATATTATAGCTGACATATCGGATCGGTATGTTGTGGGAACATGATCTGCTCACGAAATACCTTGTAATCTTTACATTATCTTATTAAATGAGCATTTTAAAATTGTAAGTTAACTAACTAGACGTGGGCTTGGATTTTAGTTGATATATTGAGGATGTATCATCGCCTATAGGTTGATAAAGAAATATTGGGTTTAGATCAAATTTAATTATATACAACGTTTTAGTTTTGTATGTCTCCAGTAAGCACTGATGAAAGATTGTTGATCACTAAGTGTAAAAATGTTATTGACAAAAATAAAAATAAAGGCCGATATTAGTAAAACATCAATTAAGTTATACCAAGGAGGATGATATAAGGGAAATCCTCCATCACCATCTAACGGCTAGGGAACTAAACGATTGGCCTTCATTTGAAACCAGCCACGTGGGAGAGGGATTTTAGGAGTGAGATTAGAAGGATGTTAAGTGTTAAGGATGCTGTTCAGTATTAAATGTTGTACATATGAGATTGTAAGTATTAAGAGTAGCTTAGGTTAAGTACAAGTAGCTTAAAACGAAAGTGGGTCCACTATAATTCACTTATGTGTTTTGTTTAAAATTATATAAGTTAGCATTTAGTTTTTAATGGAGGTTCTTTTAGCCACTGCTTATTAGTTCATCCAGTTTACGTTTAAGATAGAACTCTAAATAGTGTGTACTAGGGAAACGAAAGAAATGCCCAAACGCTGGTAAATATAAAGTGTTAGTATCTTTTATTTTCGTTGTGACATCTTTCCTTGTAATATAGAGTTTTGTATATAATTTAATTCATTTTAAATACATTTTTCATATAGTTTCCCTTCTACTTTAATTATGATTTATTTATGCATTGATTTTGGTTATCATTAATTTATCTTGTATCATTATTAAATCGGGGTATACTACTACACGGAATATTCTACTGTTTAATGATATACTTAGTATGTATGCCTTATGGCTTGTGATTCAGCAGAAGAGTTTCAATGACCATAACCCTGCTGATTTAAGTAGTATAACCATAAGCTAAATTATGATTTTCAAAGCGTATATGAAGTGAATAAAAGATAAAAAGTAAAGAAATAAAATCGGGACGAGTTTCTTAAATATTTGTTAAATTTCTGTCCAAAATTTAGTGTCGGATACTTTATATTAAATTTATTTTGTTAAATCGATTCGTAAAGTATTACACCGTAATCAAATCGCACTGATTGCTCATCATTGAAATTCCTGTGACTTTATTATAATCAAACCGCTTTATTTCTGAAGGGATGACCAGATGACTAATATTGATTCAACACAGCAAAGGATCCGTTGCCGAAATTTCAATCGTATTTTAATTGAAGGAGTCATTGTACTCGTTAATGGCATCAGGCGGACTGCTTATAGAGTGCGGCGCCTGGGAACTGCTTCGCACATTCTTCTAATTATAACAAATGGGCTTTTAAAGCGTAAATAATTGTATTCAATTGTAACAACAGTAAACTAGAGTGATGTATGAGGTAAGCCTATACAAAAGAATGAGTATGGCCGAGCCAAAATAAATGGTATCGGTATAATCGTGGTTAACATGCAGTTAACTGCAAAAGTTTATGTAATGTAATAAAAGTTTAAAACGTTTTATACACTCTCTAGGAGAAAGAAATAGGAGTTGAGAGGTTCTTGTTTATTTCCCCTCACAGAGGTGTCCATACTTGAGAAGAAAGTTCCTACAAGAAAGGAACATACTTCAGGACCCGGTTCTCCGTGGCCCTGAAGTATGTCCCATTAGGCTTCTGGTATTGTGTTGTGGAGGCTATGAGGATTCAAGAACATAGTAATTTTAGGTTCAAGTATAGGAACAGAGAAAATCAATCCGAATGTTAACCTTATTACTGCCTTCAATGCCTAATTATTTTTAATTTCGCACCAAATTTAGCACGGATACTGTATTTAGTAATTAAATAACTAAAAACTCTTAGTTAATAGCTCTTTCAACAGCCCTTGTATTTCATCTTCACGCTTTGAAGATCAATCGACTCACATCAGCAACGTATAACTTGACTCCTAACAACCTAAAAATAACACTTACGACAACTTAAATAAATTGAAGTTATTCTAACAACAGGCTGTGATTCCTAACAATGTTTGCAGTAGCTATACTGTGTCAATTATGCAACGTGATCTTAAAAACAAAATAATAAATAGACTTGTACATTAATTTCACGCCTCTGTTTACGGTTGAGATCCAGCCTGATAGCGCACGAACCTCTGTAAATCAGATCGTATGATTAAAGGGATACCTAGATTTATTATGGACCAAGCTTCGTGCTTCCGGCCTGAGTTATTCCCGAAGACGCCTCCTTGATTATAGATCCTAAGATCCTAATGTCCGTTAGGAAGAGTTCCATTATAATTATACAGATCACTGTAGCATGGGCTGTATGTCATCTTTTCTACAATATCAATTAGCATGTGATCATATCAATTGTGATCTGTTAAAACCGTTCTAGCGTAGTTTTATACTTGCAGACTTTTGAGTATCGCTGTTGCCACTTTGCGAATATATTCGTAGGGTCACAATCTCAGTGGCAAACGTGATACACTGATGGTGAAGTCAGGACGATCCCCGTTCGAAAGCATACCGATAATGGAACAGAGGCATCTCTATCTGTTTTGATCGAAATTATTTCGCTAACTAACTAGTTTCAGGACATGGTCTGAGACATTGCCTGTGAATGCGACGGACAAACTGACAATACTGACCGTTTTATTTATAATTGTGCATTATTTTACGAAACTTGGTATAATACTAAATACATACAGGGTTTTCTGGCTTCTTGATAGCACACCTTTTGCTGGGCTATAGTGAACAGGAAGAAGGAGAAGAAATTATGTTTTTGCGCAGCTAGAGCCCGCGGTAGTCATACAAGAACATATCCGTGATTATTAATTTCTTGTAATTCAATTCATTTTTTATTTCATTCATAAGATTTGACTTTTATTTTTCATTGTCTTAATCTTAATAATCTTAGAATTTGATAGCTGATTTTGTCTTGTAATCGAGTAAATGATAGCTGATAAATAGTGATTATACTATAAGAAAAGTTTTTTTTATCTTATTTGATAAAAATTTATGATAAATATTTGTTTACGTTATTATTATGCTATTTATTATTATGCTATTTATTATTAATATTTCTTAATTATTTCTTCTTCTTTGTTAAATATGCATTACGACGTACTAAAATGAAATACTTTTTAATTTCATACATGTATGTAATTTTAGCAGCATGTTGTAAACAATAAATTCCGACAATGGAGGGGTTATTTCAACGTAGAAAACATTTTAAAAAAGACCTGAACAGACATACGTGGAGGAAAAAATATAAGGATTTCTGGATCAAATACAATTCTGGACACATAATTCAAACTTGTAGGTATAAAGTAAGTAAATGTGCATTGAAGCTGTCTGCCTTTATATGACATCAAACTTTTTTGTCACGAGCTCTACTCTAACTAACCATATAGTTTCGTTGGTCCTGCAGTTGTTGGCTGTTTGTAAATTGAAGCTACATATTTGTACTACCGGTAAGCAGTGAACAACTTATTTCCGTCTCCTGTCTATTACATTAGACGCTGTTGTAAACATACGTGGTCATGTCTAAACATCGTCCATAAATAATTTTAATGAAAATCTAACATATTTCATTCATCAAACTAATCCAATGCTAACAAATACATCCATTCATATCTAAATTGACTACTAAAAGCGTTCTCGACATTTTGCCAAACTCGGAACGTAAAGCTAATGTAACTTGAGTAAGCTAATTTTCCTGATATACTTTGTGTTATCAAACGCCGGGATAAAAGGACCATTTTGAATATGGGAACGATCAGCGGAGAACAACCAACCCTAAATGGATGTCATACGAAGACATTTTCGCCTAAAATATAAAATACAGATTTAAATACATAAGACGAAACCGCCCAAGTGTACAGTGGTCAGGTAAAAATTATACCTATCTCCATAGGTATGGATTGTTAAGAAATCTAATGTGCTATTTCAGACACGATGGGCTGACTTGGGATCATCTTTTATTTGATTGTCGGGTGTTTGATGCTCCTTGGAGTCACCTGATCGAACATGTCATGGCAACGGGTTGGTCTAAACTAACTGGGAACAGCTTAGAGTGAAGTCATTCAACAGATTTAATAATAATATTACTGCTCCACTCATCCCTATAATCCTCCCCGGAGACTGAAACGGCAGTGGCCTCGTGACCTACTATAAATGCGCACAGTGGGAGTCCTGGCAATGGCCAGTTTCTCCAATCATGTCCTGAGCGTATGTGGCTCTCGCGCTCTTCGTCAGCCTCCGCTGGCTCGTATTCGGTGACGTGGCTGGTGGGGAGCGTGGGGGACTTCCCGAGACTCCGCTTCCTCTTTCGCTTGCGAGGGAGGCAACAACCGTGGACTTGGGGGCCCCTGGGCTGTTTGTAAATGTTTGTAAATATTGTATGAATGTGCGAACGAATGATGACTTGTAAATATGGTATGAATGAAAACACTTATCTCAATTATTTATTGCCTATTAAGTAAAGGCAGATTGTAATTTCATCATAATAAAGTTGTTATAGAAATAATAATATTGACTTGAACCAGCTATGACGATAAAAAGGTGAGTGTTACTACTTGTAATTGTGTTGCATTATATACTTTTTACATTTACGGATGTCCTTAAGTTGACTTTAAGTTCAATGAAAGGATGTGGTAAACAAAAATAAATTCGCTTTTTCTAGGGATATTAGAGATATGAAGAAAAAATAAAACTATAGAGGATTGGTTCAGCACGTGGTGCCGGTGGCTTTGCGCAGTGTCGTTAAGTGTAGCTGGGGTGAAAAGTTATCGTGACTGCGTTTGAAGTCTGAGATTACTAGGCGTTTGTTCTAAGCGATAAAATACAAAAATAAACCTGAGCCTGGTTGGCTGGTTTTTAGATTTGTATTAATTGCGTTATTTACAACAAAGGTAATAAGACTTGCAATTGCAATAATATATAGTAATTGACGAGCACTAAGGGAGAGGCATTAGTTTGAAACAGGAACAGGGCAATTTTCTTTCGTCTGTCTGAAATTTTGAATTCAAATTCAACGTATCGAAATATGCTGATCAAGTGTCACACGCTAAGCACAGAAGCTATTTAAAATTATAATTTTTGCTCCATATGAAGTCGGAAAATGAATTTTTAACATATTCTTTAAAAACAAAATTGATATTTAATTCTGAACCGGTTTTAATGTTTTTGATAGTTTAACGAATAAAATTAAAATTATTTAATCAAAATTACCGAATAGTTTGTTCACAATCATTTATAAGTATTTATGAATCTTAAATGTCCAGACCCAATAGTTGTATGTTATCCTGTTTTCATTTGCCAAAAAAAATTGACAAGATGAGTTAGTGAACACAGGACCTGATCGTTCAGGGGCTTTTTGGTTTCGATTTTTTCTTTAACTTTAACTGAATGAAAAAAAAATAAGCAAGAGGAATGATCCTCGAATCTAACGTTTTAATTACAAAGTTATTCCAAGTGGATAGTTGATACTTGGGCTAAAACAAACAGCCGGTTATATCACTAAGATCAGAACAGGAACATGACAAAGCAAAAGAGAAATCAAATGTGATTAATATAAAATATAGCCGACACCTCTCGTGACCTGACCGGTCACGATGGACTTGTTAGCGGCGATCGCGGAATGTTGTCGCGAGTCTCTTGAGGAGTCTCGTGGAGTCCTCTTGTGTCACTAGATTATGGGTATCTGGGTCATGTAAGTCTCATTGGTTCAGATTTGTTCTACTGCATGTACCTGTGTTTTACTTCCAGGAATTTTATTTCGTATTTTTGCTTTCATACGAATCAAGATGAACGATAAAGACTACGGACATCGGGTGATAAATGTTGGCAGACTTCGGTTAGCGTACAAGATATAACTGGTAAGTAAATTTGGACTTGACGCGACTTGCCATGAACAGGAGCAAGTGGCATGGATTGACTGAGAGGTATTTCACAGCTAGCGAAAGAAGAACAAGGTTTTTTACTACCGAGCAGTAACAGCAGCCATTTTTTTTCCTCATTATTTACGATTTTTTTTATTTTGACATAATAAATTTGTTATACATAAGTTATGAATTATTTGTAGATTTTTTTATTTGTTTCTACATTTAAATAAGATATTAAAACTTTAGTTATGTTTTAATTTTATTTAGCTTTGGTTTAGAGGCACAACGGTGTCTCGTGACAAAATAAAGAAAATTACTCAAAGAAAAACAAAAAATTGCTCGTAACTAATTTCTATTGGTATTGTAAAAATATAAATAAACGAAATATTGGGCTAGGAGGGGTAAAATAAATCTTCAATGTTTGATTCATCAAACAAAGAAGCTGAAGAAGGTAAGTTGTTCTTTACCGACTGATTCGTCACTCATTACCCACAGCTAACTCCTCCTACCAAACCAGTAAATCTCTACAGGTTCACTTAATTCTAACGCTTTCGGCAAGGGGTTACAGTTCTTCAAGCAATGAGGAATACACGACTGTATGTAACCGCCAACTGTTCCTATCAAGATTGATACATACCAATAACTCCACTTTGGTAACTGAAATCACCTATTCGAAAGACAAAAATAAAAAATTGGTAAATAGCTAAAACATTGAAAGAGAAGGCCTATCGGAATTGGTTTGAAAAAAAATTGAGTACTTTAAACCATAAATAGTTTCAGAGCTATGACTTAAGAAATGTAAAGGATAGCAAAACAGGCATGTCCATAAATTAGTCTATTCCGAGGTTTTGTGGAATGTAGCCATATAACATATATACAGACAGACGAAAGAATATAGCTCTTGGCCTGTTTGAAGGTAGAGCCTCCATATTCGGGATCGGTAACAAAACAAGTCACAAGGGCACTTCAGCGACGGGAGAGCTCGAAGATGAGTTTGCCGTCCGTCGATAAAGCCCGGGAGACATTCACCGAGGCAGCAGGTACCCGTCCACACTAAGGGCATCGGACTGACCTTCCGATGTAAGCCCTGCCTCACGCAGCTCCTGATCTGATACAAACCACCATCTGCGAACCTGGCCAAGATTTACTTCTCAGCTGTGTTCCTAACATTTGCCAGTCCTATCCGGACGTCTCATCTGGCGGGATAAAGCTGGAAAATATTGGCTGCGGGATCGGGAACGTCTATAGGGGTTAGGAACTTCCAGGAGAACATGTCTCTGTAGGAGTATTTTTATGTTATTTTCTAAACTGGTTCATATAAGTGAATAGCCTGCAGTATAAATAAGAGGGAGAAGTCCACATAGTCTTTACACCTGATTAAGATCAAACTAAAGGCTAACCCAAAGAAGTGTGAAGAAATTGTGGTATTTGTATTAGATTTTTATAGTATTCATAATGCGAAAATTACAAAGAGATTTAATTTGCGATCAATATATTCTTAAAACTACCGTATAAATACAGTAATAACGAAAATAAAAGGCTTCGTACCCATAGTCCAGTACAGATAGACTAAAAAAGGGATTTGCCTTGCGAAAGGTGGGGTAATTCTGATTTTTGGGAATAGTTTGACTGTCTAATAAACATTCTACCACTTGCCCGTTTTTCACCATATCGAAAAATCCAAAATTTTTTGGCAAGTGTTTTCTCAATTAAATCGGTTCTAGCCCAGTTTAAAGGAAATATTACACTAAGACGAATTATTAGAATTTGTAAATTGTTCACGCAGGAGGCGAGAAACGGATCCGTGAAAGTGGGGTAAAAAGTGTTTAATTAATTAAGATGATAGTGTTTAATATTGGAAGTTCTTAGAGGACTACATGTTAAAATATCATAAACCGAAAGAGTTAAACCTAGGCAACTAATCCAAGGAAAAGTAAATGTGAACAATTAGACTGAACAGCCCTTCTGTAGGACTTCACCCAGTATTGATGAGATGTCTTGCAAGGTTGCGAGATGAAAATTAAACAGGGTTTCATTAAAGGTCCGGTACACCCTTCGATATAATTGTTAAAAAACGTAATTCACTTTTAACCATTAACGTGTTTTATTCATTTGTGCTGGTGGTTCTTCATCAGTGTATATGTATATTCTCCATTATTATTATAAGTTGATCACAAGGGACAAATTATTTCTTAATATATTTAATGTCAGCTAGACATTTTCCATTTTACTTTTATGCTATGGGGCAATGGCCCATAATAAAGATTTGTCTTTTCATTTCATTTCCAAGAGGATCATGCCTCAATGAAAGTATAGCCCCAACCCTCCCTCCAAAAAAAAAAAAGAATTCTTGCCTGAATCCGAATAGAGCTGTATTAATTAGTGTTGTCTTGAATACACATCTCTTCCTCTGAGGCGTGTTTTCGTGTTAGCTCCATGTTTGGACACTTTCGATGGTTATCTGACCGCTGCTCATTAAAAATGAAACATGTGCAGACCTATTTAACAACTTAATGTATATTAATTTAAAATTCAATGAATAAAATACTCTTCTGGGGCCAACCTTTGAAAAAATGTTGATTTTATTTCTGTCAGATGTGTATCATAGTATTCGTAATATGGTTGTTGGTTTACAGGTAATTTTATAAATTTGAAAGTCCCTTTGACAATATAAACCACCCGTGAAAATTAGCATGGATGCGATTGAAAAAATAAACTGGTTTTAACGTCTAACATGTTCTGTGTGCGTCATTGTAGAGACACCAACCACGCGCGGCCTTTGAGGCCTTTGATTTTATTTGTATAGTTTGTTTGGCCTGAGGAACCCGTCTGAAGGTATTTTTAAGCAGTTTGCGTCAGTCAACGCCTAAACTGAAATAGCACGATTGTTTCATGAGGTATTCGAAATGTCAACATTAGGTGAGATTCGAATACGATTTCTTTAATCGAAAGTGAATTTTACTAAGGGATAATCGATTAATCTCACGCCGTCTGAGAGTAATAGAATAAAAAATGCATCTACACCAGACTGATGATGGACACTGACAAAAACAGTAAAACCCCAAGATGTGACAGAGGCCCGAGGAAGGTTGATGCGGGTCAGTCGAGGTAAGCCCCGGTTCCATTAGTATTCCGGTCGGACCCACGACCACTATTTGTCTCCTAATGGACTCGTCTCTGATGAATGGTCCACGTCATATAGCGCATTTTTGTATTACGTCATCTGGGTCTTGTCTCTCTGCGGCTGGAAAGTGACTCGATATTTCAAATGCATTTGAACTTGCGATGAACACAGTGAGTCCATTAGACGGAAATTTGATTGAAAAGGGTTCAGATGATGTTTATTTTTTTTGGAGGGGGGCTCATATTGGTTTTGTGTAAGACAGGCAAAGGAAGTATGTGTATCAAGTACAATCCAGTTCTGCTTAACAGAGCTTTAAGCTAAAGGAAATCATTCATTTATTTATTTTAGGACTGTCAAACCTCCAACTTTCAATGAACGGTATTCCTAGATGATAATTAGAAAATTCAACAATGCAACAAACAACAGTTGACTAGCCAACAAATGCTAACATATTAACAAATCAAAAGCCTGTTCGACAAAGTGCTGCCTTTCTCTGTTTGTCACTTCCTCGATGACAGTCGGAAGTCATTTTCTCTTTGTCGTCAATGGCCAAGAGATCCGGTAAGGATATGGACCAATCCAAGTTTCACTCTGCAGAAGCGACACACGAAGGCATCAGATATTTGTGGCCTCAGGCGAGTCCGAACCACTTCCTATCTTTTGGACACGTTAAATTTCTTACATCGTTAGGTGACAATTTATTTAACTATTTCTAGCCTGTTGTCTCTTACACTGTTCCACGGTGCTTGATGGCTAGACATTTAGGCAGCCGGTAGTAAGTTCTCGTTCGACTTAAGGATTTTTGGGAGGAATTGAGAACAGAGTATCTTTAGTCAGAGTATTTTAGCAGCAGCAGTATGAGATAGAATAATACTACATTATAGAGAAACCCACTTACCATAAACAGAGTAAATAACCGTTGCACAAATGGAAAAAACGAAAAGCCGATGAGACCAGTGTTCTAAGCTATTGAGAAGAAGAAGGACCTCGTCTAAACAAAGGGAGCAATGAATATAAATTGTACTACGTGTCCTAACAGTATATTAGCGAATCAAATTTCCAATCTAACAGGACCTACAAAAGCAAAGATGAAGTAATCTTCAAAAGCCCAAATAAACCCTGATGGTTAAGGAAATAAAGTCTAATGGAACCGCATCCGGTGAAATCTACCCAACAAGGAACCAAAGGTCAATTTAAAGAATCATTCCTCAGCCAGTTAGGACCAGATTGGTCACAAGGGGCTAGAAGAAACGTTTTTCTTTTATCTGGGCAATTAGAATTTCTGCTTGCCGAAGAGAGAGGAAACGACGGGTGTTCCTGAAAACTCCAGACAACATGTTCAGCTAGAAGGAAAATCTTGCGGGAGTACGAATCACCAGGATAATTAAATAGTAGTTTTGGCAGTTGGTCTGTTTTTGACTGCGCCATTCTCTCTGATATAACCCAACATAACATTGTAGCACTGTTATAGAATAGAAAATTTGATGAGCTAAACCATCGAATACGAACTGCAGTTTGGATCTTATAGAGTCAATTGATAAAAGCATAATTATCTTAGCCATTTTTTTCCGTATGACTACACATAAATTATTTGATTGATGTTAAAATTGATTTATTGACTGGAATATACATATAATATCTATATAAATTGATAAATAAATATTCACGTAAATTTTGATAATGCGTTGCGTAAAGAGCGCGCAACAATATGAAGTAAGTCTCGATTACTACGTAAAGACGTAGTAAGTCTGATATCACGCTAAAGGAAAGTACTTGATAATGGAAACCAGACAAATATTGTGTTTAAAATTAAGCATATAAAAAAAGAGCTTAAGATGGAGTAACGCCAATATGACGTATGGCAGTTCATTCGAAGTTGAAAGTAGTAATTTAGATTAAAAAAAAGCAGAATTATGAAGGTCATTTTTGAAACAGCAATCTATACATCGATAGCAATCATGCAATTGTAAAATTATTTATATATCCACTAGTAATTATTATTCCTTTGAATATTATTTTCACTATAGCACTCAGGTTATAAGAGTTCTGATTCACGGTAGACTGGGACCTGGGCGACGACGTGGCGGATCGTGGCCAGAAAGAAAAAGACTACCGTCACAAAAAACTTCATCAGCCCCAACCGCTAACAAATTATAATTTCATTCCAGTAAACGGACGGGCTTCGGCCCGCCCCTGAAATATACCTGATTGAAAATTATCCCCTTTTTATAATGCTAACACGCCTCATTACCACCATGACATTGGTCGAGGCTTTTTCAGTACAGTGGCCGCGGCCGCTAATAGAGGTTCACTAGATACTTTCCGTCATCGTTGAAAAATAAAAAATGAGGTTTTTCTAATAGTAATTAGCTGTCTGGAGACTTCTGGGAACCATAATCAATAAACTAGGGAAAATTTGAAAGCAATTTGCTGTTGTGAGGTGCTAAGACCGTTGAAAAAATCAAATATGTTTGTTTCTGCTTTCAAATTTCAATTTGATTTCAGTTGGTTATCATAAGCATTTTTGTGGGTTAGAATTAATTTAAATGATTATGTTTAGTTTTTCCAACAGCTTAACAAAATTATTAAGTTTTCGGTCCTAAAGTGATGAGAACAGTAAATATGACTATGTTGCCAAACCTTCAAATGGATTGTTGATGAGTTTAGGCTGATAAAATTGAGATACATTTTTTAAAAATAAATCCCTTTGAAGCAATGTTAACATCAATAAATTAAATTTTTTTAAAAAATAGCCTACAAATATAAACTTTTTTAGAACAATATCATGGAGATTTATGAATACTGTGTGCAATAAGAGATCATATCATACGCAATTACAAATGAAACATAATCTCTGTTACGGACATAAACATTTATGAAGACTAGACATTCCTCGGAGAAGAGATGTGATATTGCGATAGGAACTTACTGCCCAGCGGGCAGACGACTGGAGATGACCAAAAGAAGAAAAAGAAAACCTCCAAGACACCTGTTTGGTACAAGCAATAACTAAAACCAAGACTTATCAGCTATAAAAGGTGAATTATCTCGAGGTTAATAGATTTTAGATCGGTGAGGCGTGTAGGTACCTCCCAGGTATAGGGGAGGCTGCGTCTACATACTAAACAGGAGAAATGACGCCGGTCAGCGCGGCTTGAGACCTCGTTTTTGTCGAACGAAAAACCTATTTGTTTTAGTGTATTTTGGTATTTTTATGAAAATTCAATTTGATAGGGTAAAAATATTATTAGCAACGGAGTATCATCGGTCATGAGTGGCTTCCTCTTATGATATTTTTCTGAGAGGTCTTGAGGAAAATTGAGTAGCACCTTGAATACATAATAGATGCTGTTACTTATCACCGACCGTTCCAAGCACCGCTCGGTCTCACCTCTTCGTGAGATGTTAGTTCGTACAAGATTATTTTAAGTACTATTAAAGGAAGAACATCTTTAGACAGAGTTTTATTCTGGGACCCCAGAAGACTTCCTCGGTACTTTGAGGTATCGGTTAGCAGTTCTGAGGCAAAACAACAGAAAGGTCCATGGTATAAAATATGTGACCAAGGTCTGCTATGTTTTTTTCCTAAATGAATTAAAAATATAAATTTATAATAAGGCATCCAGTAGATCCAGTTTCACTTATTGATCCTTAGATACGTAGGTTATTGTGAAACCGATATGAGGATTGTTTGTAATGGTTATGTTTGTGTATAGTAATGTAACGCACCTTTTCCTTGGTGATGGCGTTGGATGTAATGTGTTTGCAACCGTAAGAGCTTTGTAGCACAGTTTGGTGCGTTAGTATTGTGTCTTACTTAACTGTCACAATTACGGCATTACATATTACTATAATTATCTAGTCTCAAATGTAGCATGCCAGAACAATGATCGACATAAGGTGTGATAACAAAACGGAAGTTTCCACACCATCTGGAGAGGCATCATACTTTAAGGTAAAATTAACATAAAAAAATAATACAAAAGTGAGAATAATTACTTAAAAAAACAACAACGATATGTATAGTAACGGATAAAAAAGACTAAAAAAAATCCTGAGGCACTGATGTAGGTTTCATTTGCTCAGAAGCTATTAACACCCGCCTACTTACTGCATAATCTTCGGTCGGAATATCGGAACTAACGGTGATTTTAATGGGTTCTTCCATTCTGTCAGGTTAACTACAGTTCATCGATTAAACTACAATCGATTGCTAGGTTTGCTTCAGTGCATTGACAATTGCTGCCAGTGCGTATGAATATTTGAATTGAAATATTTATATAACTTATCCCTAATTCGTGACGATCAAACGTATTTACATGCAAGAGACACACCTGATTATCCTCAAAGATGTAACTCGACAAAGTGGGGAGGAATAAAGAATTCCTTACATACTGAAAAGAAAGTCGGAGACATCAAGGGTAATATTGTGGAATATGATGTTGTGGCTTTTTACGGCCACTATTAATCTCTGGTTGTTATACTTATTTATTATATTGGTATATAGTTCGTCTTTTTATTGATCATATAGCAAAATCCGTATATCTCTTCTATACTACCTGACCAAATTATAGAACCATGTGAGGCCCTTTAAAATTCAGGGTTCATTATTAGTCAGTCCTATCTCTAGCGATTGTGTGAACTAAACATAAAGAATCATTAATAGTACAATATCTTTATTTTTAATTGGTTTTAACATGGTATATGCAGAGCGAAGTTTGTAAAACTTCATAAACAGGGAAATTCATTACGTTGTATAATATAATATCAAGTGGTCTTTTTTTTAACTTAAAAAAAAAATACATGGAAATACAATATTAGTTATTTCATTTACTATAATAAATACATTTGTAACACTTACCCTTCTGTGGAGGTTTATGTGACCGGCTGCGCACCCGCTTACAAACAATAAAAGTGTGGAAAATCTGTAACAAAAATATAAATAATGAACCTACTGAAAAATATGAAAATTGTAAATTTATTTCACAGTTAAAGAGAAAGCATAAATCATTATTACAACAGTAGGAAACAGAAAATGCTAAAGGAAACTATTAAGATTCCACAAAGAGATTTGTTTTAAGCACTCTCGGTTTGCACATAAATTGCGAGTAAAGGAAAGCTTTGTATACACACTGGGTCAACCTTTGTTTAAACAAGCAAGCAGTGTTGATACCAAATAGTAGGCCTAGATCTCAAAGGATCGAGCTAATTTCGGACTACCACTTCTGCGAAAATAGTTCCTTTCAGCGGAACCGAACCGCTTACTCTCGCCAAAAAAGGAGATCGGCTTTTCACTGCTTTTATGACGATGTCATATGTATTCAACATGAAATTACAGCAGCGGAAAACATTAGATATATATTTTACAGCCAAGATCCTCACACTGAATGTTAACTTCGACTTCAGAATATGCACAATGAAATTTTGGCACATTATCTTGGACCACAGGATACCCCCGAAAACCCCGCGAGGAGAATCTCGCCTCCATGGAGCAGGACACCCATATAAAAACGGCATATCCTATTCCTGCGACCAAAGAGTCGGACGTAGCTTCCATACAAATGCAGTTCTGCAACCCTGTGAGCATTTCAGTCGACATCCGTCAACATGTCTTCGGGCTTGACAACAATGCTCGATAACAAGACATCTTGTATAACAATGTCATTGAATTTCAAATTAGAATATGTAAATACATATCTACATATATGATACATGTCCTTATTTGCATATAGTAACATTAAGTGCTCTACAATTAGTTGATTAATAAGTCAATATTTTGGGTATATATCATGTTATATAACAGAAAAAAACTTTTGATTTAATAAAGACTACATACTTAAAGATTTATTTTATTTTAAATTTTACAAAAGATAAATACCAAGATATGAGGTCATGATATGTTTTATTGAAACGTTTTTTTTCTTTTTCTTTTTATGGGTGGAAGTGAATATGAAATTACATTGGACGTCAACTGAGACTTCGCCTGAGAGGTAGTTAGTGACTTCTCGCGGAAAAGTATGGATGACGTTCCTTTGTTAATTCTTATTTATCCCATTTCAAAGCTTGAGAAATTCAGGTTGAAGAGAGGGAGGAATTTGAAGTGTTA
Source organism: Acanthosoma haemorrhoidale (assembly GCA_930367205.1). Lineage (NCBI taxonomy): Eukaryota > Metazoa > Arthropoda > Insecta > Hemiptera > Acanthosomatidae > Acanthosoma > Acanthosoma haemorrhoidale. The sequence continues at coordinate 25,473,231 of OV884013.1, read as the reverse complement.
TCCGATCCCTTTTGAAACATCTTGTACAACCGTCTTGAAGTTTTTTTTTTCTGCTTTAGAGGCCGGTGTCATTAGATATATTGTCATGTACAATGCCCCATAAATTAAGAGATCACATGTTTAACTTTAGTCTTCTTATAATCTGGGATTAGCACACCTGTCAACATCAGGGCATAGTTGCAAATTTCAAGAAATCTATTCTTGTCAAATTCCTGTTTGATTCAGATTCAGAAATAGCGTAGAATAAACTCCCAGTACGGGATCAAGGTCCTAATGTCTGGAACTGAAATATCTGAAAACTAACACTTCAAATGAACCAGCTCCTTAGTATGTTATTTGGGATATCCTGTGTCCATTTTAGACATTGTGGTTATTGTGTCATTCCATTGTGATATTGAGTAATGAAATATTTCTATTTAGTAATTATTAATAAAATATTTATATTAACTTTAAAATATCATATATTTGAGTGAGAACGAGAAGGCTTTCATTTTTAAATATAAACCATAATTTTCGTAATGGGGAAGTGGCCTGGGTAAGTGTCCTCTTCAACATACTGGGAAAAAAACAATCTGTGAAGTGTGAACATTTTAATTATTTACGTCTTCACCGATCCCCCATTTAATATCATTTAAAAACCTGTGAAAAATATCTCTGAATCAAAAGCCTGTATTAAAAAATAGATTTATGTTGTTTTTTTAAATCTTTTTGGGGGCTTTAACATTTTTAATAAAAACCAGAATTTTAAACCTGAAATTTGAGATTAGAATTGACTGAAAAGTTTGGATAGTTGATACACTGAGTATTTTCGGTTTTATCTTTCATTGTGAGTGTAAACAATGGTTTTTTATTTTATTTTATTTTTTTTATAATTTTGAGATTTCAGAAAAATTGTATTACTTTTACTGGCGTTATCGTAAAACACAGTGCCAGATAGGCAGACTGACGGAAGACCATCCCCGTTCTGTCTTTTTTAAAGGTTTCGTTGATTTTTGAATATCTCATAATTGGATAGCTCTCAGTCAAAATTACTCTAATATGTTATTTCTCATAAGTTAGTGCTTATAAGAGAGAGTAAACTATGAAAGAGATAACGCAGAAATATGTTACAATGGATTTCCTCATCTTGTGATTAAAAAATTAAATATTCTGGTGCCTTATTTTAATATGTGAAATGAGCTATGCGTTCAGGTAATCAGTTAAAAAAAAATTAAGAACAAGCAAAGTCTTAATCAATAATAATAGTACGCAATCTTTAGTTATGAACACTTTCTTGTTGATTTCAAATCCCCTATTTCCATAAGCTTAGCCTTTTGATGACCTTACTCTTGCCCCCGAACAATTAAACTGAGGACATTATTTTTCAAATTTCGCTGTTGTTTTTTTTCTAAGCGCAGATAACAAAAGAGGTTAAGTTAATGAAAAAAACATTGTTCAAATGATGGGTTGCTTTAGGGGCAGACCACCCAAGCAACGAAAAAACAATCGAAGGATGGGAAGTGGTAGATAATCGGAACATAACGCAAGCAATAGACCCATGCTTCTTCCGCTAGCCATACAGAAAAAATTACTATTGATATTTTCTGACAATGCCTCACACTATCGACTCGGTTTTGAATGGGTGGACGCTAAGTATCTAGCTAGCTATCTTGACAAACTCGTGAATCAGAACGGATGGGCAAGAGATATTCCTGCTTAGAATCAGCACGCGGAGAGCGCACAACCGGAAGATCCAAGCCGAGGTATAATAGCGTTATAAATTGGCAGAAGCCATTGGAGTGTTTCTCACGGCCCGCTGGGTCTGCATGGTCTTTAGAAAGGTATAGGCAATTGATCTTACAGACCAAAAGGCAACACTCGTGCTCTCTTCATACACTGCTCAACACACAAGGCTCCCGATAACAGAAACCCTGTTGAAGAGAACGACCTTATGGGAATTCAACATACTCTAAGTGAATTTGAGGAAACATAGCCCATACAGGGAAAGGAGTATTATTTCTGTAACTATCAATGATTACGTTTTCGTATATCACCTATTAATAACATTATATTTTTTTAAATAAATCAAAACGATTTAAGGGTCATAAAAACATAAGAAACAACATCGAGACCATAGTTTGTGTTCCTTAAATAATTATTAAATGACTATGAAAAAATTATTTAGTCAAAGAACATTGGTCACTGCAAATCGCATTTTCATAAAATAAAATATAACTAAATGGAACACTGGTAAAAAAAAAATACTGAAAGCGACAAGGAAAGGTTCCCTTTTACAAGGCAACGCCAAGTACAAAGTAATAGCTGTATTGTACGCTATCTCTTCTGGAGTCTGCAGATGCAATTATGAACTACCAAAATTATTTTACAATACAATAAATTTGAGACCGAAAGAAATTACAATCCGATCCATGGGTAATGATCGCTAATGACAATTGCGAGGGTACGGTTGCTTCTGAAGGTGACAGTCTCAAGAGAACCATACTGGACATAAATAACTAAGTATTTTCTTGTTAGCTATTATTGATAGATAGTCAGTCTTGAGGCTGATTACCCGCATCAATTAAGGGTCGATGTTCTGGCCGTAGGTACTGTGCTATGTCACTGTTTCCGGCATGATCGGGCAGGAGGGTTCATGAGCCTGCGATTATGAGGATGCTACGAAGTTATGGTACAATTGAGAATTGCCTGGGGAATAGAGTAAGGGATATCTGCCATGGTCCAGTGATCAACCGGGAATATAGCGGGGGAGGTAAAAGACTTGCCCATTTAGGAAGAATGGCTCTTCGATTTTTGCTAACGTTGCAAAATTTATGGTAGTTCACTCCACCTAATAGAAATAATTTAACCGAAAACGAATTTTATATAATTAAATATGCGGCACGACATCATATTAAGAAGTACTAATGTTCCCACCTGTTGGCCGGATAAATACGGAATGACTCAGATTCAACAATATATATTTTTTGATTTATTAACATATGGAGTAGTTAGAACTGCACGATTCGTGGGCCAGCCGACCTAAAGTTCTTCATTACTTCATTCTAAATTGTTTGTTTTGGATCCCTTAAACCCGCAGTTTCGTCAGCGTTGGTTAATATTAAGAAAACATTGGACATTGCTTAGAATTATAGAATGCATCTGAATCCATTTATAAACACTACTTGAGTAGCCGATAGCTTCATGTCTATATGAATTCTGTTGGGCCTCCTTGGCTCAATGAGGACGAGACAGCGGATGGGTTTGCGATAATTATTTCGATTAAAGAAGCTGAAGAATTCTTCCAGCAATATTATTGTATGTTCTTCTATTCAGAAATGACAGGCATGCAAGCAAGATAGAATTAGGCTGTATGACAAACTGTGTATCGGATAATCTCGTTGAGGAGTTTGGAGTTTGCTCAGTCGTATAATAAGAAAGTGCACAGAGGGAAGACCAAACAGCTGAGTACTGATCATTTATTCAATGAGAACCCATAACTTGCAATAACAGGCCTATGTAACATATTGTTGTTGATTTATTTAATCAAGTGCAAGCCAATAGTCTACGAAGACAGTCACGTGATAAAAGGAAATAAATACAATACTCCATGGCTGTGTCTCTTTTGCTAAATTAACATTTATGTATGTGTACTGCTTGGCATGGCTTGGCAGACACAAACCCATGCTGGAACCGGAGAAGATGACAAATGGCTCGTCCGTGAACGGCCTTCTTGTTCGAAATTCATCATGCACAATTAAAAAGTTCTCTATTCCATTCCTGGTGCATGCCTCTCTGATGTTTTAGGTAATGTGCTGCTAAGAGAGATTGCTCAACCGCTCTCTTGTAAGCCCCGCAGAGAATATATGTACACACATTAATATATGTTCATATTTGTTCTTAGTGCTGACATCATACGAATTATTCATGGGGTACTACTGCTACAGACCGAAGACGAAATTCCGCAAGATGACTAATGCTACTGTTCCAGTTTAAATTTTCGTCAGGTTACGCGGTCTTAAGTGTTCCACCAGAGAACGAAAATGTACACACATCCTGCAAAAAGTTATCTTCATAACTTGTTTTATGGCAACTATTATAGCTCAGTGATTATAATAATATGGTAATGATTTATTTTTACGTCTCTTCTGGCGAGTTATAGAAATATTACTAATGGACTGTCATAAAGATTAATTTAATTGAGTTATTTGTCAGGATATATCTGTAGTAATGCACGACAGAAAAAAAAGACCCTAACACAAAGAGGATCACAATAATAAGTATTTATGATAATTTATTAGGCAGATGGTCTAAGCTGGTTGAGAATGCCGCCTTCCATCACACTTCTAGGAACCAATACAAAGTAACTACTGTTCCAAAGTAAATTCGTTTTTCTCATTGTAACTATTTCCATATTTATAGCTTTGTATTAGCTTAAAGTCGTATTAAAGTAAGTAGTAAAGAGTAAAAGAAATGTAAAAACTAATAACAGCTAACAATAAGAAAAGAAACAACCTTTATTTAAATATGAATATGTTAAATTCTTAATTAGAGTCGATTGCTATTTTATAAACTCATCTATCTTTCTATTCCAATATCGATTATCTTTACAGGTACACAGAATTAGATTATTATAGATAGACAGAACTAGACTCGTGAAGGTTCAAAAATGTTTTTTTGGGAGTTATTAATATTAAAATTTTCTAGTGGTTCATTTACAAGAGGAAGCATTACAATTGTATCAAGAAATCACCATCTATCAGTATAGAAATGAGGAGCATACCTTATTTTATTTAAAGAACATAAAAAAATAAAATTATCAGTATTAAAATGCTTCTTTTGCAAGTGTAAATTCATTAATACTTCAGGCTGAGTACGGGTTGAAAAAAATTCTTTAGAGAATTCTGGAATCGGAAATAGTAATTAACTCATTAACCACAAACCCATTATTATATTATTACTGGGTTCCAAGTGATCAAAAATTTTACAAAAAAAAAGTGTCAATTTTTCTGATTTATCGTTTTTATTCAACAAGTCAAAAGCGTTTGATAATTGATAGACAATTTCTTTTATCAATAGGATCACACAACGAAGTACCGAATCACATTGAAATCACATGGTTTTATCAACATTTTTTAGCAACAGTATGACAAAAAATGAATTTGACCGTCGAAACTAGCACACCCTTCTCATTATGAATTGTAAATGGTCTATGCTATAAGTTCTGCGATCTTCAGTGACGCGCCCTTACGTACATCTGCAACTATTTGTCGCACGTTTATTTGCAACAATACGCAATAAATCTGTTTACAGACGAGCTAAGAATGGCGAACGGTTGTGGAGCGGTGACACCATACGCCTCCACTCTCCTATTGTTCTACCCTTAATAGCTTTTCACATGAGCGATTTGACTCGAACCCGAGTTAAGGATTGCCAAACCCTTGGGTGATTTCATTTTTTCTAGTCCGAACATGGCAGGATAACTCGTCGAATATTACCTACAAGTGCCATTGGTCACCATGTATGGGAGGATCTCAAAGGCCTTTGTAATGATGTTATTTATTTTTTATGCTGTATTCTTCCTGGAAATGACTATGATAAATGTGAACGTAAGCAATAGGAAATACAAATTGTCCTCATTCCGTCCTTAGCTGCATTATATCATTAATATAAATATATTATTGAGCTAAGATTCATATTCTCTACATCATGATGGTCCTTATTATGCAATGGAAGGTGAATGATTTGCAGGAAAGTATTGAAATTACACACAATTAATGCTTAATAATTTCTCTTAGTTTATTTTGTATTTAGAACTTTAACAGGAGTTACTTTAAAAAATAAACAAATGAAGAATACTTTAAATTTAATATTTGTTACATTTTGTAATCATAACTCCTTATGATAAATGTTTAAATTTTAAATTAAGTTATTAATTTGACATATCCAATTTCCAGTCCTGAATACATTTTATGCACTAGATAACAGATAATTTTAGGAAATTAATAATTATTGCTTAGATTTTTCTGAACTGAAATCAGTGTTTTGGCATTTTTAGTTTAAAAAGGAAGCTAGCGAAAACCACCCTAGACAATGTATTTGAAAAATCATATACACCTTAATCATGATATAATTAATTAGTTTTAATAAAATAAATATGTAGGAATCCCGTTATTGAATTTAACTAAATAATTTTACGATAATATATCGTATGTTCATCACAATGGTACTCTTGCGTAATGGCGTTCAAAGTACAGACACTTCCTTCGGGCTTGGCAATAATAGCAGTGGACCTCTCCCTAAGAGACCCACTTCTGATTCGAGATCTTTAATTTTACCTTTTTATAGTGAAAGAAATTTTGAAAAATGTAAGAATGAGTAATGTCATGTCACTATCATTATAATGCTGTTTCTTCTTTTTCTTTTTTCTTTTTTTTTTTGTCATCCGATTCTTTTTTCAACATAATAGTTGAGGAGAGATAATTAACAAGCCTCGTTGTCTCAAATTTATGTGGCCCAGTTGACTATCTGACAGTATTAAAAAAAAGAAATAAGAGGACGGGATCTTTTTTTTAGTGGGTTTTTATTCATTTTTTTCTCAACCCTTCGTGGCAGGTTAACGCTCTTCGCTCAGTGTGGCGTTATAAGGCCTTAGACTTTAAAAGCTATTCCAAATGCAAATCATACGAACGCTATGTCGTTAATGAGTTTATATATTTATGGGTATTTTTATGAGTACATTTTTATGTGGGTCCCGATAAATTTTGGGTGAAATTACCGATTGTTATAGACTTCCGTAATTTTTACATCCATCAAAAAAAGGTTTAGAAGCCTACAAAGCAGTTATTTGTTTTTATGCAAGTATTCGAATATTAAGGAAAGACTTTTATCATATAATTATAGCTAACTATACTGAAGCCAATCTGGACATACGAAATAGAGCTATGGGGGACAGCAAAAAAGTTGAACATCAAGCATGAAATCCTTTCAATCAAAAGTCCTGAGAACAATAGTAAATGCCCCTTATTACGTCAGCAACATAATCCTTCATAATGATCTTAATATATCCTACATTCGTGAACTCATCCCTTCCAAGTACATAAAATTCCTTAGTAACCTACCCAACCACCCTAACCCCCTAGCACGCTCATTGCACTGCCCCACTCATCCCTATAATCCTCCTCGGAGACTAAAACGGCAGTGGCCTCGCGACCTGCTAAAAATACATGACAGTGGGAGTCCTGGCAATGGCCAGTTTCTATAATCATGTCCTGAGCGTCTGTGGCTCTCGTACTCTTCTTCAGCCTCCACTGGCTCGTATCCGGTAACGCGGCTGACGGAGGAGCGTAGGGGACTTCCAAGCCTCCACTTCCTTTTTTGCATGAGAGGTAGGTGACAACCATGTGGATTTAGGAAGTCCCCTGACTGCTTGTATATCATGTATGAATGAACGAGTGAATGAAAATTGTATATGCGGTATGAATGAGAACATTTATCACAATCACTTATTGCCTAATAAGGCAGATTGTAATTTTATCACAATAAAGAAGTTTCATATACCATAATTATAACTGAAAGAATAAATAATGTGTACCTGGTGGTGGGGTAGGAACGAACATCTGAACGGTAATAAGAAGGTCCCGGCCTACAATGGCGGCTGTATATAGACTTTGTGAGTGATATTTTCCTGTTTCAGTGTTCTTAAAAACACGCGAGATCCCACCCTAGGTTTTTTTTTTTATTATGACTTTTGATGATGTACATTAGACGCTGGGGAAGAAATGTTGAACACTTGAAGAGTACCAGTCAGTGATAAGTTTCCAACATTGGGATGGATTTTGAATGGAATATTTACAAACTCTAGGGGAAACTAACTCTATAATTTCGAGTTAGTCAGTAAATGAGTGGCTATGCAATTCAGTCAGGGTGTGTGAAGTACTTGACTAAACATTATATCGCCATTTGTCTCAATGGGGGTGTAGAACATACATTAAAGGAAGTACAATCTCCCGAGCGCAGGTGAGATGTAGGAGGCTTGTATCACAGTTGGGCGTCAGCTTCCTCCACAGTATCTTTGTTCCGGTTCAGTGACCCAGCGATTAGTGTACCCTTCCGTCCGGAATATATATTTCATGTCCATATAAACGTTATCACATTTAGAAAACGTTCGCTGAGAGATGTTGATACAGTGGGTGGACTCAATTTCCTGCATTTATTTTTGAATTGGAGACTTTTAAACGAGTCCTCACTCAAGCTGGGTATGACTTGTCACCTGGGAAACTTCATTTGTAAATTTTACAAGAGAAGCCAAACGTATTTTGTCTTAGCTCCTCCCTGTCTCTTACTTTGTTTCCCAAGTAAAGTACTCGCAAATTGTTTATCGAAATTGCAACTCTCTTTTTTATTGGTTGTCGAACCATTCTCAAACGGTTTGTTGAAACTTGCTGAACACACCGTGGTTCTCATGTCAAATTTTGATTTCCCTTTTCAGATATTGACATCTAAAGATACATTCATTAAATGTACATATTCTTTATGAACTTAATAAACTCCTATTTGTATTCTAATTTATTTTGTTGCTATTATAATGTTCTTACAAAATATCTGCTTTATACTCGTGTCAAACCAATCAACTGTTTCATATTTCTATCGTTTAATAAGCTTTTTATGTTGCATTTAAATCTTTTTGTTTCTAGACTAGTGTACCTACTTTTGTTAATAACTATTGTTGTGATAATATTGATAACTAACTATTCTTTTCTTGTGATCAGACCTAACATATATAATATGTTATTTTAAAGTCTAAGATAGTTAGTAGGTCCTGTTACTGCCTATGTTTTGTTTGGTTAATAATTATTAATTATAAAAGCCTTTGGATACTTCTCCAACACAACGGTAATCGTTTACAATACATAAATCATGGCATTTGTGTATAGATATTGGAATCGTACAGGTGTTGACCTCTTAATGTTATTTATTTTACCTACTATTAATAAATTATTCGAAGACACTTATTCATTTTTCTTTAGCTAATAATTATGATAATATTGGGGGTCTGTACCATAACAAAAAATTACAATCTTAAGATATATATCGTTTATTACAGCCCATTTTCTATGTATACGACCAATCATAGTCTTTAAGGTGCCAAACTAAAAAAAGAGACTCATAGCCCGCTACAGAGTGGACCAAAAGAAGAAGTGATAGAAAATATATTTTAATTTTTTTTTTTAATGCTACGCAGATTGTGTTAGTCTGTTACAATAGACCATGCACATGAGGAGCTACATCAGCTCAGCTGCTGTTCGTCCTTGCCCCCGCTGAACAACATAGTCGCCTTTTGTACCCTGGGGTCTTTTGTCGCGCCCAAAAGTGAAACCAATTGACCACTATTTTTTTTACTCATTTTCAGTACACTTTTACTTTTTGTCTGTATCAAAGAACAATGTCACCTCGTTGCCGCACGATTTCGGTCGGCAACTCGAGAACCTTCGGGACCACAAGAAAGTGTATTATAGTTATTTTTGGGAATAGGGACCCCTGATGGTTTTTAATCATTTCTCTGGTCTATTATCTGAAATGAAAGGTTCGGGGAAATTGTTTAGTAAAAACGTTTTAGTGTTTGGACATATTTATTTTGGTGGCCTAGCATTTACAATGTCATTTAATAATTGACTAAACAAATTATTACCGCTATTTCTGTTGCGCATTAAAAATTCACACAAATATCAGTCTATCAAACTTCTTCTTGTACCATGTTCTTTTTTGTTTCTTGCCTTTGCTTGTGCCTATAACGATTCAATTCGTTGTGTATGACTACCTGCGGTGGGATCTACAAAATTTTGTGAATGATTCACTGTGCAATGCCGGTAATTCATTCCTGGTATGATATAATGGTTTTACCTGGGTGAATACATTCTGATATTGTTTTCAGTAGTGTTTCCGATATACGGTTTGGCACGCAATACATGAAGCATTGCCTATCTTCCCGACAAACCCCGCCGAATATTGTTTAGGATAAATTCTACCAACGTTATTTTTGCACCGAGAAAAACTTGATTCGTCTACGTCAACTCTTTTCCCCGGCCCTCGGATCATTCTGAAATTTTTCAATAAATGATCAGTGCATACTTTTTGAAACATATTTTTCCAATCTGTAATAGTATCGGATGCTAATCCTAGTTCCTCTCGACAAAATTTAGTTGATGTATATTCTTTTGTCCAGGGGTATAGCAAAATAACAAATTTATTAAATGGCAAATTACTGTTTTCCAAAAATGTTCCTTTTCTCAGTCAAAAAGTTTCTTTGCAGCCTCTCACGTTGCATCTCCATCTATCCTTTTCGCCGAGATAAAGTTTTATTTGAAGGCCATTAGAACACATTTTTTCACTATGCATTGCACGATTGAAGACACAAAACAGCTTTTTCCTTTATATCTACTTCAGTAGCTAAATCAAAGAACGGATGTTTCCCTACAGGATCACAAAACTAAACTAAAATATTATCCGGTACCAAGGTTCATTAAAACGGGTCAAAGTGAGCATAAATATAGATAAAAACATTGCAGAAAAGATCAAAGGTGGCAAAATAACCAAAACAATGCTAATATCAGTGGAGTCCCTATCCCCAAAAGACCCACCCGTTTATTGCTGCGTTATGTATTAAAAACTGCATAATTCAGTTTTTACTGGTGAAAATATGGATTGATAAGTGTAGTACCCTTGATAGATGGGTGGTGGTGTAACAGATACAAACAGACGACGAGATAAAATAAATATATGACGATACATCATGGTTTGTCCCACGGAGCATATGCGTAGCTCCAAAAAAAAAAAAAATTGTTTAATCACCACTCGCTTTCTGCAGTACGCGACTGGCCACTAACTCCTCGTCGCCTAGAATGCAGTAAACTCACCACCGCTGTCCTCGTACATGTGTTGTTAATGCGCTAATAGACAGGAAACCCGCCAGCGTAAAAAGCCAAAAGGAAAAAAAAAGCTTGAGTACAACTTATGGCCTTTCTTCAAGCGGGCTGGTCTGCGCCTGGGAATGGCGGGGTTGATGTTCCAGTAAAACACAAAGCTGCTAAGAAACAGTGGAGGAATTCCCTTTGTGCAGTCTAGGACAGCTGAATCCCATTGCCCTCCTTCCAGTTATTAATACTCCCGACAGAGAATGGGGCTCCGAGCACTCAAGTCACTAAATAAGTTCATATAATGCAATATAGGGCAGCCCTTCCGGCAAAAGCTTGCTTAAGCAATTATTACTCGAAATATAATTTTGTTAACACTAACACTCCAAAATGAGACACCGGTATTTATATTGTGTGAACATTGATTTTTCAAAAAGTGCTTGAAGTATCTCAAAAATATATTTTATTATTGATATTACATCAATCATCGACGTTTCACCTATTAAGGACTAACATTTAAACAAATTACATAGAAAACAATTAGAAGAATAAATAATATAATTGGAATTTATAGATACAATCAATTTAATTTTAACATTACGTTAAATTAAAAATTTAGAATGTTCTAAGCTCATGAACAAAATATCACTATTTAATATCGCTTTAGGCCATTAGTGCTATTTATAAACCTGGCAATATGAATGACAAAGGTCACAATGAGACCTTCAATTATCATTAGATTTAAAACATAGCAAAGATGTAGGCAGGTGTTATAATAATACCCTAAGCCGATGGGGCGAGATTACGCTCTAAAGTTGAAAAAAAAGGCACATGTACAGATCACAGGTGCTCAAGCGTTAAATTAGTCCCAAACTTTAAAGCACTCCTTCTTCGCAGAGATGAGCAATAAACAACCATAAGAGCTACTAGGCGGTTGCAGATGAACCAGTAAGAAAGAAGAAGCTAGAATGCGCCGAGTGATTGCGTTGAAATTGAGGATGATTGAGGCGAAGTTACGCTTTATTTTCTTACTAGCGTATTTTCGCCTAGTGCTGACTATTTAATGACTAGCTATGATCAATGTTAGTACAAATATCACTTTGTTCGAATACTTCTTGGATAAGGTCATATTTGTTTTGAGCAGCTGCCCTGAACTATTTGATAATTTTCGTCTTTCGCTCTTAGTAGACGAGGACAAGTATATAATATGAACTATGGCTATAATGCATCACAATGCCTACCATACGTGTTATTAACGATCATAAATAGTTAACCCATTACTTGACTGAGGCCTACATAGATGCTATCACCACACACGTGGCTAAGACCTAGAATAAATACTTCTAGTCAGGACCAGATCTATAAGTGGCACGCCTATAAGTATATTAAACAAACCCTACTTAGGTTAGAGCAAAATATTGACACTAGATAATCGTAAGACACCGGATTTATAAACAAGGTTGAGTCAATAGACGGGCAAGAGTCAGATTGATGTGTTAAAGTCAGACGGTGGGACAGACTGAGCCACTACGATAGAAGCCACACTGGGCACTTGCTCTCTCTCACGCGTCAATAGACACTGTGTATTTGTCTTCTCTGAATTCCTTCTCTTCTGATAGACACGTCTTTATAAACTGTGGTTTATTTTAAATATCATACCCTACAAAGCATCAGTGGACAATATATCAATATTTATAACATGGCAGCATCAGTTAATAATAATATCATTCACAGGGGTAAGTTTCTTATTCTGGACTGTAAAATATATAAATAGGGGAAGCGTTGTCTAATCACGTCATATCAATAAAAAAGAAGAAGAAATTTTGGGAAAGTCCTCAAGCTTATTTTTTTTAAACTATTTTTTAGCGCAGAATATCAACATAGAAGTTTCTCTGTTTAAACAATATATCTATAAGTGTCTTACTCTGAGGGACAATATTCGTTACAATTCACATGTTCATTATATGCTTGCACAACCCTACCACACAAAAGAGCCTCATACTAACATACATACTTAGAAGAAACATCGCACATCCATCAATGCGATATAAATCTAACACTTTTTTTTCATAACCAAAGTTAATTCCAACTGAATACTCACTCCCATTGGCTTTTGTTTAAACTTTTTTTTATTATTATTTATTTAATCATTTTTTTTTTTTTCATAGCCCCTTCAAATATACAGATAATTATATATAATTATAGATCCTCAGGTGAATCTCTTTACACATTATTTGTACTTCCTGTAGCATTGCTACATTATATACAGGTTTTGTTATTTTATAAAAATTATATAATGGAATAAACAAGTGTAATGATACACATTATACGTGACTGGACTAAACTGCCTAATAAAGGTGATGGGGCTCACCTTTTTGATCAACCTTAAAACTAACTTACATACTAATTCTTAACCTGATTTTTCCCCGGCAGCCTGTTGCCATCGATGCGGGAGGGGTAGTGGGGTCATAGTGTTAAACACTGGGTTAATCATTTTAAATTATAATCCATGTATATCCTCGTAAAGAGAGTATACTATATGAGTATGTACTTTAGGGTGAAACGTCTTGCACTTGATTAGAAAATTTTTGGCTAACAGATTGAACAGGGATGTTCAGAACACCTTAAAACAAGTTTCAAACTCCCCATTTTTTGTGTTATTCCTTGGATTTATAACTTCCTCAGTTCCCCACGCCTCATCTTCTCCTGAACTTAAAAGTAAAACTAGTTTCTTACATTACTTTTTTACCTTCCATTCTCTCATTTGCGAACATATATTTGCTTTGGAAGAACAGAATATTTGCGATGAAGTCAGGATACCAGGTATTGATCTGTTATCAGGGGAAATCAAATCCACAGCATTGACTTCAGAATTCAATGAGAAAGTTCATTCAGACAGGTTCCGTCTATTATTCGATTTTGGACTAGTGGAAGAGGAATCAAGCGAATTTATTATTAAGAGACATATTAAATCTGGTTTTGTAAGTAGATCCATATGTTAACTCATAATTTTAACCATACAGTGACATAACCTCTTAAAATTTCATACTAAATACGAGTTGAACAGACAAAAATTATCACAACAGTGTCCACTCGGGCATAATGTAGACCCGATTCCACAATTTATAAAATCCTGACAGCTTAACTTATTAATCAAGAAAGACCGTAAGTCAAACGAACAAAGGTATCTACCATAACTTACTCTTTGAATAGGAAACTAAAGTGTATTTGTCCTGTTTTCTGCGTTAGTTGAGAAGAGAAATTCGTGAGTTTTGCAGATAATTGAGGGCTCAGTAGATGGTGTGGATTTATAAACTATAAAATAATATTACAAAATGATCTACGATGCCCAAGCCATTTCTAATATCACATAGCTGATACGTATACTATTTCATATTAATAATACCACTGGTGAGTTCTAATGAGTTGGATACAGAGCAAAAAAAATTACAAATTCAGTAACTTGGAGTTTGAACTCCCGACCACAGTTCAGCCATCCCTTGTCGAACCTCGTAACGTTTATCGGAAGAGGTTAATATATTAAGGATCTCTATTTTCGAACCCGTCAAATTTAATCTTAGGTATGGAAAAGTCCTGATTCTTTTTCCTTTCCTCAATTACAGATGCCCATTTAATTGGCAATGAGGGACCGATGAATAGATTTGCAATTATTAACAATAATTATTGGTGTTTTTTTATTAATTAGTGCTCAGGTATATTGGTATGATGTCAAGACAATTAATTTTCAGGTTACAATTAATTACCAAATGCCGGAGATACTGACGCTGAGCCAGCTCATATTGTCCGGGGTTGTGTTGTTTCCGATGTCGTTGGCAGTTATTTGTGCTGCGTACTTGGCACAGAATGTCATCGAAGGGGCGGTCGATTGGTAAGGCTAATCACCCATTTACTTATTACAAATGTTATTAATTAAGCAATATACAATTTAATTATAAGCGAAACGGTAGGAACGTGAAGCGGGGGGAGGGGGGGGGGGTCCGTTGCCTCCGACGCCTTCCACCGTCTTCTCTGTGGATCCTTTGGGCAGTGAGGGCTGCATGAATGTCGAGTGAACTGTACGTTGAGTGAGTTAAATTGTGCATAAGTGACGAATGATCTTGTAAATCACAATTATTAATGCTGGATGAGCATATCGTACAAACAACAAGTTTAATAATAGAATACAAATTTACAACCTTCTCCGGTGTATAATAACAAATAAGTCTACCTATGCTTCGATTGTAAAAACTGTTGTTTCAAATTGAAGGAAATCACCTTCAATACCTAGATATACCTCGGTTGCTTTTTACCAACTTTACCCTGAGAGCTATAGATATATTGGAATGAGAGCTAAGCCTATTGGAATATATGAGTATACAGTTGCAGCCAAGTCAAAATATGGCGTCAGTACAAATATGGTGGACCATTTTGCAAAGCTGGAATTTATTCTTGGAGTTTACATTTGTTATTTATCGAGCTCCCGAGAACAGAATTTCACTCATACGTTAGTGATAGAATAATATAAAAAAATATTAGAACATTTTAAAATTGCTAACATTGAACATACTACATCGATAAATGAAATGCATATACTAGCCAAGGCAAGACAAAAGTAAATACTTCATTATTCCAAACTAATTTAATTGTCCTAAATCGAACCTATGATAAAATTGGTGTGGTACAGAACATAACTATGAGGATAACTGGTAACTACCCATAGGTGCATCAAGATCTCACCCATGTTACCAAACATACCAGCAGTATTTACACCCCAAGGTAGAGATAATCAATAAGATATTTTTTCATACTTCCACATCCCAAAACCCACTTATAAAATAAACAGGTGATATCAGTAACATATAACATGCCCCCAAAAGATAAAGTTAACTTAACTAAATTTACTATTTACTTAATTATTTTATTTATTTATTGTGTAGGGTTTTGTTATTTGTTTCCTAATGTGTCTCCATACAAACCACATATTACCACGCCTGGGATATCCTCAAATAGTGAATCAACTTTGTTATGACATCTGTCTTACTCATCTAAAATCTCTAAAAATTTACTTATTTTCCACTGTTTTTCAACAAAATATATTAAGAGCGATAGGCTCGTCTATATTTTAGTTAAACTTCCAGTTAATGATTGTCGGGGAACTGACGGAATTTTATCGTTTATTACTTTAAAATTTTTATTTCAGGTATGATGGGTACCATTGGCGTCACTTCTGGCACTGATAATCGTTACCAATAATCAGGATCATTTCATATCAGCTGACTCAACTCAAGTCACATTAAAATTCTATGAACGACTACTGATCCCGAACCAATCATTTGTTAATTATTTCTATTTAGCAACTATCTCAATTACTGAAAAAATGCTTTGTATCAATAAGGGAAAATATTTATTTCTTATGAATTGGGTAAATTATCGTAAGTTAGTTTAGAAACGATAAAGGAGTTGAACATTTTTTTTTCTAATCTAGTGCGAATACCGACGCTTTAGTTTCAAACATGTAAGAGACATTAGGGTTTGTTCTCTCTGTGTGTACTAAACCCGATAGTAACATTTCAAAGGTATGTTTAAAAACATATATATCCAGATTAGGAAGAACATGTTTTGGGTAATGACAACTTTTGTATAAGAAACAAATTAAACATAGAAGACGGAAAGTATTAGAAAGTTTTCAACTTAGAGATGGAAGTCACAGCTAAGAAAAATTAACTACCAATTGTCTACGTGCCTCATTGTTTACGACTCATCAAAGAATTTATTTCTATTTCGAAACCACTTAATTTTTATATATTTGGATTTACAATATTTAGAAACTGTAAGAAACTAAATAAACTTAAATTGCACCTGGTGCTCCTTATATTTGCTTTAGCTTTGCTAAATTTTATGCAGTACATGATGTTACACAACTAATTAATTTGTTGAATGCATTAATTACCATAATGCAAGATTTATTAAATTTGTAGACTAAATCTATGTTAACCTAAGGTTTTGGTACAGCATTGCCATCGATATGGAAAGGGTGGTGAAGTCATGTTGTTATAGGCTCGTAATGAAATTTAAAGCAACTCCGAAAAATAAGATATGAAAGCCAGCCATAGAAATCGGCCCATTCATAATGTATTTATAAAAATTTTAGTCAGTGAAAATTGAAAATGCAAGCCTTTATGCGAACTCCCATTACCATTTAATAGGGGAAAAATCTTTGATACAATACTAAATAGTTTTTTTTTATACACCTACATATGTGGCTTAAGTCAAATGTTGTATGCTGCTGATTAAAGTAAGATGCATGCCAGATGACTAAATCGGCCAGTTCCTCTCACAAAGCCTGATGACGGTCCGGAGAAAACAGAAGAAAGGTCCAAGCCAGTTTGACTGAGACAAATGTCCGCCGTAATTGTCTTCACGCCACTCATTCACTCCGAGGCTTACTGAATGAAGGCTGGGTCGTGGGAAGGTCGGGGGCTAGCTCTTTCATGTCCGCTGCAGTTAAAGTCTCCAGCAATGTGGCCGCCAGATTACCAAATTTTCAAAGCACGATAACCCCATTAAAAAAACATAAAATGTGTTTCGTTGGGGGGTCTCTTAAGTGCCCTGAAATTGGTAATATAATACTTAACGGCAGTATTTTTTATAACCTCTATTTCCTGTTAGTAACCGTGAATCGAAATTAGAAATGTTGTACCACGAAATTAGAGATATAATCAGTAATTATAATTACTACTATAATATATTTACTTTTTATTATTTCACATAAGTAATTATACAAATTTGTAATGAGTACGGAGTGCATAATCAGTAAACTTTGTAAATGTTATTATTGAAGAGGTTTTTACCAGACAACGGTTGTCGAAACGTTCGTCATATTTATTCATGGATGACGTTCGAACAAGACAGCGTTGTCTCCATTAAGTCATCATCCCAAGAAAAGAAAAAATTATATAGCATAAAGGTTGTGTTTAGCAATAATATGCATAAGATATGAATATAAAAAGCATCTAACTAACTAATGGGTAGAAAGGACATACGATTTTGGACATATATTTTGCCTAGATAATTATTAATTTTTTTCCACAGTACGGCAGCCCTTTATTATGCCAGATTGGGTTAGCGTGCATATTATTTTCAGAACGCCTATAAAAATATTTTTATTTATAAAAAGTTACGAACACGATTTGACCATGTTCGATGGTTTTTATTGTAATTACAGCTCCTTGAAGTCCTATCACATGTTAAATAGTCAGCTCTTTAATTTAATACAAGCTGACGCAATGCTAGAACATTGCGAAACATAGCATTTATAGTTTTTAAAAAACACCAACAAAAACAAGTTTGATAACATTAAAGCTGATTAAGAATTTGAAGAATATAAAGAAATTTATGACGCTGCAGTCTGGAGCCAAAAACATGTATTTTGCATTAAACTTCCTGTAGTAAATAAATACGTAATTGAGAGTGGTGTATGTTGACACTAATATGTTTTTATTTTCAAGTGACAAAAGCTTTTATTCACAATGACAACTAAGTCACACAGGTTTAACAAATTTGATTTTTTGCATCAAAACTTTAATGAAAATATTACAATTGGTTTTTCGAAGTGAGACCGGTGAAGATTTTAATACGATTAAAAATATAGACGACATTCCCATTGCATAAGACTATAACAGAATTCGTTTAAACGACAAACTCCTGGGGTATGTGACTGGTGGGAAAGACCATGTTGAAAAAATGGCATCCTAAAAGCCAGCAGACAAATAAAAACAAAGCCTGGAGCCTTGAGAAATGGAGCTGGAAGAAGAGATGGGCAGATGAGATTTACATTGGCAGATCTCCAGGCTGACAGATCACTATTCCATGACTGTACCATTAGGATCTGAAACGAAGAATGGACCAGCCAGCGGAAACCGTTAGCGGTCTTGTCTTAAATGATGTCCTTCTATTTATTTTATACTTCTGTCTCGGATCCGGATGGAAGGATATCATCAACTTATTATTTACTGTCCAGTTTACCGATGAGGTGCTGAGTAGAAAAATACGGACCTTTTCATCAAGTGAAGAAAATCAATTAAGAGAAATTTCACTTTACAATAAAGTATATTTTTTTGAGGAGAGAAATCCAATCCATTAAAGATCTGACTGCCTAAGAACAGGAGAACTTTTTTAAAAATGCATTTTCATTTCCTATCCTATCAATTTATTTATAATGTAACTATGATTATTTTCTTTTAAACATTTTTGGAATTGATTCTGCGTACTACATTTTAGCAATAGACAAATTTTTCAATAAACTTTTAATATTTTTTCATTTCAATTATTTGAATATCCTATTTAAAATCACAAATACTGTTCAAATAAATTGATGTCTCAAGTTAATGTTTTCAATCCTTCAAATGTGGTCACATTGAAATGAAAAAAAAAAACATTTTATTCTGGGACATTGGCACCGTATAATGTATAATAACAAGAAGGACCAAAACATTAATGTATAGCTAACAAAAAATACAAAATACATAGAGAGATGACTACTCAAAGACTCAACAGCAAGAGATTGCAATAATACTATTGTATTATGATAACGGAACGTAATTTGAAACAGTACAATGAAGACATGGAGTGGTCAGCACTAATACTAGAAACTGGAACTACTAAAAATCTAAGAAATATTTCACTGAAGTTGCTTTTGTACCCATTTTGACCGCAGATGGGTGCAACGCCCTTATAAAGAAGACGTCATTGGTAGCCCCTTAAGTGGAAGGTGGAGAAAGGATAACAGGTAAGGCGGGGCCTTTGAATTGTTCCCGGTAATGGGGGATTTGGGGTCATCCTGTGGGATTAAGGGTAGCAGCTACGAGGGGGAAAAACATCAAGCTCTTAAAAAAAAAAAGAAAAAGATAAATGCGGCAGGTAAAATCTAAAGTTACTTCCTAGCAGGTCGTAAGCTAGGCACCAAATGTACTTAATTTTCAATAACGGCTTTCAATTTGCCATCATTGTAAAAATAATTTTTACTAGGCATATTTGAATAGTTTTTAATTCAAACGACTAATTTAAACGAACTAATAGTTTTCTAAAAACAGATCGGAATAAGTATTTAAAATTCCTCTGAGCAAATCTACACATTAACACCCCCAAAACTACTTCAATCAAGCTTCACGCCCAGTGAACGAAAATTCTCAGAACAAATGCCGAATTGAAACTCACATCCTCGCAATGAGCGAAATGTCCGAGACTTAAAAACAATCAATACATTATTAAACACTCTGCGTGGATGTGTTTGCAGGGAATTCACAGATAATTCGTCACTTTAAACAAAGTCAAAATAAGACACACCACGAAAATATTTTTTCTGAACAAACATATAATCATAATTACTATGACGGAAGTAGAATTATACGTCAATTAGGAGTTGAAATCATCGGACAATCTCACTAAAATCTTTAAAGTTCATAAAAATGTTTTTTTGATTTCAACTCCTAATTAAATAATAATTAAACAATGAATAAATACATTTTATATTGTATAATTGTATTCTTGAGGAGGATGTTTGGCGTTGACTTCAAGCTTTTTTTTTAATAAAACTAATTATCCCACAATATCAATATAAGATTGGTTACCTACCTGGACTATGGCCATTCTGAATGCTAGGAGAACTTAAAAGTTAAATCTCATTTTTAGAACTTTGCCTTTTGATTGGTTCATTCGATGATAAATGAAAGAGAGAACGGCAACTATAGGAAGTGGTTAGTAATAATTAAATCTCAATAAAATTAAATTGCACGATTTATCAGCAAAGGAGGAAAATAATTTCTAATAGCCGTGTAAGTATAGTTTTACTTTGAAGGTTTCAGGAATACGTAGCGCGTGCGAAAGACAAATCAATAATAATGTCTCAATTAAATGGCTATTAAAGAATTGATATTGGAATGCGGGTCACCTTGGTAGACCTGGCACTGGAGAGCAGAGAAAATAGTAGCATGAGTAAATGGGATACTTAAAACATTACAATAATTATTATTTATACTGAAAAATTGTCTTGCCTGCCTTTCTGTTATAGGAGAGTACGAGAAAGAGACAATTAACGCGAATAAGGACCGTTAAACTAAGTTTTATTATTTCTAAAGTCATAGAGTTTTTAAATTAATTCCCTCCATTTTTAAGGATACATTAAAGACGATAATGCAAAAAAAATTACAAAGTTTTTAAGACCCAACAATAGAAAGCTCGTACCGTCTTGAATGCGGGACATATTAATGTTACGAAGTTCATAGGTTTTTTTTATAAATATTTTCAGTGATGGGTAGGTTCAAAAAATAAAATGAAGTAATTTCACTGAAAGTAAGGTCGTTAATACGTTTTTAGAAAAGTAGTAACAAGGGACACATATTTATGTAATTTATTCACTTTCTATGGCATTTATATCGATTTTATTTTCGATGTATATTTTTTAATGCAATGTAGTTTATATTTTATAATTTAAAAAAACGGGTTGTTCTCATAGGGTAAATTGCGAGGCAACTGATCCTTGGAGCGACTAGTTTATGTATAAACTTATAGTAGAATTACCTGTACAATTGTCACACACTTGCCTAGGCTCATCCGATGTTGCCTAACCGCCCAGACTATGCAAATGTATGTAAATCTACGTTACAACGGACCCCACAAGATTCGCTCCAGGTCGGTACCAAGAACAGGCAATAGAGCTTCTTCGTGCGCACCGTTGTGCAATGTATGCGAAACCATCTCATTTGTTGAACAATAGCACCTTACCGGCAAAAGAAAAATTCGAGACGAAAAATATCCTGTACACTATTACAGACAATTTTATTTATAGCACGCCTTATTTTATTTACTTATCCATCTCTGGAGGATAATCTGATCAACTGAATTATGAGAGGTTGTTAACTTAAATCCGATGAACCAAGATACCTCTGCTAAAAGACATTTGAGTGCGATACTTGTTTACCACAGAAACAACGGTAAGAGTATCAGGGATTAAACAAAGGCGAAATAATGTTTGCAGAGCTATTGGACCAACAACGTTCAGCTTAGCAATAAAGTCAAGAAGGTATTTGCTCAAGACCACTATTGTGGGTTGTTTTTTTTAAGTTATTTACTAGAGTTAGATAGTTGATTGCAGTGATCATTTGTCACCGACAGGCATGTGCAGATCCCGTTTAAGATCTCTGTAAAGGAGGTATCGTTAGTAACCACGGTTATGGTTAGGCATGTCTGGTTATGAGTAACAATGGGACGAATGGTTTCGAGTCACGAGTCGAGTAAGTACCAGTTCAAAAAGATAATTAAATATTTCTGGAACCGTTAAGGTTAATAACTGAAATGAAGTACTGCGTGTGAATAGGTATTCGAACCCATTCATTTTCCTGTTTTAAGATTTGTCTTTCAAATGCTGAATGAAAAGGCTTCAGCGAATGGGTTCGTCGAACTCTTAACCTTTCCAGTCATAATGACACTACTCCACTTCTCCAGTTAATTCCTTCCATTAGTGATAAAACGGCGTAAAGGCGATAAAATTAAGGGAGGGGAATGATACTTAAATAAGCTGATGTAGCAATAATCCCGTTTGTTGTGATGATATCGCTGCCCGAGGCTGCCGAGGAATCTCAAGTTCGGTTTTCATATCGCGGAGTGCTCTTTCTTTACTCTTAGACGTAACTTAATGTTTTATTGTTCTCAAATAAAACTTTTGAGGAAGAGTGGAAGGAAATTTAATATCTAGAATGACTAATCTGCGCGGGGTCACCCTGGGGGATGAAGCCCTCCTCGCATAGCATTTTATTAATTGGCGAACCCAAAGGGAGAGAAGCTCTACTGTCAAACAAGCACTGTGCAATTATCGTGTTCTTACAATAGTGGTCGTAAAAAAGATTCATTTGAGATTTTAAACGGATATTTAGCAATGGCTCGAAATATGATAATCTGATTATCGTTAAGTTCATAAATAAAAAAAAAAATAAGAGGATCGTTTCTATGACATCTAAGATCAATCAAGTCATAGCTAAGATTATTTAAAATTCTATTTTTTTTCCCCCTGTGAATGAAGACTCTATAAACCAGGTTACACAAAAATAGTTTCGAATATATTCCATAAAATCATATTATCAATCATAGAGCTAACAATAGAAATCTTATTTAATACGATCTTAGACTTTTTAATTTGTTTTGTGTCAATATGTTAGATAGTCACAATTTTTACAATGTTCACAAATGACAGAGATGGTTTTTTTTGTCAATAAAACTTAATAGTTCATAGCAACTTTAAAAGGGTTTAAGGAATTAATTCCGGCATGACCTCGGACATTTCTCTCTTTGATTGTATATTTCTCTGTACATTTAAAAAAAAACACAATTTAGTTTACAAATAATAAACTTCTTTGATCGAATAGAGAAAAATAGTTGATGCAACTCATCCTTGGATGAACTAACTTATAGATGCAACACGGCTTTACGAGTTTAGCCGTTTGGTACACAGGCATTGACTCTTGCATCCTTTGTCACTTATGGTGTTCCTCCGCAGTGGGTGGCTGATGGAATGCAAAGTGATGACTTCATCAGCATCCTCGAGATTGTTCCGACAATACATATCCATGCTGTTCCAGGTCGACATCGGACATCGCAGTGGCTCCGGTCGGGTCACATTTACAATTTAAATTTAATCAAAGGACTTAAATAGAAATTTCCCGATAGCGCGGGCGATTTGCATAACATTCTACTGTGGCCATCATTTTTGTAGATGTGCGTGTTATACATGAGTCTCGGACGCTTCTACGCCTATCAGACAAGTGTAGTCCTTCGAAGGACATGACTCCAGAAGGCTTGGCCTAAAAACGAGCTTGGTTCCGTTCCAGATAATTTTTGATTGCAAGTGATCGTGTTCAAACAGGCATAGAATTTTTTTTTATCCTTCATTCAAAAGGTTTTTTTAAAGCAATTTCATATTTTCATGATACAAAAAGAAAGCCTTTATGGGGAAGTTTTGTTTTTGACAAGTTTATGCAAAATGACTGTTTGGAATTTAATACCATTGTTTCAAACGGTTTCTGTTGACAAAGTTTTATTGTGAAATTTGACAACTAATTACACTAATTTGTATTTATTAATGCTATTCAGTTCAGTTATTTGATAGTTCATCTGAATGGTAAAACTCAAACGGCACGAATTTGATTTCAAAATATTTATTTCATTATTTTATTTATCTATCATTAATAACTAATAGAAAAAGAAAACAAATATACTGGAAGGATCGATATTCGACCCCGGGATCTCTCCCATATCCAGCCGTAGTTAGTAGAGGACCAGTAACCCATCTAGACAGTACGAGTGTCGAACTTCACAATTTAAATTCTCTTTAAGCAAACTATCCCAAAATGTGGGATCATATCAACTTTTATTTGCCGAATTAATTCACTGTTAAAATACAAATTCGGGCCATGAACCGCCATAACTAATGACAACTTAAATTGTCATAAGGCCGTATAGATTCTAAAAAAATATTTTAATTCTTAAATAACGTTTATATAAAGAACATATTCCCAGAGATATGGTGCTATTACTACGACTGAAATTTAAAATAAAATAATTCAATAAATAATAAATGATTTATTATTTTAATTGGGATGTCATAAATCAACACTAGAATAATAAAAGTAACGGGAGAACAATACTCATAAGTGTACGTCAGAAGGGGCCATTTCTTTTTTTTTATACCGTCAATTATTTTCTTGTATATATTTTTTTTTCACCGAAATTCTTTCTCGAGGGGAGACATTTGTCAGAAAAGCCGCGCAACACTTAAACGTGAGACAGATTAGTGGAGTAGAGTCAGGTTGGCACGAGTTAATGAGAGCTCTTCCCAGGCCTGGTGATTTTTTGTAGTCGTCAGTCCTATCTTTTGGATCTCAGTGAGACAGTATTAACACATGTTCGGTGTTTGTTCGGAGTCGAACGGGGTTCAACGATATATCGGTTAGGGTTTTTTAGTTTGTTTAGTGAGACCACTAACAAGCGTCTTTCCCACAAATACGACCGGTACTCCATAACAATTGTTCATCAAGAAATGAAAATGCCAATAATAAATTTAAGTTAATTTTAACCAAAAATTTATGCAAACGTTATACCTATGTATGAATATTTAGTACATTTGGTTTTGAACTATTTTTTTTCTCAAATAAAATTTTAATGAATACAAAAATATTTCTTGGCAAAACATAAAATAAACCAAACAATTGATTATTTGGTTTCAATAATGAGTGGGGTAATCGATGTCAATGTGTATAAAAACACTTCGTACCCCAAAAATTAAATAAAAAAAAAGGAAATCGCTCTATTTTCTATGAAGAAAAAAATCGGTTCACTGACCTGAAAAAAAGGGGGAAACCCCGGATAAGTGTATAAAGACATTCACCCTTAATGGGACAACCATTATATGACTCTTAAAGTGGTAAAGGTTTGATTCAATAGCGAGCAAACTGAGGTAATTGGAGCGCTTTTTGGCCGTTAACTTAAAGTTAAGTGCTGCACTAGTTTATAGAATAGGTACTTGATAGGTTTGTTTGTAATTGTTCTTTAACGGTTAAAGACCGAACAGTCATCAGAGTCTGATGTTTTCTTTTTATGTTTGGTGTAGCCGTAATAATACCTTCCTCCTCTAGCCATATTATTTACTAGCCGTTCGTTCCACCGTTGTAAACAATATATGTCGTTTTAATTAATAAAATCAAAATGCAAATGTCTGTTGCTCAAATACTTGCCTTCGACAGCTTTCTATTTTGCAGGACCTAAAACCTAATTCCAACAAAGGCTTTTAATGCGATTTCTACAGTTCCTTTTCCCCCGAGAACCAAGAACCTTCTATATATTTGGGAAAAACTTTAGATGGATGTAAGTGGCAAAGCTATATAGGCATTATTCCAAAGTCGCAGCTCACAAACATTGATATTTTTAAATTATTGATATTCTTCGCATGAAATCTGCATTTTTAATTCAAGGCACTTAGCTGTCATAAAAATGAATAGGCATCTCCATTTCTCTACTCATTTTAGTAATTAAAAAAGAAAAAGTACGACACAGGTCTTACCGGCTATCGCACTTGCTAACTTCACCTAATCTGTCGCGTCTTCTTAAACTGATGATCTATAAATGTGTCCTCCGGCCAGCTCTGCTGTACGGTGCCCCCCTATTTACCTACTTGACTGACAATACAGCCAAATGTCTCCGACATTTCCAGGCATTCCAACATGCGAAAAGTGGTCCGACATACCTCTCTCGAGAGGTTAAAGAACGCTGACCTGCACCCGTCGCTTGGTGTGCCGTCGGTGGGTGAGTTCATCCGCCGGAGACACATCAAGTTTTTTGACTCGTTGCAGCACCTGACAACCCCAGTGTTTAACACTATGCCCCACCACCCTTCCCACATCGATGGCAACAGGGATAAATTAGGTTAAGAATTAGTATGTAAGTTAGTTTTAAGTTTGATCAAAATGGTGAGCCCCGTCACCTTTATTAGTCAGTTTAGTCCAGTCACGTATAATGTGTATCATTATACTTGTTTATTCATTATATAATTTTTATAAAATAACAAAACCTGTATGTAATTTAGCGACGCTACAGGAAATACAAAAATAATTTGTAAATAGATTCGCCCGAGGATCTATATTTATATATAATTATCTGTAAATTTAAAGGGGCTAGAAAAAAAAAAAAAAAGCGTTTTTAATTAATATTTCAAAAATTTTATTTATTAGACTTCTCTCATAAAAAGAGCTCATAAAAATATTATATCCCGGGCCAAGCACGCTTGAAAAATTAATATGACTTATAATCCCCTGATGAATTTTTTTCAATGAGAATTGATCTGGACGCCTTTGTGGCTGGAAAATGTTTAGCTTATTATGATAAATGTAGCAAAACTTTACAAATCATTATATAAAACGAAATCAATAAAAATGACTTCAATATTATTAAAATAATACATAGTTTGTTTACTTGAGCTGCTAGCAAAGTTGAGACAATTGTGATTAATTCCGAATACCACGACACACTGCCTGTAGCTTAGGAGCAAGGGTAACTAACTCATCAAACATCATGGAGTATCCTAAAGGACAACGATCTTAAGACGATTGGGCCACGTTTCACCGAAAATAGGGATGAATTGCAACCTGTCCAGAAGAGAGGAAGTAATTTGAACTCGCCTGAGGACAGGACACACTCGCCACGCCCACGAAATCTGATGTCTCGGCCCTACACCGATGTGCCGCTACTTCGGAGTGATCGTAGAGAATACGATAGAAGACATAAAAACAGAGGACATGAAAAACATTGATGAATTTGATACCACTTAGATTTTTAAGAGACTCTAAATTGATAAGTAATGTTTGAGCTGTGAATTTGTAAATAATCATTCATCACGTAATTTGTTATTAGGGCATCAATGACACTAAAATTTTTAAATATGTACATATTTGAAAACTGCCCGATTAAGCTTAAGGTTAGATTTATAACGGCTGAATGGCCGCTCCAAATCGACCAAGTTATTGCAGCATGTTTAAAAAATGCGATTATCATAGGATACAATTTGACTTCCAGATTTTCTGTAACGCCCATTGCATATACACTGTATGTAATAAAGTAAATGAGAGTGAATTTGTCATTAGTTATTTCTCGAAAGTGATATTACTCGTACGTAGGTGCTTGTGTGGGTTATTAAAGGACTGAGCAAAAAAAAAAACAATATAGAAACATTCCCTACACACTGTTGTTGTATGTCATCATTCACGGTGCATTTAGAAAGTAATTTCTTGACAGTAATTGGGCAGACACCAACATCTCGCCCCTGCGCTCGAGTGCTCTGTGAGAAAAATGAGACTCGAAATCATCCTGAATAGTGACAAATAGCTACCAGATGTTCCCTCATTTGGTTTACATAAAAGCTATCTCAACTGAGGGCGTTAAAGATGATTGGGAATACCAAATCTTAAATGCTTCCCTGCAATATTTTGTACATTTGTCTCTATAATGTCACAATAATCAAGCAATTGCACACGTTATTCTCGATGTAACCACTGATGGGTTATTCTCGATGTAACCACTGATGGAACAAGTGAAGACAAAAACGGACGAATGCATCGTGTTACAATTTTCCAATATCAATTTTATTTTCAATAAATGAAGGTTTAATGAGATTCTAGATTTTTTTTTTTCCAGTTATGGGTTTACTGCTCACATTATTACCGTAGCTAGACACGTCATTTTAATTGAGATTCCAGATTATTATTTCATCGTTTTAATGTTTCCTTTATTCTACATTCCTCCTTTAATGGACATTCGTTTGCTTAAACATGCTTTAATGGACATTAATTAGCCTATTTCAATTAATTCTGATAATTATTTGCAATATAACTTACTCTCTCTCTCTTTCTTCTCTCTCTCTTTCTTTTTCTTTTTCTTTTTCTTTCTCTTTCTTTTTCTTTCTCTTTCTCTTTCTTTCTCTCTCTCTCTCTCTCTCTCTCTCTCTCTCTCTCTCTCTCTCTCTCTCTCTCTCTCTCTCTCTCTCTCTCTCTCTCTCTCTCTCTCTCTCTCTCTCTCTCTCTCTCTCTCTCTCTCTCTCTCTCTCTCTCTCTCTCTCTCTCTCTCTCTCTCTCTCTCTCCCTTTCCTCTCTCTCTCTTTCCTCTCTGTCAACTGAAGAACTGAATTATTTATTTGTTATGGAGTGATTCGTTTACCAAATTTTCCACAAAAAAGAGGAAAATACATACATCTCCTCTTGTGTGCTTCTAATTTTCTTCCCCGTTATTTTTTCAGTTATGGCTGTTAAATAAAGGAACCCTTTTTATTGGTGCCCATCAATAACAATACATTCTTCTACCCAAGTAATTGTACCTATTGTCAGTATAAATTTATTGAAGGTATCTTTTTAAGTATGATTACTGAACTTTGTTGATTTGCTTAAAAACTTAAAAAATGAATCACTTAGCAGTACATACAGCTCCAAAACGATATGAAAGGAGGAAAACTCCTGCCACAGTCAGTCTGTCATTGGACGAACTATTAGGGATAAAACCCAAAAAAGTCCTGCAGAATTTTTGTAGTTCAAACCCTGAATGGGTGAATGTTTATACTGTACGACGTCCTTCTCTCTTCTAAGTAGACCCTGATTTCCAAAATGTCTCATTGACCCAATGACTGACATGTCAAAGTTTTTTTTGCTAACAATACCACATGTTAGCCGGTCCTTCTACGAACCACACGTGTCCTGTCAGAGCCTCCTAGATACCGAACCCTCCTCTGCCTAGAGGCGAGTTCCGCCTCTTCCGGTACCCTAGACATCAAGTCCACCCACGGAGTTTGAATGTTACATATAAAGATAATATAGTGTAATTAGTCGTAAAGTGATAAATTTCTATACACATAGAAAATAATGAAAAAAAAAAACATAATCCGGGACAAAGTACTCTATGAATAACGATGAAATACAGTTAACAAATTATTTCTGCAAAACAAAAAGAACCATTAAATCATAAATAAAAATTAGGAAGTAAAATAAAGTGAAAACCTCTTTAAGGGACGAAAATGCATTCGGTAAATAAGCTCATGGATGGATCTACAAATATAAAAGAAAAATACAAAAAAAAATATGAAGAAGTCAGTAAAATTCAATAAAGCATTAAAAAAGACAAGATAACATGTAAGCAAAATATAAAATAGTTAAAACCAAGGATAGTTCTAGCCAAAATCTGGATTTACGTATATTGTAAATGGTGAAATAAAAATACAAATAAAAAGAATAAACATATTAAAATATTATATAATGACTCAATTTCCCATTTAATTTAAACTAAAATAATTGAGAATAGAGTATTTCGTCATTCATCTTAAATTATAAATTGAATAAGAATGTGTTTGTTGGAAAAAAACCAAAAAACAGAGCAATTGTAATATAATGGTGGCTATGGTTTATTACAAACAGTTTTACCACACCATTTCCCCATGGCTATTTACAAGCTAATCGTTATAAGTTAATATTCTCAACTAATTAGTTTGCAGGTTTGTTAAAAGCCAATGTTCTGCCTCCGAAGTTATTTATTTACAGTTCCACAGTTAGTATTTACAGGATTAAATTAATCATTTATAAATGTGCGGCTGCATTTATATATTTTGTAGTATTGCATCTATTATCTGTTCGCTATGTAATCATTAAATATATTTTTATATGTATTAAGGGAAACAGCAAAAAATATGATTTCGTGAGTTCTTCTAAGCAACCCAAACCCGCTGGGCTCCAGTGTGAAACGTTCATGGCACTATAAATTAATGCCTGGAATTGGATCATGAATCATTTCAGGCATATACGTCAGGTGTAGAACATCTTACATTTTTTTTTGTTAGGTTTTTTGATTCTTGTTTTAAATTAACTATAAACAGTCACGAAGGCTATAAGAAGATTCCCATTTTCTAAACGTCCTTTTCGAGAATAAATTATTCGGCATGAAAACGTAGAGTTGTGAAACGTCAATTAGTTTTTCTTTTTATTATAAATATAAAGGATTATAAAGGAATTTATATTCAGGAAGAACAGGCCTTCTCAAACATATATTATAGTAAACAGGTATCAAAAGAGACAAAACTGAGCCGACTGTATTAGGTATCAGGAGATTTCCAGACAG
The DNA here is from genome assembly GCA_930367205.1 of Acanthosoma haemorrhoidale. Lineage (NCBI taxonomy): Eukaryota > Metazoa > Arthropoda > Insecta > Hemiptera > Acanthosomatidae > Acanthosoma > Acanthosoma haemorrhoidale. The sequence goes on along the minus strand of OV884013.1, from coordinate 25,442,647 downwards.
ATATGTTATGTTAACAGGTGGTAATAAGAAGGTATTTCAGATGAAAAAAGACAGTCGTATACAGAATAAAGACTACAATGCATTTGAACACCAAATACGAAGGTAAATTTTACAATATGTTTAAACACTCGAAAAAAATAGCGGTTATAACCAATGTTAGTTATAGGACGGGCTATCTATGAAGACGTTACAGGACTGAATCAATTAACTAATTAACCAAACCAACTAACGGTATGATTATAGCTCGTTGATCGCCAAGACAGATAGTGAATGCCTTCCTTAGGGAACCTATAGTAAAAGGGCAATCATTATCTTAAAGGGCTGTAATTAATCTATCTCGAGCCCGTAATTATGTCGTTCCCGTCAAACGGTTCGGGGAGGGATTGTGTTCCAAGTTGTTGTCGGTATTTCCACCGTCAGTGGAAAAAAGATAATATGGGGTATTTTTAGTAAACAATAGGGGCAATATCTTGATAGGTGAAGAGAAATTTGAAATAAAAATATAAAACTAGCGGAATTCACGTATGCTTCCTTTTTTTTGAATGAAACCATCCTAGTGAGCAGTTCATTCGCTAGGGAGAATCTGGATGAAGAAGCATTCTCTCGGTGCGTGAATGAGGCTAAATAAATTGGGAGCTCTGAAAACTGCTGAGGAGCAATTTAATAATTATAAATTGTTAATTATATAAACTTATTCTTTCGTGTGAACCGGGCAAGAAAATCAGTTTAGGTTCCACTTTTACTTGCCCTCAATCGAAATTTCAGCAAAATAGTGTTCAAATTTCTGGCTTTCCTCAAATCAAAGACTACACAATTTATAAAGATCAAATATTAATACTATAAGTTCATTGTCGGCCGTGATTATATGAATCAGAACAAGAGTATTTTTTGAGATCGGCTTCGGACAACTTTTCGCCATATTATATATTTCTGCATCAGGTCCTATGAGAAGGAGGTGTCTACTGTTATAAAATAGAGAACATCACTCCTAAATGTCCTACACAGTTGTACAGAGGTAGGAAGTATGCAGTACAAGTATGACGCGAGACGAATGGATTGTCTGAACAGAAGTCACAAGTACTCGGAACAGTCACTTTCTTGCTTAACCAACGGTTATAAAACAATAAAAGATAGTAAAGTAAATAAATAAATAACGTAATAAAAAGTCATTAATGTGGTGCCTAGGGCAGATCTTTAAGCCAATTAAGGTGGAGTTGATCTGTGTTGCTTTGTATACAGATAAGGCGTTTGTAAAAGAGCCTCATACAAAATAATTAAATTTATTGGCGAAGAGTGGTGGGTAAAACATAATATTAAACACTGATATCATAAAACGATTGATTTTCATCTGCTTATATGGGCGTAGCTACCATGAGCCGATGGGCAGGGCAATACTGTAGAGCCTATTCATTGTTCTATTTGCGGGCCGACTGTGCCAATAAACAGCACTGATATACACCATGAGGCGGATCTAACGGAACATTCACACATGTGGTAATGAGCCGGACCGAGAACCCACCAGGGTTATTGTTCCGATGTTTGCTAACGGCGTGGCCGGGGCAATCCGAACCACAGGCTCTGTGTCAGATTACCGAGGGTTCGGCGCCCGGAGGAGAAAAAACATGGCCCTCTTGGCGTCGGGAGCTCTCAATGGCCCGCCCTGTGGGTGGCTCGTTTAAGCAGTGGCCTGGCCACAAACGGAGTCACGGCAACTAGGAGTGCCGCGAAATAATTAAACTGCGAGTTACTTACTAATAACTCGTCAAGTTATACGAGGGTAGGTGTTTTTATGAGAAATAGTTTATAGTTTTATTACAGTTACTAATGCCTGATGCACAAACAGTAACTAGAAACTTAACCCCAAACCCTAACAGTAACACCCACTCATATTGGATAATTATTTGTTCCTAGGATCAGCTGCCACGTCATTCGCTATATCAAAGATTTTAGTTTTTTGTTTTTACCAACTAAAATATTATTATTATTGTATTACTAACTAAGTGCCAACAATTTTTTTTTTTGACGTAGACAAAATAAACGACGTATGAAATGAAGAAGAGATTCATTGCATTTGTGACTCTAATACTTATTAAATGGGGAGAAAAAAAACCACTTGGTACCCTTAAGCAAAGTCCTTTCAATTTGTTTGTGAATGAAAAACAATTTTGTTGCTGGAACTCTCATGTTCTAATCGAAATATTTCTTGACTATTCCTACTGAATAGTGGTGATGGAACAATCTATTATCGCGACCCGCTATTGAACAGAATACTATGCTCGAGTTGTACCCCTAAAATTGAATAGGGTTGTACCCTTGTGCCCGTATACTTGGACCGTACACAGTGTTCACAGCCTCCTCTTCATTTCTATCGACCTGTATTTGTTTTCTCACAAATCTGCTTCCTTTGGCCGTTCTTTTCTTAGACATGCCACAAACCATTAGGACTGTAGCGTTTTTTTCTTACTATCAATATTCGTCGTTAACTCTCCCAATTTTTAAATCTAGATTTTACCTATTACTTATCTATCTATCAATTCATCATTCGTCATCATTATTCTTTTTATTAATTCGCTATTTTAATATAACCCAGCAATCGTTTACACTCGTTTCCCTCCCTTGCTATAATATTTTTATTACTTTTTTCATTATCATTGTTGGCTGTGGGTTCATTGTAGTCATCATATGTACATAGCTCTCTATTATTTCTAAGCTACATCAGTGCAATGTTACATATTTTTTCTTTTATTGTCAGCTAGAGGATGTAGGGATCTAATGGACGATAATACATGGGAGAATCCATTTCCCAATGCCTCAGAATAAGATTGTTTTTTTTATTTCTTTTCAAGTATGGTACTAGTTGCTTACAGGAAAGGAGGTAATATGACGGTCCTAATTTACGGTCCGTGACCTGTCATTATTTTTATCTTTAAACATGCATTCTTACGAGTGAAGTACTGTTATGATAAACATCCGGGGAACGATGATTAATGCCCTAAAACACAGATTAATTCCAAGGATCCGTAAGCGATCTAAGATATCTGGCAGGTGTAGAAGCTTGTGAATACTTGAAAAATGGATGGCTATATTACAAAAGACCATCAGACAATATTGGAGGAAGAGAGCACAATGCACTGTGTCGCAACTGGGCCCGGGGCAGCTAATTCCACTGCGCCCAAAACCGCTTCCTCCAATCAGCCCTCAGATCGTGACGGGCGGACTGCCTAAGGACGGGGTCTGAGTGATGGTCGAAACGTCTGAGCTTGTTTATCCTCTGCCGATCTACCGGCTATAACAAGTGTTGACGGCTCTATTTAGTGGGGTCTAACTGTATCTTCTGTACCAGACCGACGCTAATGTATATATTAGCGGGACCTTTCATTTTAAATCAATTCTAGAGTTACTACAGGATAGCTGGGGCGAAGAACACGACAGCCTTCTAAACCGAATTGAATGAATGGTCATCTTCAATAAGAAAAGATGCTCCCACATTACCTGTACCCTCTGCAATTCCTTTTAATTCCAAGGTTTTTTTAATTCCATTCCTTTTCCTGTATCCGAGACAGCGCGCTATTTAGGCTTCCATTTCAACCACCCTAATTCCCTAGCACGGTCATTACATCCTCCTCGGAGACTAAAGCGGCAGTCGTCTCGTGACCTACTATAAGATGGTGACAGTGGGAGTCCTGGCTATGGGCATTTTCTCCACCATGTCCTGAGCGCCTGTGGCTCTCGCGCTTGAGGTCAGCCACTGACTTGTATCCGGTGACACGGCTGACAGAGGAGCGTGGGGAACTTCCCAAGACTCTGTTTCCTCTTTCGCATGCAAGGGAGGTGACAACCATATGGATTTAGGTGGTCTCTGAGCTGTTTATAAATCTTGTGTGAATGAGCGAGTGAATGAAAATTGTAAATATGATATGAATGAGAACGTTTATCACAATTACTTATTATCCTATAAAAGGCAGAAGTTAAGTTTATCATAGATAAGCAGTTTTTATCTAAAATAAATAAGAAAAGAAGAAGTGACGCTTTGTAGGGTTTTGTTGGGACCTGGTTTGGGACCTACCTCTCAGTATCCGGTTGGTGAACAGGGTGCTAATTAGTCGGCAATATTTAACTTTTACCTTATTTTTATTCGTGAAAAGGAGATTTTCAATGTTTAACAAACAAAATTAACTGCATGTTCTGCACATTGCAATTTTTAGTGTGGATGTTTACTGTCAAAAACCCACTTTATGTAAAATAAATGTTTGTTCTCAAGGGATATAGTCCCAGAATATAAAATATATTAATATTATTTAGTCCAGTCTATAAGCAGTAAAGTGAAGTAGTTGGACTCCTCAACGAAATAGACAATTGATTACTTTACAAAGTAGAAAGTTTAAAAAAATATAGAATTGTTTACGGTTACTGGAATAGACAAGTCACATACTTTAGTGTTACTCCTCGTACCGATATGTTTATTTTTTTTGGAAATATTTTTATTTGAGTTTAGTATTTAAAAGGTGATTTAAACAGTTTTATTTATCACACCTTTTTTAAAGACTTTTTGTGGCAAAGGACCCTTATGGTAGAGGGCATAAACAAATCAATGAAATTACTAATTCTGAAATATAAATAGTAAATATACACTGGTAGATCCAAGGATTAGTAGCCCCGCCGTTTTTTTTTATATTATTAAAAAAACTATTTTTTTTACAAATATATTAGAATGAAATTAATGAAGTAGAAATGTATATAAAGTTACCTAGAGGTGCCTGGGTTTAAACCGGACTCGCCAATGGCAATTTCTTAAAATCGTATTAAATTTCCTCCAAATATACGGTATTTTTGTTCTAAAAATGTAGTTAATTTTGTTTGTTAAACAATGAAAATCTCCTTTTAACGAATAAAATAAGGTAAAAAGCTAAAATATTGCCTACTAATTAGCACATTATTCACTGACCGAATAACGATAGACATATTTCGTGCTGTTGTGGATCGTTTTTCTTGCGCAAGATATAGATAGTCAAGTGATTCTCCCAACCTGGAACGATAGTCAGAATGAGCTTCTGCCTCCGGCAGGGCTGCAAACAACCGTAAAGTTTGGTCAATACGAGTAGCACTACAAGACTTTACATTTAACAAAATGGATCTTTGTAGAACAATGAATAAAATGGAACTGGCGGAAGGATACACACTTCCTGCTGATATTATTATCTTCGTATCTCAAAGACTTGAGGTCAGCCTTTACAGTGGGTTTTTAAGAGTGTCCAAGAAGAGATAGAGACACAAACTCAAGAAACAAAACTGCGATAAAATGCCAGAGACCATTCAGTACTCTCAATGCTCTTTGGCATTCACATCAATAATGGTGAAGATATCTAATTATTTCAGCGTGAGCAATATATATTAGGTTGGTGTGAATGAAATGCCGGATTCTTAAGTGAATATATTAAACTTCATATCTTTTTCCAAAAGCTGTTTATTTAATCAAAACATGCTCCATTTACTTCAATACACTTTTCCCAACGAGATTTTAATGCATAGTGTGTACCTGTCTTGAAGAAATTCTGATTTTTAGAATCAATGAACTCTGATATGGCATTTTTCAGACTGTCTTCATTTTCGTACTGTTTAGCCCGTAAAAAACAAACAAACAAAGCTTAGCAATGGTTAGCATTCGTTCAAGCGATCCAGCTTATTTTGCTCGGTTAGTTCGTGCGGTATCCACTTATACATTTTTTTCAATTTCAGAAAGATGTCGCAATAATGTTGTATGGTCAACTTCCATTCTGGCAGCGAGTTCCCTTGAAGAAACAGTTGCATCCGTTTCCACCAATGCTTTCAGAGCATCATTTTTCACAAACGTTTCGGGTCTTCCACGCGGTTCATTTTGCAGGGAAAAATCGCCAGACCGAAATTTTTCAAACCAACGCTGCACTTTTCGATCGTTCACAGTATTCTCCCCAAATGCCTGGTTTATATCGCGTGCAGCTTTTACAGCATTATTACCAAGTTTATACCCATATACGAAAATTACACGAATAACGGTTGAATTCATATCGGTTCAAAACTCAAAGCAAATAACAAAAGGGAACACTTTTGAGAAAATCTTCTTTGCTAAAATGTGACTCTGGCAATGGACAGTAGGAATATAAACCAGGTTATGTCAAAAACAAAAGCATAACAAAAACAGGGGACAAAGTTTACCAAGGCTACCAACTACTTTTCCAAGAGCATTCCAAGGGGAATCCTATCCGGATATGCAACCCTTTTATAAACTTTTCTAATATCTATAATGGCCAAAGGAATTGTAAATTCACAATAGCAAATGAAAGATGTGTGCGCTTAATAAAATGCCTCATGGGCAGTGGATGGCAGTGACGAATACATGATTCAATGATAACATCATCATATCGATATTCTGGGTTCAAAACCCTAAACTTCATTTGCTACACTTATGGTGGATACTGATATTAATCTACCTTTTTTTTCCTGGCAAAAGAGGGTTAATCCCCGAAAATAATTATAATTCTCTTAATAAAAACTCATACGTACAAGTCCTTGGCAAGGGCAATCAGCAGAAGACTTAAACAATAGCATCATCCATAAGTCACATGCAGAAGCTGAGCTAAGCACACGGTTAAGTACCGGTTAGCTCACATGACGGATGGCACACATCCTTAGAAATAGTAAGTTTGGCGATGCTTTAGAAAAGCTACACCTGGCTTAAAAAAAAAAAAAAATTGTAATAGCTGGGAAAAACCAAACGGAGGCCGTGAAGAGTTGAAACTGTCCAGTAGGCTTCTGCTGAAACCAGTCCACTCCCCGAGCTTAGTAGGTCGTAAATTTCAACTGTAGCGAAATACTCAGTCGAGCTGTCAAAGGATGAGTAAAATTGATCTTTGTCTTTGTATGACAAACAGATAGCGTAGAGGAATTAAGCTAAACGAATTAACCATTTAGGCAGTTACCTTTCAGGATTTATTCTACTCAATCAATTATTCTGTTCTTTACCCGTACAGCTCAATCTCAATTGTTATGGATATAAATATAATAGTTTTTAAAAAAAATAAAGTGTGTATAGAATGTTACCCTGCATTGTGAACCGGTGTATTATTCTTCATTTGATGGTGAAAATGAAATCAAAAGAAAATAAGTGTTCCTTTGAAAGAATGAAAATAGTTGGCAGCGTTATAGGATATTAACCCCGACATATTTCGGTGTAAAAAAAAAAGGCAATAAATTAAACTAATACAGCTAGTTTTAGCAGCTTGCTTTGCTAAGTTCAAGAATTAAAAAAACGATCAAATAATTCAATTTATAAAATACTGATCTAGGTAGGACTTGTTTCGATAAAACAATGTAATCACTTATATTTTTTTCAGCAATAATATAAGTTTCTGGGCCATTTAGATTTATATATTAAAAACCTAAGGGTACTTGCGAACGTGCAACGATACTATGGTCGCACCTTTGGAGGCTTCGCTCTTGTCCGTCCCATTGTGTCGGAAGGGAGGACCCTGAATCCTTAATAAGTTTGTTTTATGAATAATTTATTGAGGGTAGTCTAATGTCATTTTTATGTGAGGTTCGGCCACTGTTGACGCCCTCGATGAATGATGAGCACTACATTTATTCACTATTTCGGTTCGATCCGCCGTGACTAGAATATGATCCGGAGAAACAATTGGATGGAGATCGGTCTACTTGTAGTATTTGTGTGGCTACTTTGGTTTCTAGATCTGACATGAGGCGAATCCCTGCTCTTAGGTTAAAACGTATCAAAGTACGCAATGGTTTGCGTCCCTGTCCTGTTGAATAACGCTTAATGACTACATATGTCATACAATAAGCATGGGGTCTCTCAGAATAAATCTTTTTATTGGCATACCTCTCTCTGAATGTTTCGTCTGTTTAGGATTCATCAGGACTACAATTTAGAACAAGATACATAAATATGCATGTTTAGAAGTAATAATAACATAATACAAGAGACACGATGCAATAAGAGTTAATTTAATTTAATATTGTTCAAAAACCATTAGATAGTATCCAAATCCTCCAGTATATTGCATGACAAAGTAACTTAGTTACAACCACACATTAAACTTTGTTGAAACATACATTTTCAGTATGTCCAAATTTTTTAGAACTTCAATATAGAAAATACTTAGGTTTCCACAATCAGTTTTATACTTTTGTAAGTCTTTATTTAAATGTTGTGTAATATTAAGCGAGTCTTTTTTTTTAATTGGTTCACATGCTCCTAAAGCAGTTATAGATTCTTTATTTTCTACATTTTTAGAGTAATGATTAAGATAGTAAATTTTCTTATTTAAGTTTTGAGAAGTTTTTCCAACGCAGTATTTTTGGCCAAATTTTTTGGACATCATAATTTTTGTATATGTTACTTATGCGCTCGGTCAGTCCTTAAATGCAAACGTAGTTGTATAAGGTTTTTCAGAATATTGATGGCAATTGTATGTAAAGTGTCTTAATTTGAGTTCTAATACTCCGGAAAATAAGATTAAAAATAAGTAATTTCAAAACTTCTTCAAATATTTTTTTATTATTAAAAATACTAATTCACCAGTGATAAACATTAACTCAAACAAATATCCAGTCGTCTTACTAAGGCAATTGCAAAATTTGGTTAATTATGGGAATTTGTGACAAAATTTAGCTACGTGCGAACTCCATGTTTCAAATTGGTTTGAAAAAAAAAAAATCCCACCATTCAAGATGTGATAATGATTCGATTGTACCAAGAGATATTTGGATTAAGATAGCGGCATACAGGCTATGTGGCTTACAAGGCTGTAGGACACAAAGCCCATCCGTGTATAAACCTAAACAAAATTTATATTTGCAGCTGATATCTCTTCCATGTAGGTGGTCGGTATGATCAAACGACTAAGGAGCTCAGGACACGATTGCCAACTAGATACACTAGCAATGAATATGCACAAGCAAAATAATACGCTTTAGAAAGCTTGCTAACGTTGCCTAGTTTCCTTGAAATGTTATTTACCTCAAAAGAACAACCCGAAAACAAAATGTTTGATTCAGTCTCAGGATCAGATTTTTTTGTTAATCTTTAAGGATATATAAAATAAACTTTCAGGTTCAACTCAGTCTTCAAACTATGAAACAGTGCCAATAAATCACCCTTACTTATGATTATTGTAAGGTCATCAAATGAGATCGTCAAATTTGTATTAAAAAATTGGTAATTAAGAAGTCAATACGACTAATTGAAGCAAGTAACCGTTAAAAGGGCATAATTACGGTGAATAGTTGAATCGTGTTTACAACGCAGCCCTCTATCTTATATATACGGATTACCTGCGCGGCGGCAACACAGTATAGCAGACGACTGAATGTCGTGACTAGGACTTATAGAGTGAACGAGGATATAAATACAATTTTGAGTTGGATAAAGTTTAAGAGAAGAATTTATGATTTATTTGGAAAAAGTCTAATACTTTAAATAAAAACTTTAAATGTTGTTTGTTTCGTTTACAACAAACGCATATACGTCTAGAGATTAGCCAGATAGATAAAATCATACTATAGATATGGATGTGGTGGTTATACATAAGTTACATAGTCTACATGACTATAGTGGTGAACTCTCATTGCAAGTTAAATGATTTTGTGATATTGGGGTGTGTTTTTCAGATGTAAGTTTCAAATTCTACTTTGATAATCACCTCCTTTTTTCCTAAAACATCCTTTCTATCCATGATTACCACAGGTAGGAGATTAAGATATAGCAAAATTAACTCCTTAACTAGCAGATACTAAGCGTAAATACTGAAGGGGTTCTATCGAAGGGTGCTCCATTAGATAAAGGCTTGAATATAGTAGGGAACCTTCTAATCAGAAACAGGGGTAAATCGGAAGGTGCATCATTAGATTAAGGCTTGAACATAGTAGGGATCCTTCTAATCAGAAACAGGGGTAAATCGGAGGGTGCACCATTAGATAAAGGCTTGAACATAGTAGGGAACCTTCTAATCAGAAACAGGGGTAAATCGGAGGGTGCACCATTAGATAAAGGCTTGAACATAGTAGGGAACCTTCTAATCAGAAACAGGGGTAAATCGGAGGGCGCACCATTAGATTAAGGCTTGAACATAGTAGGGAACCTTCTAATCAGAAACAGGGGTAAATCGGAGGGTGCACCATTAGATTAAGGCTTGAACATAGTAGGGAACCTTCTAATCAGAAACAGGGGTAAATCGGAGGGTGGACTTCGTCTATAATTTCCAGTAGTGCGGCGGACGGAGAAGAGAGGAGGAGGATAAATGAGGGAGAAGAGGAAGGTGGAAGGCGGGAGGTATGCAGGGGGTCGAGTCAAAACACAGGGTTCGCTTTACGAGGCTAACAAGGCCGTATCTCTCGTGCCGCTCGTAAACCATATATTGCACTGCCGTCTCCTTCCTGCTGCAGCATCCACGTGGGTAATTGGTCGAAGGCTCTCAGGGTCTGGTCAATGGCGGGCAGCAGTAACGACCAGGGTTCATTGCTTATTGCTTCACCTCGCTAGGGTATTGGTAACGTAAAAAAAGAACTCGAGGGTCTAATTTCAAGTTAGCTCGATTAGCTCGGCCAATTAACAAATGATTTGAAAAAAATGTTGTAATATGCAGTCGATACAAAGATCAGTGGTCTCAAATAAGTCAATAAACATGGTTACGTTCAATCGCTGGACCGAAAGCTACAACGAACGCAATTAAAAATTCTCAACTGACTTCACAGGTGGACCCAATGTTCAACCCCCCCCCCCCAAAAAAAAATTAAAAAAAAAAAGAACAGCGAAGGAAAATTAAACTTTCTGTGATTTTCCTAGAGTTGGCTATGCTCTAGAACGTGGAATTCGTACTATTCGCCACTTACTTAATTATTCTATTCTATTGTGGGTTTGTTGAATAATATCTTTTTATATATTAGCAATTTAATATAAATAAATTTAGCTGATTTTGAATAATGTATTAACAGTTAATTAAACTAATAATTAAGAAAAAGTACGAATTAATCAAATTAACAACAACAATTTAAAACAACTTATAAATAATTGTATTATTAGTAATGCTTTACATGAAAATCCAATGACAGACCTGGACACTAATGGAAAATCCCTTTGAAAAGTAAACGAAAACGCCATTTTTATGATTTCTTGTTAATATTTGGAATATCTTTAATATTTTTACGTTTATTTAAGGCATTCTTTACTATGGTAGGGGTGGAGAGATAAAAATATTAATTTTTAAACAGTTTCTGATAGAGCTTAAAGAGCTATCAGGCTTTGTTTTTATCAAAAATTTTACTTCCTGTTTTTTTGACAAGAATAAATACCCGTATCGAGGATTCGTTGAAAGCCCTTCAAGACTTCACATAGGCCGGATTATGACATAGGGACGACATCGTAAAAAGAGTCAAGTCTGATTATTATTGTACAGGTAATAATTTATTTTATTACGTATTATTATAAATTTATTTGAAACAAGTACACGAAGAATGTAGAGGAAAATTGAATAGACATTATCTATAGCCACGCTATGGTAAAAAGCTGAAATAAATGCATAAGCAACTGCTTATAAATTGCAAAGACTGCCAGATTTGTAATGGAAGCTTATCTTAACAAGCTCACTCTTAATGGGCGAAGTGATATATATATGAGCCTTGTTGAATGAACGGCTTTCAGAGATGTAAAACATACAATAATAAAACCACTTTTAGATTGTAAACAATGAAAAATACCAGAACTGTATAACATAAATTTCAAAAGTTGAATGAGTGTATAAGACATTTATCATTTTCAAATGTTTATCAGACTTAAGAATTTTTTCATTTGTACAGAAAGCAACTCTTAACTAAAAATATTCAGTTTCTTAAACACGCAAGAATTATGAGAAGGAAAGGTTATGGTCTCGGGGTATCTATTCTAGACTTAGAGTGCCTTAGAAAAAAATATGAGTAGAAAATCTATCTTCTGTCATCTGACATCTTTACTGCTATACATAAGTATTTTTATAGACGTGGAAACAAAAATAATTATGTGGCTACATTTAATTTTAGATATTTTCCTTTATTTGGTATTCCTGTCTCATACGGTATATTCATTTGGTAATAGTCTAAAGCCAGAAATATTCTGGAGTGGTTTTCTGTACTGCAACACAAGATTAAACTGTGAATAAAGTTTGATTCATCATTGGATAGAAATACTATTTCCCAGGCATACCCTGTAATTAACTACCCTGCACAAGTATAAAAATTTTAACGAAAACTCAATTAACGCCTATGTATTCTTGTATATACGTGACTGAAATATGTAATCAGACAAAACTAAAAAAAACTGGCTAATGAACGAGATGTTAAATAAAATGTTTTATCACATTAGAGGTCTAATTAAAGCAGACATGTCATTTATACATATATGTGTGTGTGAAACAGGTATCAGTGGTAAGTTGTGAAAGAGTAAACCAGAGGGAATATGATTTAGGGTTAAGTCAACAAGTGCTAATGAAAATGTCTGTTTGAAAACAAGTGAAGAATTCAGTACCAAATTTGGCATGGATACATTTGTTTCACATCGAAAATATATGGGTTATACTTTCTTTTCTTCTGTTTGATCTCGAATAATGGTTCTATATGATATATGGTTCTATATTCTGAATAATGAATAGTGGTTCTTGCATTTAAAATAATGATCTCTTTAGAAGGGATGGCAGTAATACTAAATATATTATTACATGTTTGTTTATTTGAATATACTTCAGTTCAGGAATAGCGGCTTATATCCAAATTAGCACCCTTTTCTAACCAGAATTTTACTTCGTAGGACTTGATTCATGGGTAGTCGTCAATTATGTGTTTCCAGAGGACTAGCGGGAAATTGGAGCTTTCCACGACTGTGTAAACATGGGCAGAATGTACGTGATGATATTTGTCGGTGATACGGTTTTTATAAACATATTCCGAACAGGCATGTTTTCCTTACTTTGAGGCATTATGAACCAGCCTACTCGATAGTTGGGACTGTGGTCTACCTCGATTATTTATTTTTTATTTTTCGTCCCACATATGAAATACAATAGGAATCGATGATTTATGATGACGACTATAAGTTACATCAACCAACCAACTTTCATCTTATTAAATGAAAGAGTGTAAACAGCCTGACCTTTCCACATTAAGGTGGATTGCATAAGGGTGAAAACCCCCAAAATAACAACACAATAAGATTAATTTCATCGGTGGTGCAACGGTATATTCGATGTTGCCAGAGTTCTATCGTAAGTCAGTGAGCTGAGAAGTCGAACTATATTTTTTCTTTAGTACAGCTGCTCCAGCGTCGAACAAAGAGGAAGTTACTATACTTAGAAAATGAAACATAGACGCGTTAGAAAGATTTCTCTCTCAAAGAAATGTCTACTTTTAGAAGAATAATAGCTCTCCAAGGCTCGACCTGCTCCTTTTCGACATTAGTGAGGAAGAAGTCGTTAAGCCTCTCAATAAATATTAAACATAAGAGAGGCTAAAGCGAACTATTTTAGGAGTGAACTAACAGCTTTTTCTCCGTTCAACGGGAACAGTGCACTCTATACGTGACCGAGTTGTATGGAGAGGAGTTTCTACACTGCATAGATTGCCGATCTTTTTCAAACCTTCTTAGTCTCCTGATAGGAAGGCATTCATAATGTAGAACTGTTCTTCGAAAGTACACGAAGTGGTGCGGTATCTAAAAGGGACTATCGAGAAAAAGTTAATCTATAGAAAACAAAGAACTGGGAAGATATACCCAAGATCGTTTGCTACTCTGATGCGGATTGGGGAGGAGACAGGATAGACAGGAAGAGTTGTTCTGGAACTGCAGCCTATCATTGTGGAAACATCATATCGTGGAGATCTCGAAAACAACAATCATTGGTGCTGAGTTCTTCGGAGGCTGAGTATGTGGCATGCAATCTGGCTGGAGCTGAACTGTTATACCTAAAAGGACTGTATGCTTTAAACAACACTGAATATTGTTTTAAGTCAGTTGCATACAGAGTGGTTTAACTCAGAAACCATATTCCAGAAACTAAAATAATCCTTGTCAATTGCTGCCACGATTGCTGTGCACTAAATATACAGAATACTAAAAATTCAATTATAACTTTATAACTCTTTGTCGTACGTGGAAAATATATACAGAGAAGAGAGACAAGGCCTTCATTTTGAATATTCTTGCAAGAAATCCTATTTTATTTTTAAATTATTAGTTAAACACGCTTCAAATTTGTTTATGTGTTAATGTGAAGGATATAATAATAATCTTACAAAACTTTCTTGATATATAATAAATGTTTCTAATGTTTTATATTTTCGGTTTTTATTTGGTATTTGTATTCTGGGAATATATACTTTTAATATAATGTTAATTGTACATAATATTGTATTTTTAGCGATGTTTCAGGGATTTTAATATATATTAACAATTATTATTTTAAATATTGGTATAATACTACTATTTCTTAATTATGATCTTTGTGCCATTTTTTTTTGAAGTTGAAAATGTGTGAGGGGCGAAAGCTTTTATGGGCTAAATACAGGTCACGTTAGTCGGAAGACGTTTAAAAGGGACTTTCAACCCTTTTAGTTTTATAACTAAGCAGGTTTTTCAAAAAGATGTGTTCCGGCACAGGTTTTTCAATATATTTTCAGAACTCGATATATTTTAAAATAATTGCTTTAAAGCCGCATTGAGATATATTTTTTCTTCAGTACAATTTTAGTAGTTAGCAGTTCTAATAAATTATAAAAAAAAGATGATTTATGATTGATATAATACCAAAAATTAAAAAATATGAAGCCACTTGGAATGATTGGTAAGGGCAAAATAAATATTATTAAATATATCTTAGTGTAATAAAAACTTAGCAGATAAGAATTCTAATTTCTTTTATACTATAAGGCTTGCGAAACTTTTTCGCACGACGAAACTAACGTCAATTATTGATAACGGTAATTGGAGGGGTGGGTTCTTAGGTCAATTATAATTGTGGATTGTCCCAGAAACATTTAACTCAATCTACTCACAGGTAGAGACCCGTTTTCGGTTTCCTTAATACGAGGTCTGGGGTTCTTCTGTTTCAAAAAAGGCGTTAAAACCAATACAAAAAAAAAATCTACTGATTCTAAGACTCGACTTTCTACTATAGGTAGTAGATAATTTATCACTAGTCGGCGAGGTGGTAGAGTGATTCTATTAACACTAGCTATCACGGCATCAGATACACTACAGATAAAGAGTTAAAAAAAAAAAAAAAGGTGAAATAGAAGAAAAGGATAAAAAGATTCACAAAGCGTGCTAGTTATGGCCGAGTGATACTGATCGATGCTAACTACCAAGCCGCTACTCTAACGAGGTATTATGTTTCGGTAGTCCCGGACCGGTTGGGAAGCCCGCTCCATCAGATCTCGGAGTGTCTGGGAGCCCGGCGTGGATGTGGTCAACGGCCGTTGGAAAGTATTTGACACCGGACGTCTTAACATTTCGTAATTTTCTCACATAATTAAAATAATTCAAGTGGATACATTTAAGTATGGTATAAACTTTATCTGTATTCGTACGCCCCAAAAGAAAAAATTGCCAATTTTCAGCACATCACACATATTTGTTCTAGCCTTCCGAAGCTTTTATTTTAAAAGAAATGCACGGATACCTGGTCAAATATTTTTTGATCGAAAAATCCAAATCGGACTGTACCAGACCATCCCTTTTAACCATTGTTAATGCCACTGACAACTATAATTCCTACAGCGAATATTTCTTATTAGCACTTAAACGTTAGAAGTCTATCTAATCTGTCAAACAATATCTTAACTTAACCATTACAATCCCGAGAGGGACATAAAGTATAGTAATAGAAGATGATGCAATATAACTAATGGTTATTTTCTGCTAAAAAACAAATGTGTTGTATAAGTAATCATATTACAAAAAGCGACTATTCACAAATATTATCACCGAACCGTTTATTACTTACTACATTGAAGGAAGAACGGCATATATGTCAGTTACTGCTTACCTGAAAATAAACAAAAATTAATTAGAAGACAATTTAGACAAAATCAAATTCAAATTATTATAAAAGTAAGCATTTTGCCTAAGTTTTTACGAGTACACAGGATAAAATACTGTTATTAAGGTGTTTTTTTTATTGTCTAGCCATAGCCCACGGAAAATCGGGCATCTTAAAATAGGAGTAAAAGAATTTACCTATTTATAGACACAATTTAACAATTAAGAAATTTATTAATCAAAAGGAGTGTACAATGTTCTAAGGTTGAGTTTTTGACGTAATTTTTTGAAGCGATTTTCCTAGTATTGTACTTTAACCTAAACATATAACGTAGCTAACTAAGCCTATTGTGGAATACGCTTTCAAAACTATAGACTTATTGGTTTATTTGAAGGCAATTTACGTAGATCAAACGGAAAAATGAGAGAGTACTTGTTTGAAAGTAAAGCCTGTGAATAGAATAACACTATAAGGGATAATGACCCAAGTAATTTTATTGCATTCACGCGATCATTTTTATTTTTGTTCTACGATAAATGAACCTTATCAGCAGACCTGTGTATATTTTTAGATACTTTCAGTTGCCTCAAAGATTTATTGCTCAGATACAATATCTTGCTTCCGTTCTGGCTGACTCTAAACTTGCTTCAGAGGTCACTGGCGAAGAAACCGATCAAGATTTTTTTCAACTGGAGATAACAGCCATATCAAGTAGGAATTTTTCAAAGGGAGTACCATTTAAATTTTAAAACCACGTGGGTCAGTGAACGTCGTTCATCACGGGACTATTGATTGACTGTTCGTCAAGGAAATATGGAAATATGATGTCGATCTTCTTAATCTTAAAGGTTTTTGACTTTTGTCAAAACAAGAAATCATTTCCACTTTTCAACTACATATATATTTATTGCCATGCCAGGAGAGAGACTCAGGGGGCAGTGGTTTTTTCTTGTTCGTTTTTAAGTCTACGTGCTTTTCGATAGTTGTCGTAGAAACTCAGTAGATCGAAATAAGGACACACTAGAAACACCAATAGAAAAAGAAATTTAAAGATGTCATATAAATATAATGTATAAAATAGTGCATAATAATAATATAAAATAGTATATAATGTATAAAATGTTCAGTGGCCGAGATGGCAAGTAAAATCACGAGGCCACTGCCGTTTTAATATCCGAGGAGGATTATAGGGATGAGTGGTGTAGTGCAATGACTGTGTTAGGGAATTACGGTGGTTGGATAGGGAATTTTATGAACTTGGAAGGGATGAGTTCAAGAATGCAGGGTATATTCAGATCATTATGAAGGGTTTTGTTGCTGAGGTAATAAGGGGCATTTACTATTGTTCTCAGGGCTTTTGATCGAAAGGATTGGATGCGCTTGATGTTAGACTTTTTTGCTGTCCCCCATAGTATGTCCAGATTGGCTTTAGTATAACTTTGTAAATAAGTAGTTTATTTTTTATTGAGAGATGAGATGTCCTTCGAAGTAGGTCTGTACAGTTGTCCAAAGCGTCTGTTTAGTTCTTGTCTTTTTAGCCTTGTGTGTGGGTTCCATGTCAGTTTTTTGTCGAGATGGAAGCCTAAATACCCTACTGTCTCAGACAAAGGGAGAGGAATCGAATTTAAAAAGACAAGTGGACAGGACTTGCGGCAGAAGGTACAGGTTATGCGGGAGCATTTTGCTTCATTGACTTTGAATTGCCATTGGTTGCACCAATGCTCGATCTCATCAAGGTGTTTTTGAATGTTTTGGGGTGCTATATCAGGGTCTGAATGGGTAGACAGGACTGCAGTGTCATCTGCAAATGTCGCCAAGAAGGTGGTGGAAGGGACATCAGCGGTGTATAGATTATAGAGGATGGGACCCAGGACGCTGCCCTGTGGAACTCCTTGCATTATTGGGATAGTAGGTAGAATATTCTAAACCACAGCGGACTTGGAAGAAGCTGTTTGAAAGGTAGGATTGTAGGATTAGAAATAGGGTCTGCGGTAAATATCCTTTGAGCTTGTAAAGCAAACCTGCGTGCCAGACCCTGTCAAAAGCTTGAGCTATGTCCAGAAAGGCCGAAGTGCTGTATTGTTTGGTTTCAAGGGCTGAGGATATGTGATCAACAACCCGAAGGCCTTGTTGAGCAGTGGCATGTCGTTGGCGGAAACCAAACTGGTGTGTGGGAAAAAGGTTTTTGGATTCAACAATGGGAAGTAGACGTTTTAGTAGGAGTTTCTCAAATATTTTTGAGAGGATAGGGAGTAGGCTAATTGGACGATGAGATGAGGCGTCATTGGGTGGTTTACCGGGTTTGCCGAATTGGACAATAATGGAATGTTTCCAGAGGAGAGGAAAGTGCGTCGTTCGGATTATGCAATTATATATGTAGGTTGTAGCTTGTAAAGCAAACCTGCGTGCCAAACCCTGTCAAAAGCTTGAGCTATGTCCAGAAAGGCAGAAGTGCTGTATTGTTTGGTTTCAAGGGCTGAGGATATGTGATCAACAACGGGAAGGCCTTGTTGAGCAGTGGAATGTCGTTGGCGGAAACCAAACTGGTGAGTAGGATAAAGGTTTTTGGATTCAACAATTCGACTCACTTCGGTGGTACATACACTAAAATTGGACAAATAAAATGAAGTATTTCAAATGATTTCATAAGTATTAAAAAATTCTCAATTGTATTTCTCATATTACAATGACGTGACAAGTTTTTTAATAATAATGGGCCTACCTGCATATGTAATGACTAAACTGAACCAACAGCACAATATTGAAACAAAAACACATAAATGAGAAGAGGTGAATGATATTCGTTGACAGTTACAACAAAGAAAATAATGGCAAAGGGGAAAAGAGCACGTAAGGTTGCTGGGATGTATTAAAATAGGAAATGTATGAAATTAATAAAAAAAAATTAATATTAATGGCGATGTATGGACTGTTAGATTAGAGGAACTAGTAAAGTTAAGATTTAAATGATGGGAGAGTTTATGAACGACATATGTTAAGCTGGTAACTTTGTCGCAGGGATAAGAAAAGAACAGTCAATGGGAGTTGATTTGTGAGATGGGAAATACAGGTCGGAAGGCGGGATCTAGTTGCGAGGTTTGATTGCTGATTCGAATTGTAAGAGGTTGTAAAGGTAAAGAGGGTTTTTAGG
Source organism: Acanthosoma haemorrhoidale (assembly GCA_930367205.1). Taxonomy (NCBI): domain Eukaryota; kingdom Metazoa; phylum Arthropoda; class Insecta; order Hemiptera; family Acanthosomatidae; genus Acanthosoma; species Acanthosoma haemorrhoidale. The sequence continues at coordinate 25,423,438 of OV884013.1, read as the reverse complement.
GATGTTAGTACTGAAGAGGAGACATTGTTTATAGAAATGAATGCAATTCAAACCGCCTCATATTTGCCTTATTTTTTCCCACTTCATATCCCCTTGTTATTAAAAATTATAGAATTCTATATAGATTCTACATAAATGAATCTATTTACAATAGGTCAATCTTTTATGTCTTGTAGCTTGGCTACATTTTGCACAATTTTATACTGTGATTTTCGATTGTTACAAACTATAATGTACATTATACATTGATTGTCTATACATGTTTAAAAGTGATGGGGCTCACCTTATGAATTATAAAACTTAAAACTAACTTACATCTAACAACGAAATTTTAACCTAATTTTCCCCGACAGTCTGTGGTCATCGATTTGGGGATGGTAGTTGGGTTATTGTGTTAAACACTGTGTTTGTTAGGTGCTACAACGAGTCAAAAAACTTAATGTGTCTCCGGTGGATGAACTCACCCACCGACGGCACACCAAGCAACGGGTGCAGGTCAGCGTTCTTTAAGCTCGCGAGTGAGGTATATCTGGTCTCTTTTCTCATGATTCCATTCTGAAATTACTGGAGACTTTTAGCTTTATTGTCAGTCAAGTGAGTACATAGCGGGGCATCGTACAGCAGAGATGGCCGAATGACACATTTATATATCATCAGTTTAAGTCAAGTTGGGTGAAGTAAGCAATTGCAAAAGCCGGCAAGACCTGTGTTGTCCTTTTTCTATTTTGTTACTAAAATGGGTAGAGAAATAGTGATGCATGTCCATTTTTAAACACAGATAGTACATTGAGAAAGCCGGTGTGTTTTCTTGCCCTCCTACAGTATAGGATCATAGACTCCGGTCTGCTTTGTTCCAGCTTCTTGATTGCTGTTTTTGAGTTAAGTGCCAAGAGATCTAACTCCCGTTTAATTGTTAATTTTTTAAGATTCAAAGTTTCTCGAAGATTGGAATTTGACTGGTTGTCTGATTAGGGGGGAATAAGCTTGGGAGAGGAAACTGTACCGACAAAGTCAGGTCTGTGGATGCTACTAGTAGGTTTTGTCGAACAGAAGTGGCTAAAGAAAAGGAGTTGTACTCGAGGTGCGAGGGCACGAACTGTTATTATCTAATGATTCGATACAAGAATAGACAGAAGGATAAATATACAGCGATGGGAGAGGAGGAGACCGAAGCTAAACGATTTCAATTATATCCAGGCTAACCCGCCAGTCTAATGATAGACCATTGCACTCCTAACTGGTCTAATGAACTGTGTCACTGATGATTTCATCTTCAGCTTTTTTGTACGTAACGCTTTTAGTTTATCCGACATAATTCCCTCAACATAGGATCCTCTCTGATATTTCTACACATAAATCCATCCACTGCCTTCTTGTCACTTAGCCAGAAGGTAGAGGCTTTACTTTACTACTTTAAAAAAACAACAACAACAATTAAACACCGGTATGGGGCAGACTTATTTATACTGTCTGTCTGTATGCTCGTGTGTTCTACGATTTTGGCTGGCAAAATGATTCTGAGCTTGATGTAGCTAGAAATACACAATAACGTGAAGTAAGCAAAAAAAGTCTTTGTATTCTTTATGTTATCACTTTCCTTGAATTTTTCAAGTCACTTCTGAGATGCTAGCTAACATTTAAAGCTACCCCTGGTTCTTTTCCCATGGCTAATTAGAGGAATTTTTTAGTTTATATTATATTATACTATTTTACTTAACTTACGTTAAGGTGACTGGACAAAGATGGTTAAGTAAATAAAATGAAGTAGATTTGGATAAACCAACCGACTAGTTATTTCAGAACCATTTAGTTTACATGAATATTTCAGAGCGCGGTGCTACCTAAATAAACTGATGATACTGTTTAGTTCATATTTGACGCAGATAAAAATTTAATATAATTGGAGAAAATAATTCAGGGACTAGTAAATCTCGGATTAATCAGTTAAAAGCTGACATTGTCTAAGAATGATTTAAGTTATCAATTTTTTTCTAACAAAAGGGTTCCGGGTTCACTAAAACACCAGTTACCAGCCAGCCCTATCATTCTGAACCAGAATGAATAATTACCACACAATCTATTAATGTTTATTTTTTTTCTGCTAGAAAGTAGCTACTGTGGCTCACTTCTCCAAAGGTTACATAACTTAAAACCATAAAGGGTGGAAGATTAATACGCATCATCTATCGAGAAGGAGTCCGCCCGATGGAGTGCCCTCGAGAACGAAGGCACCGGGTCCTCCAGCTTCTACGGCTTTCTAACTCTAAGCAGTAATGTTTGGAATTCAAATCACTTCTGCTGGAACGCCTTTGAAGTACCTCTTGCCCTCCAGTCATTCTCACGTATTCCACTCCTTGAGAGAGTCGAAATCACAAGGTTTAGTTTCTAGGTTCTAGCATCTAGATTCAGGACTGAATGGCCAATACTACGAGCAAGGTGTTCGAAATGAAACTGTGAGATCTTGCTAAAATATAATGTATTACAAAAAAATGATCAAACTTAAGAAATACGCGGGTTTCTCATATGGTATAGTTATTAGCGTAACTCCTGAAGTTAGAAATAGTTAAATGTCTTGAAGAGTTCAAATTTCTTCGATTATGGAGTTTATTTCATTTCCATAAACAGAAAGAGAAGATTCCCGATAGCCCACACGTCAGTCCTAAATAGGACTGCATAGATATACATTTATGATCCAACTTAATCCTAAAGTACAGACTGAGCAACAAAAATTATCTTCGATAAACATGCCAATTTCTAGGCCAGAAAATATTTAAAAAAATATGATGATTTAATTTGTTTTTTTGTTTTTTATGACATATGAATGACACAACATTTCCGTATTGTTTTGCATGAGCAAAATATTTTTTATTGGCAAAATTGTAACTCAATGTTAATTTATAAAGGTTCTTTTTCCGGTTGTGTAGATGTTGCTCGAGGATAGGACTGATGTCAGCCCAAAAAGTAGCCACAAACGACTGATTAATAACGATTTGGGAATGGTTTTATGCACATCTTTTAACTATTAAGAACTTTCGGCAATTATTTAATTATATCCTTTCCTTTTTAATTGTCACTAATAATATATCATATATTCTGTGTGCATATATACATGGGTAGAAAAACAGTGGTTACCTTGAAAAAATAATCAATATTCTGAACTGAAAGTAACTTATGAAATTCCTGAAGTGAAAAATATGTATTGGACTCTCATTTATTAGTAATTATCGCTTCTGTTTTATCATTGTACCAAAGTTTCGGGTATAAGACCCTTAACAAATGGTTAATTTTATTTAACTTTCTTAAATTGAAATCGTTCCAAAAAGAATAGTCAGTTTTTTCTGCCCTTAATGGCAGTGTGTAAGGACTGCAACAATTCTAATCATTTCAATTCTCATCTAGAGTGGTGATTCAGAGAGATTAAATTAAAATCTGCCAGGATTAATATGACTGTATTAATATAGGTTGCCTAATAAAAGCAAATAAATAAAGATACCAATTCCTATATTATACCTATTATAACAACGATTATATCTTACGATATGAATTGTGGATCATAAAACACCAACCGTGACGAATATCTCTTGGAAATTTGACGGGAAGAAGTTTTAAACCAAAACGAAACGGAGGATATATGGGCCAAGTCCTTGGTGTAATGGACACTAAAAAAAGTTTTTAATCTTTCGGCATTTATATAAAAAGAGTCCTTGCTTCCGTAATAAAACGATACAGAAGTCTTTTTACGGTACCTGAAGGAAGCTTTCTGAGCCAAAATCGTCTGAAGGTCAGCCTTTCTGACCTGTAGGTAAGCCTGACATATGAAATGCAACTTCGATTGTATTCACATAAGATACTTTCTCTGGAAAAATCACACACATATATATATATGTAGAGGGAGAGAGAGAGAGAGAGAGAGAGAGAGAGAGAGAGAGAGAGAGAGAGAGAGAGAGAGAGAGAGAGAGAGAGAGAGAGAGAGAGAGATTATAGACAATTTCGAATACATTAAAACTTAAATAATGTCGTCTTAGATAAATTTGGTTGGACATCAAGTTCAATTTCTCTCAAAATTCAAAATATTCTTATCAAAATTGATTACATGCTATAAATTACAATAAGGGTGGATCCATCGATTTTCCTTTCAGAATATTGTAATGGAAAACTGGATAGATACCCTCCCACGTATAAAATGTTTTAAGACAGGCAGCTTTTATTATTCATTGTATTAAAAAAGTTGGCTTTTAAGTCGATTGCAGTATATGCATACTCGGGAGTGCATTATGTTGCATTAACTGGGAATGCACTGACTTATAACCTTGACAAACAATGTTATTCGGAGTTTTCTTAACACTTTTATTAAAAATGAATTAATCCATTGCCATGAAAAAAGGCATTACATAAAGCTAAAATATTTGTCGGTATTATAACAGTTGAGTAGAACACTTCCGCTGTGTAAGTTGCCTTTATCTCAATAATGACATTTCAAATTCAATCTATACGCCAAGACCACAAGCATGCGAGGGTCCAATATGTCTGCACCACAGCAACAGAAACTTCGTATTTGACTTTACGTTCAGATCACTAACTACTAGTCCGAACTACCGTTCAGATCACTAACTACTAGTCCGAACTACCGTTCAGATCACTAACTACTAGTCCGAACTACCGTTCAGATCACTAACTACTAGTCCGAACTACCGTTCAGATCACTAACTACTAGTCCGAACTACTGTTCAGATCACTAACTACTAGTCCGAACTACCGTTCAGATCACTAACTACTAGTCCGAACTACCGTTCAGATCACTAACTACTAGTCCGAACTACCGTTCAGATCACTAACTACTAGTCCGAACTACCGTTCAGCAGTTGGAGCAATTATTATGATCTCAATGCTATGCGTGGGATGTGTGCAGAAGTCATTGCAAGAAGGTGAAGTCATCGTGTCAAGAATGGCAATGATCTAATACGTGTGAACTTTAACTACTTAGCTACACAGTGTGTGCATAATGACTGTATTAATTCGGGGCAACTAATCACCCAATGGGACTACTTCTGTCATCCTTCGCCCGGTCAGACCGGATTCGCTACCTCTTCACTTCTCCATAATGGTTTAGTATTCACTTTCGTTAGCGTGTGGGAACCACGTCTTACAATATCAGGATGTATTCGACAGGTTTATCACATAGAGAAGTTTCATTCAGAGATTCCAGAGTAAAAAGACGTAGGCAGCGAATGCAAAGAGAAAGTGCAACGAGTGGGAAGATGGGCGTTCAACAGGACAAGTCAACCTTGACTGAGTTCGCCAGAACTCATGTCAAGTGTAATGCATCTTGCTTGACTTGAATCATTCAATTCATTCATTGAATGAAGGGTTTTCTTCGGCTTCGAAAATGACATTTTTCATAAGTATTTGTAATGATCGTACCAGTATATGTATCATATTACTAATTAGGACGCCGAGATCTGTAATTTGACAACCAACTCAAAATTATACAAAAATATTTTTGTTATAATACATAGTTAGCGAAACTTGATTCATTTAATGTAAATTGCATTTGTATTGACAACAGGAAAAAGAATATTTAGTTGAATTGCATGCCTTTGGGTGGGTCGAATGACAGGGTGATTTATACGGGACTCACAGAGACAAGAACACACTGATGTAAAATAAAGCTTTTTGGCTTTTTAAAAACATAAAATTTTTTTACTTCCACATATTTCCAGAAAAAAGCAACGAGATCCGCTCCACATTATGGAGTTACTGTTTTTTAAAAAAATTAATAATTGTAGATGAAGCTGTGTTCAATGAAATGAGGATAAACTGCTAGTATATGCCGCTCAGGAAATAAGTGAATGTTTTTGATATGCTAAGAACCCACAGGAGTATCTTTGTGGGCACGAAAAAGGTCGATTTAAATTCGCGCTTCAGGTTGTCTAGTGAATCAATACATAATGAATGATTTCAGAGAGGAATAAAACCACAAGATTTACATTTAGTAGGGAGATCCCAAAGCTATTATTTCGTAAGGTTTTAGTTTCATATTTGTATCAAACAATTCAACATATACTTGAGTATTTTTACATTATTGATCAGTTGCACTTGGGACCAGATTATTAAAAATAGTCGTTGTATGCAGCCCGTGAAATAATTTAGCCTTACATTTAAAGATACATAATGAAGTCATTAACGATTGAGATAAGTGTGTGTTAAATGTATTCAACACTTACGGTGAGGTCAGTATGTAAATGACTGTGGGCTGTGGGTGGTTAAACAAGCTTACTACCGTTACCGAATATAAGTTCGAATTTTAGACATTTTAATAAGGCACTATAACGGAGTCCTGAACGGGACTAGATGCAGTAATTATCTTATTAGTGTCTATCTACAGTTCTGAAAAAAAAAATACAGATCAAATAATGTTATGAAAGATATTGATTAGAGGGACTTCAGGTCTTAATAATATGAAAATTACGTTGTTATGGTATGTCTGTTTCGTTTGAATAAGTCTTAACATTTGTCTTTGAATTGAACTGTTTCCACATTATGATACTCTACGCGATGTTGGAAAAAAATATCAGATAAGAAAAAAATGTGCATTGCATGATATCCTTAAAAGAAACATCATTAAATGTACAGTACTCATCGCATGGATGGTCGAATGGTTTCAATCAAGCAAAAAAAAAAAAAAAAACTGTACGGCTCTTCTCTAGACTGACTTGCTTCATGGTTTCATGACTTTAAACTAAAACCAGACAAAAAAAAGACCAAAAACAGAAATATTCACTTCTTAAAATAATTAGGGACTTTCCTTCTACTAATTTAAATTCATGAAAACCCTATTCACGGACCCGGACAAAATTTATATATACTTATGTTAGGGAGATGACAAATTTGGAAATTGCACCTTATCTACAATTTATACGTATAGGCCGGCTAGACTAGACTAAGTCTTAATCTTGACGGATTTTCACTACAGAAAAGAGAATGTTCGGCACTTATTTACTTCGGCCACTATCGACACTCGCCTGCCCGATTGGACTACATACTAAAATAGACACCTTAAACAACCATCCTCAATTCTACGTGTTTGTTAGTAACCAACCAATTCAGGACGAGTCGAAATCTCCTGCTGTGTGAGTATACCAAAGAGCTAGTCCCTCGATTCCCAACTCAAAAATGCCAATTTAAAGAGTCTACTTCCACCCAAAAGCCGCCTTTGCCAATATGTTGACCAATAAACCAAAAACTTTTCTGTTTTTTCACTGCTGTGAAAATCTGTATAACTTTTGCGACCCTTTAGCTATGAAATTGATGGGTTAAAGGTATTTTACCCTTCAACAACCAAAACAGGTTTTTCTACTTCTATAAACAAGTACTTATTACCACTCACGGGATTGAGCTGAATAGCTGATTTCTCATAGCCAGTAAAAAGTCCTGAAGAAACTATGACGAGGCTTCATACCTAGTCAGAAGGTCGTGGATATTTCTTTTTCATCATTTAATTATCAAGGGACAAGAATGAAAAAAATGTTACGAAACATGCGTGGGCCGAAATACCAAAATGAGCTGCTAGAGAAAAAATAAGACAGAAATATGAACCTATAACCGGATTATATCTTTACAAGAGACAACCATGACGCTGCTTGTAAGGTGAAAGATCTCATGCCCATGATCTAGGCGAGCAAGGTACCCAACAATGGATAATGATAAGATGGAACTTTCCTATAGTCTCTTTATTCCGATCCATGGAACGGATGCATATGTAATTGATTAAAAATGGCCCAAAGGCACGACTATGTAAAGTGAGGAGAACAGGACTCGTGAGCAAACATATCGCTGTTGATGTTCACGGAGAGACAAGAAGAGGTCGAAGAACCGACGCGATGGACAGCGGAGAAAGTTCCAGGTCAAGTTCACCGCCGGCTGTACAGGCCCGCGGCATTGGCCCAGTCTCCGCCTCATTTTCTTACTAAATAGTCGTATTTTTTTATACAGTTTTCAGTATTCCCCTGTCCTTGAAAATCAAATTTCAAATTGTACTGTGCCTATCAATACTGTAAAATAAATCTAACCGGTAGATTTAAGAATCGTAGGTATGCCACATTATTTTTTTTTTAGGAGATTAATTTAATATATTTTAAAATTTATTCTGAAGGAATTTAACACTTTTTTAAAAACAAATTTACCATATAAAAATAAAAAGGGGTTAAAACATAAAATAAGTTCAGGTGTGTTAAGAATACGATTTTTCGAATTGAGCATTTATGCAAAATCTCGTTTATTTATATTTATTAAATGTACTTCATGCAAATAATTAAAAAAAATTTAAACTAACGATACAAAATAAATTTAAAATACAAAATTTAAAAACTAAGTTCAGGAGTGCACAAAATAATCTTGTAATCTGAATGTTAGAATATTAAACGCAAGAAAACTTTAATGCCGGTTTGACTAGTGAATATTATTTATTGTGCTACCATTTCAGTGTGCCCTTAACTGTGAGGGTAAAATCATAAATTTAGTCTTAAATAGTATTTGAGCTTTTTCGAGATTTCATAAAACGAAAAACAAAGAATTTCTTGAAGTGTTTCCGTGATTTTCTTTTTTTATCAAGCAAAAATAAATAAGAGTAATCCAATATATTTTATAAGATTGTATTAAAATTTAAAATATATCGATTAAATTTCATTACTGCTATTATGGAGCCGTAACAAAGCCAAATGGAATGATGAGAGACAAACGATAGACTCAAAGGCAATAACCTATGAAAAATTGTAAAATAAGTATAGCTTTCAATATGACAATTATAGCCGTTATCAATAATATGAACAGTTGCAATAAATCTATAAAGGCACGAGATATCTGCAAGATGTTGATTAAGAGATGGTACTGTGACAGGCGCAGGCTACATATGATGCAATCTTCATCTCTTTTATTATAATTGGACCACTTCACTTCGCTTCTATAGACTTTTTCTCATCCTGTTAATTTGAATCGTTCGGTTGGAAGTACTTATTTAAGATAGAACGTCATCAATTGCTTTCAATTTAATCGACCTTCGTCAACTTTACCGCTCATAGGGTATTTATCCAATTAACAAGTTTCTGAAAATCTTATTCGACAAATGAAGTTATACTACAATAGTCATGTCGCAGGAAGTATCCAAAGCTGACTATATTATAGCGATAACCAAAAAATTATGTCAGCTAGAATCTTTTAATTCAAAATATTCCAGAATATAAATTGCCCAAGCATAAGGGCTTAGAGCATAATATATTACGAAGAAATGTTCTCTATATTCATAATCAAGAGATGTTAGTCTTTTATTTTTAGATTAGATGCATTTCATATAAGCATAAGATTTTTTTTACTATCTAGATATTGGACATAAATTGATTTTAATTGAGTTATCTATCATCTTAAGATGTTTATGCCAAGAGAGTAGTTTAGAAACGTGTAGTACACAGAGGTTTACATTCTGATGCTAACACTCTGTGAAGGAGTACATTTGCACACAACTGACCGGAAACATTTGCGACGGTTCACTGAGGAAGTATATGTAAAGGAAGAAGATAACCTTTTCTCTTACTATCCTGTTTGTTAGGCTGCCATTAACGAGGAGTGTCATGCCAGTGCATGCAGCTTGGGCCGGAGCAGCGTTCCACAAGGACCTAGCTGGGCCCACTCCCACAAGCCTTATCTGAGATCGCGACCTATTTGAATTACAATGCGCTATCTCCTGTCATTAGGACGTCTTCGATAAATTACACGGCCAGTCTCGGGACGAGGGAGTTATAAATTAAATTTTTTGAACGGCCCTTTTATGTTTCATAAATTATCAATACAACAAGTCCTCAGTGATGCGCTGATGAAATTTTAATGAGGCATTCCTTAGGTTATACCTAAGTACCGGAGTTATAAGCAAATTAAATAACTCGAGTAAATTAAATCTATGTCTACCAGGATGAGCTGGGCCGTATAATTTATTTCATGGACTGGTTTAGTAAATCATTCCACATCCCAGAGCCAATTATCAACTTTTCATAATTTTCTCTACAAATCGAATAAATGTAGAAGCGATATTTTTACCAGGTATTAGTGCTGGCGTGCAGGCATATGGAATAACAATGAAACGATAATTTTTCAAAAAATCTTATCAATTTATTTTTTTGTTTGTTCCTTCAGATCGTCTTTTATTTATTTAACGTGGTCCTATTTTACAATGTATGTTACAATTTTTAACTTAAATGCATAATATTTAATCAAAGATCAATTTATTTACACTTAAAACAATACCAATATGCAAAATAGCTTTTGATTAAAGTAACAAGAACTAAACAGACGCTTTGGACAACTATACAGACAACTTCAAAGGACATCCCATCTCTCAATAGAAAATAAACTACTAATCTACAAAGTTATACTTAAACCAATCTGGACATACGGAATAGAGCTATGGGGGACAGCAAAAAAGTCGAACATCAAGCGTATCCAATCCTTTCAATCAAAAGTCCTGAGAACAATAGTAAATGCCCCTTATTATGTCAGCAACAAAACCCTTCATAACGACCTTAATATACCCTACATTATAGAGCTCATCCCTTCCAAGTTTATGAAATTCCACAGTAGCCTTTCCAACCACCCTAATCCTGTAGCACAGTCATTGCACTGCGTCACTCATCCCTATAATCCTCCTCGGAGACTGAAACGGCAGTGGCCTCGTGACCTGCTATAATCAAGTGACAGTGGGAGTCCTAGCAATGGCCAGTTTCTCCAATCATGTCCTGAATGAACGAGCGAGTGAATGATGAAATGTAAATATGGTATGAATGATAGTACATCTTAATTACTTATTGCCTAGCAAGGCAGATTGTAATTTTAGCACAATAAAGGAATTATATATGATTAAAGTAAGAGTAAACTATGGTTAGTATGATTAAATTTACAATTATATATACATTATTTAGTCAAGTGTGCCACAGAAATCATTTAAATAATTTCTTTTCTTGGACTTCAGGAATTAGTTTTTGTTGCTGATTTGATTATTGTTTTCGCAAAAAGGAAGTGTTTTCTAAGCTAGTAGTCAAATTACGATAAAGAAAACATATGGAAAATCTTACACATTTAGAACATTTTTTTTTCACTTATTCCCACCTCTTTTTTGTAATTTTATCTTGAGTACAGATGAAGAATAGATTCTATAAATAATCAAAGTCAAACATGAAAATTACTAAAAAAACCATAAAATATTGTACTCTTAGCCAAGTGGTTTTACAGAGCGATATAGACCTTCCAATGGTATATATGAATATAGGTAATACCATACTAATTTATTTTAACACTCTGGAAGGAGTAGCATACATCCTTAAGAAGCCGCCGAACAAATGAATTCTAATCTTCTTTAATGGGTTCCAATAAATTGGTCTACCCGCCGCGGTCAGAACTGAACGAACCTAATGGATTCGTCATGAGAACTCCCTTGAGATCTTTTAATAGTATTTATGCAAATGGAAATGATTCGATTAATTTTGTTTTGATTATAATTTAGATATTGTAAAAACTATGTAATTACCTAACTAGATCAAGCGGTAGTAAGATTAACTTTAATAAAACCATCGATATTTCATTAAATTTAGGAACGAACGTTTGATATTAAACTTGACTATTTTAACAATAATTATGGTAGATATCCATGAAACTTTTTTTTGTAAATTGTAACTTGTTTGTTATCTGTTTTACAGTGTATTTTGGCACATAATTTTTCTGAGCGAAATGTGAACGTCTCTCTAGGATCATACATCCTAGGGTGAATAACTTCATAAAATCATAGTAGTTCATTTGATATGAAGTAGTTGTTTGTTTCATTTTTTGGTGTTTATTTTTTTTCAATTCTCAGGTCGTCAACGCCATTGTTTGAATATCGAATGAAGTTTAATTCTTCAACACTGTTTCTTCAAAGGAAATTCAGGTTTTAAAGAAATAAAACGTTTAATTTTTTTGAAAGACAAGACGTTTTATTTCATTAATTTGTATCTTCTCAACCGATAAATAAGTTTAATTACAATGTTCGGGTCACGGTTCTACTGAAAACTGCAGGTTTTTAAACTGTGTTGGTCAAATACGAAAGACGAGGTTTTACTCTCCGACAGATCCGGGACCATCTTTCTTTTGCCGGTCTGTCTGAATGTTGAATGTTTTACGATAGTGATTTATTCCATTTTAAATCATAAAAGTATTTACCAAAACACCTAAAAATATGCTCATGAAATGTCGGTTGAGATGTTATAACGGAAACTACGAAAAAATAAATTACTTACTTTTAAGATTTCTTAAGTCCCGGTATTAAACCTATTTAGTTATTAGGTTCCTAGGAAGTTTTTCTGCAACGATTTTTTGCGTCTAATGTAAATTAGTAAATATCAAGTAGTTGTTTGTTTGATTTTTTCGGATATATTTATTAAATTCTTAGGTCTTCAACGCCATTGTTTGAATATTTAATTTAGACCCCAGGAACATGCCGGGCCCAGGAGGTGTTTTATAGGGCATATATCTAGAAATTTGTTTTCACAATGTTTTAGTTATTAAGAAATTAAATCTTCAGTCTGAACTCGATTATTTCTGAATATTATTCCTTCTTTCTTAGTTTCAGCTGTGATTATTTCCAAAAATATAATTAAGTAAAAGAGGAAACATGATAAGGTGAATGACCACTACATTAAATTAATTTCACAATTACTCCTTACGGATTATAGCATGACAGAAAAGTAACCATACATTTGACGTGTCCGTGGTCTATGCTGATGGATATAATCATTAGGACCCATATGGGTTATTATAAATACAATACTGTCTCCTATAGTTGGAAAACCAATGATACTCCTATCCACTAAGACGTTCGACCAGATCACCGTTATTTTGATTGTAACAATTACATCCATATGCTGCCATGAAATAATTTTGAGTGTGGTAAAAAATCCTCCCACAAGTGCATAATATCCCAGGAAAATGCATTGCATATGTACACGACCCCGGATCAAAAACTTGACATCTGCTATCCCAGATGCTGCGGGTATTTGTCGATCCCTTTTTGTAGTTAGTGAGAATCTATTTCTTATAGATCGCAAAACTACCGAGGTCAGTGATCCTCAACGGAGATGACGGCAGAAGCTTAACCGATAATAGAAAGTTTTCAATTGTATCCAAAGCGAGTACTATTTTAATAGTTGATGATTCCCAATTCTATATAATGAATCCTATAAATTAACCCATGCAGTGATTGACTATAGATTTTGAATAAATGTAACTATTGAAGTCTCATGTTTATACTTTTCATCATCGTTCGGGAACAAACGAAAGTGGTAAAAATTAGACTACTGGCGCCCCGCTGGCAAGACTCTACTCTTAGCGTATGTTTGCTATTTGGAGTACTCGAAGAGTTACTTAATACCTCCTGGAAAATAATCCAATAGGAGAAGTCACCCGCTTTGACTCTAAACCAGGTATCAGGTCCTGCGATCGATCGGGCGCCTAAGGAACAAACCTTGGACCTTTCAGGTAAAATCAACCAGGTATGTACCTAGAAGGTATGTATTCAGAACAGTTGCCTTCAGCTCACCTACAGTCCATTGCTGTATCTATCAGTCCCAACCAGCCACACCCTACTGCAGTAGTAGTCTTTACTGTTTTTAGATCAATAATTTCGTCAGTTAGTCAGATCCATTTCGTTCAAAGACAAGGTAGTTTAGAGATATTGTAATGAAATAAGTCCCAATGGACGAAATATTTTAAATCACGTTACTATGGAACACATGAATTTAAAATTAAGTTTTGAATATCAATCGGGCAATATTTCCCAGCGTTTAGAAAAAATCACGAACCATCTTGGTTATATTTATTCACTTGAATTACTATTCATACCACTTATGATATGCAAATTATTATTTCTGAAAGTGCATATATAAAGGATTTTACGGTCTCTTTTGTAGTTTAGTAGCCATAAACTGATCCATAAGAAGGTATAGGGTTGAAATCTCTAAATGGAAATTTAATTTCGTTTCTCTCTCGATAGGATTCAGCCTTAGACGGGTGGGCATAAGGACCTAATAAAGACCGCCGTGCTTCTGAGTAATTAAAAAAAATCGTGTTTGAAGAATATTACATTTGGTAGTGCATTATATATTCATGTCCAAATGATCCATAATTAATGACTAATTTAAAATTTAAACATTTTGAATCTGCTTAGCGCTAACTGAATAGATCTCAATGGTTAACCATTGCTTAGTGGCACTGTGACTATTTATTATATAAGGATAAAAACCTTTTTTTTAACAGGGTTCATGCTCTAAAAGCTTTGATAATTGAAGTAGGAAAAGTGGTTGGGGACCATACATCTCACTTGTAGAGACCACATGGCTCGAGTACTAACCAGCACCTTAGAAAAAAACCCATGTCCTCCGAGGTTGGCCCCTGTGCCACCGACACGCTAACGAGAACCATGCACGAATTAATGGCTACATCGTCGAAGATAACGCTCAGATTCTATAGTGTGTCGTATGGCAGGGTTGTGCACTTGTACACTCCAGCTTGAGAATGTATGGATGACAAATCTAGCGATCCTATCAAGTAACATAGTAAAACCAGTTATAGCTTACTGTGGTATTCGAAACCAAGTACTCTCAACGTGAAGAGGTCTTATATGGTGAGACCAGCAGACGTATGATTGAATTTAGAGCCCCTTACATGGCCCTAAATAATAAATCTTTTTTTCAGCACCTTCTTAGATTTTGTAGAGTTTCGTGAGGATGTCTAAAGAATAAATCAATATAGCCGTGAAGAGACAGGTGTTTTATTTTAAAATGATATCTTATAAAGTAAATTGATGATCTAGATTTTTTCGGTGGTGGTTTTCCATTTTTTTCGTTAGTCATATAAAGGTCCTTTGTCTGAGCTAAAAAATTATATATATATATTAAGAAAAAAATACAATTTAGTCAATAATTAAACTGAAAAGGCTACAGAGGAAAAATTTGAATAAGAAAATGAAAAATGTCTCATTCCTTTAATTGATAATTGGAAAATGAAGGTTGGTTTGGACAGGTTGCATAGCCATCACCGCGACACCGGGGCGCACTACCAGCGAGGTATCCTAGCGCCGTATCATCCCAACAGCAGTCCCACCAATACTACTGCAAATTTGTCTTTTGAAACAGTGTGGCGCTGAAACCTTTTACCGCTATTAGGGTCGTAATAGTAAATTTAAATTCTTATTGCAACTACACCCTATGGCTATAACCATGACCTGGGGGGGGGGTATTGATAATTTAGAAGGCTTACTTGCAAAAAAAAGTTAGTAGACAAAACGTCCTATTTTTGTCTTCTGACAATTTATTCTTTTTCTCAGAAGCGCTTTCAGCAGGACATGTTGCCATTCTCAGAGCTCAGAATGGCAGTACATCTTGCGGGAAAACGAAATAGGGCGTGTTATATACTTACTATAAACTTACAACCAGCAATTAAAACGTAAAAACAAAAACATTGTAAGAAGTAGAAAACTATTTAAGTTCACAAAGCATTTCAAAACAAACACTGCGCAACAGTAAATTTTGAGTCAAATGATTATTCAAAATCTATCAGACAAAAGACTTTCGACAAATTTTAAAAGTTTAATTTATTTGGAAAATCAATGCTGCTCTTAGGAGGAATTAAACAAAGGGGGGGTTATTGACGTTCTGCCCATCAAGCTCTATATGACTAATAGTAAACCCACAAGAGTTAAATTCCGAAAATAATGGGTTAAAATGAGATTACCCCCCCCCCCACCACAAAAAAATTTGAATAGTAGAAAATAAAGGAAATTCCGATTTTTTTCAACGCCGAATTTGATGTTCTACAAAAATTGTTTCTTGGTATTTTTTTCGATCATGACTTTTCCTTGGTTCTTATGCTAATCCATAAACTTTCGGAACCTTGTTTTTATATTACTGAATCATTCAAACACTCTGAGATGCAATTAAATTCCTGAGTTCCTGCGTGCGGGTTCTTTCTTTCTCACTGAGAGTCATGAATTCAATAATTCAAAACCCGTTATTAGTTCTAGATGGAAAGTAATATTGTTTCTTTCTGATTCAAAAGTCAAATATTATTAAAAGGAAGTAACTGGATCTATAAGAATAAAATAATCAAATAACGTCTCAGTTTAGTCTTCCCACAAATTATTAAATGTTGGTTAAATTGAAAGTTGTTTAGACATCGCAACATTCTGAGCACTTGAGAATGCCACACATTATAGGATCCTGAAAGAACACAAACTCTCAACCAGCAATTAAACCATAAGGAACTAATTAATTTCAGAGCGTAAACGTTATTAATAGTACTTTGGCTTTCTTGCAAACACTTTTTTATTTATTCTCCCTTTTAGTAGTGAACAATAATCCAAAAAATAAATATAGTACTCAAAAATTCTCACAAGAAGTTAATTTTTAGGGAAATATAAATATTTCTATACGGTGAGTTCTTTTTGATGTGGATTGTAATATTTAAAAGCATTAAACTCTGAGCTGACTGGTAGCCATTAAACGAGATATGTATTTTTAGTTATTTGCATGTGTTTTTTAAAGTTTTCAGTAATATAATTACTAAAAAGAAGATTAACATCTTAGATGAAAAGGTCCATAAATAAGTATGATGAACTTAATATTTTTCAACGACCTAAGCCGACCCCAACACACATCGACTTATAATAAATACTAAATAATAAATACATGGTACTACAAATACATGGAGATAAGAAGAGATATAGCACATGCCAGAAAGATGATGGGCTGGAATGCAAGGGACATAAAACGCTTTTGCGGTCGTGTACTGGTAGTGCCGAACCACAACGGTAAATCGAACACAAATGTTTTCAGCCAATGCAAGATTCAACTTTATTATTTAAGCATGTATGTATGAGACATTTTCCACGAATTCCTCAAGAAATGAGGAAATGGTATAACATTTCGCATTCATGACCAGAACAAAACTGTTATGTAGAAGTGATAATCAAAATTTGTTATGAAATATTGGCAAAATTCGTCTTTGTCAGGAATCGACTCTCAAAAATGTCTTAAACAGACAACAATGGAACAGTTGAAAACATATAAACCAATTTCGAGTTACGAGGTAGAACTCGTCAAGTGTCCTTAAAATTTTTCAAATACCAGAAAACCTCTTAATTTACCCGACTCCTCTTGTCAACTATTCATCCTCGTCTCCTCAAACGGCGGTGGCCTCACGTTCTGTAGTAAACAGAAAAATATGGTTCTGGCATGTCCTAAGCGTCTGTGGCTCTCTTCCCCTCTGTCTAGTCTTCACCGTTTGACGAAACGGTCGGAGAGGGAGGTGCGGGGAGCCCCACCGATCTTGGCCCTTCAACTTGTTTGTTTGTTGCCTGGGGAGTGGGTTGGCCCCTGGGCAAAATGTGTACATTATATATATTGTATGAATGAATTCGCATATGCTAATGACTAATGTCGTACAAGAAAATTGTTATTTTTCAAATAAAGATCATTATAATGAAATAGAAATTTACCGTAATAATAGATGAAATTTCAAGAAAACTATCCCCCTCACGGTATTCCCATTAGTACTAGACTTCATGTTAAATGTGGTACAAATAAATATTTTTTAGTGTCGACGCTTTTAGAGAAACCATGTGTATTCCTGCTTTATATATTATGTACCGGTTCCTGGCAAAACGAATTCTACACCCTGAAATGTATAGGAGAATGTCAGAGTACACGGTTTACCTTTCGAGTCCGCAAACAGGCTCAACTCAAAGAAAGAATGTTTGGAATTCTACGTCATACTCCATACAAGGACCGCCGAATGCGCCAGTCTAGGAGCTCAAGGCGAAAACATTTGCAGCCTCACAAGTTAGCTATTTTTGGTTTGATACGGTAGAAATCATCCTGAGCTATTATTAACATAAAGAATAATAAGTCCACTAGTAGTAATTTATAAAGTGATATACCAGGGTTAGAAACTAAAGTTCAATTCACAACCCTCTCATTTTATAAATTAATTATACCTTTTTGAGTATATTTTAGCTTATAGTAGAAGTTATGATGGCGACTGTATGATACGAAAACAAAATCAATTAACTTAACATAGAGTTAACCTAATGAAAGTAATCATAACTAGCAAATGCAAAAAACGAGTTATTTGCGATTTAAAAAACATAAATATATATATAACTATACACACATAAAATAATAATTTTATTTATTATTTTATTGTTTTTTTCATACTAATAAAATTCGGTGAAGTCAGTAACGAGATGCAATCTTATTCTCAGTAAATACTTGGCGTTTTGACCAAAATTGCTTCATTTCAACCTCAACCTCTTAGTAGACTGATAATCAATGAAAAATGAAAAAAAGTTGTAAAATTGACTGTTGGTTACAAGTACGGTTTACACCTTATATTTGAAAAGCTTTCGGAAATGAAACGATGAAACTTTGAGCAACAAAATAGACGTAGATTGTTTCTGATAAAAACTAAAAATACTGCTTAATTTTAAATAATAGTGAGACCCACACGACAACTAAAAATTGCTCATTCTGCAGTAAACGCGTCCATTTATTGCTTCTTACGTAATTTAACGTTTCTTCGGTCTAATTTACTAAGACGGTTTAGCAGTTTTAATAACCGACGGACATAAAGCTGTCCCTTGTCCCTGTCCCACTAACAGATGCACACTTATAAAGCACAAATCGCACACTGCCTCCTGCAATAAAGACTGCTCAAGATGACTCCTTCGACAGTTATAAACTGCGCTCGAAATTTATTCATCCAATAGGGCTTTAGAGGCCATCAATGGCAGGTTTACGGCTTTGACTTTTTTTGTAATGAATTGAGATGCCTTTACTGACTTTTTCTGTTATTACCTTTCCTATCATGAATCTGTAACCTTTAACTACTACCTAAGTACAACGAATACTACGTGTATTTTAGTAGATTGTATTTAATATTCATTTTTCTTTGTGACTGTTCTGGCGGTTTAAAGCAAAACCCAGAATCGTGTGAGTATTCCACTTGAGCTGCCATTAATTTCCTGATAGTATCCCTAAACAGACCCGTTTATGAAGTGTTTTACCATAAACGTTAAGCAGTCCAGTTGTAAGGAAGTAGTATTTACTTGAATAATGGTTCTTCTGGCAAGCAGAATCCGGCACATTATAATGAATGAAAGGGAATTTTCGGTACTTTTTTACATTCGTCACACCTATCAGAGCATACAATGTCCGAAACGAGTCATTAAACGGTAATTACTTACGAAGAACTAGTGAAGCAGTAATGAATGTGGAATAGTGTTTCTTAGAACTTATTTTGTTGTTTCTTATGGTCCCTCATTTCAGTATGTCATGTAATGCTATTTTCTACTAATATGTACGTATATGATTAAATTAAAACATATTTTAGTCATTATCTGGTAATCAAATACTAAATATATAAGTGTAATGATGAACCTGTTAGCACTGTCATGGTGATAGTATTAGACGGCATAATTGATAAACCGCTGCAAGTTCGATAACAAGCACTTTATAGTTGAGCAAGGAGCCGCCGAAATATTTTACAGAATTCATTTAAATAATAAGAAACGTCTCTCAATGAAATGAGATCTAAATAAACAAAGTACATTTTGTCGAAAACCCAGAGACTGGGGACAGTAGTCGAGAAAGAGTTAACTTCAGGACAAGTTCGCGTTGTAAAAATAACATCCATGAGGTAGAGCAAGACCATCAAGGCTATGATGAAAACGGCCGAGTATGTAGTCCAGAAAAATCTAAAAAAACAGAAAAAAAAGTAACCGGGAGCTTACGGTGAAAAATTACGGGATCTTTGAGTGAAGCTCAGATGGAACCGTCAATTAGAAATGTCAGGAAAAACGTAGCAGCAGAAATTTCTTTAATAAAACCCTGGTTGCAAAATTAGGTCGAGCCCACTAGTAGCACATTTGCTATTGACAAGACACCTGAATTAAGCTTTAAGGATTTTTAGACCGGAATTTCGCAATTCCTTAAATTAAATAAATATTTCCTTGTAAGGCTTTTTGCAGAGTCATGATGCATTCCTCCTAGAATGCGGAAACAAGTAATTAAGATATTTTAGTCTGACCCTAGTTGGTAATAGGTAATAGTCTTCATTCAGTTCGTAAAATAAGGCATCATGATTTTTTTTTGTTTTTTACGGCTCCTCCATTATGAAAGATATCTTCGCACAGGGTTCAGTTCAGGATATTGGGCAGTGTTAATACCTCTTATCTTTTTTGTCACCTACAGACTACATTTTCTTGAAGTATAGATGTGAGTTAATACCTCAAGAAACGCCATGAATACAAATTTGAGTTCTTTTTTTGCTAGTTTTATAAGCTTTTGTTGTAGGGGGGGGGGAGAGATATTACTTGTATCGCTTACTCTCAATTTGTATTTCTATGGCAATTTGTTTTTACGGCCGCATTTCTACCTACAAAGGTTCCGCACCGCATGTGTTCGAAACCGTCATCTCTGGTTATTGCCAGCCAGGGATTAGCCACTACCCTCCTACAGCCGTAAGTATAATGGAGGAGACCGGGAGGCCGTTGAGAACCCGGGACCTGGAGTTACCCAAGTATTATGCGGCCCCTACAAAGCACCACTCCGCGAGGCCAGTGCTCTCCACTGCTAATAGATCCATGGTTTGCTCTGCCGCCGACTGGACCAAGTCAACCCATCAGGGAGGCCATTGTACCATTCCATGCCTGTATTCGGTGCCTCTTTGCCTGCTGCAAATAAAATTTTTACTCGACTCTTCACAACGATTGTTCGGCTTCGATCGCACAGCAGTACAGTGAATCGAAACGATTGAAATGTTCCATTATAACCACTTAACAGAATGAGGAGGTTAAGGAATGATTTTTTTTTACAGATCACTACTTCTTCGACCAAAAAACATGAGTTTCATATGTTCCAAAAAGTAAGAAATTTGTAACATTTACGTCTAGTTTATTCAATGATTTTTAAAAATAATATTAAAGATTACCTTTTTGTACGCATAAATGATAAAATAAAAATTATTCTTAAAATAACGAAATGCAGCAATCCATTAATAGCTACTTGGTTCATTTATAAAAAGTTCCAACAGCTTACGGTATTGTAAAAATTAATTAAGTATTAAGTGAACCCATTAAATTAAATAAATCATTCAAATTTATAAACACCAGTTGTGTTTGAAACGCAGTAAATTATATGCCCAAACATATTATTTAGGAAGTGAAAAAACACTATTGAGAGATGATCATGACTCCATGAGATTTTTTATAAATCCTTCTTAAATGATTGGGGGGAATAACTACTAAGTATTTTGCTCGAAAATAGTTTATTTTTATTTTATAAAAAAAAAACTACACACAAAGTTGTAATTTTAAAAAGCTGAAATTTGTAATACATATTAGATCCAACGACCAAATAGTGATTCAATGATTTTGCATCCTTTTCAAGCCTTTGTTTTGAAAGGTGGAGTGGAGCTCAAATTCCTCGAACTCATACAGGAAAAAAGAAAAGAAAAACAACACGATGGAAAAAAGAAAGAAAAGAAAACACTCGGCCGGAGAAAAGACCGATGTGTAGGATTAATCTTCAATTAGGTACGGCTTGATGCTTTAAAGGCTGCAGGACCCTTTCGCGAAGGTCTAGGAGAGGCAGCAGTTTTATAGCTGCAATAAAATTGCATTTAAGAGCCATCAAGCCATACCTTTCCCTACCCCATGCGCTTGATCGATTTTACCAGAACGTGGGCTCATTGTGCTTCGAAGTTATTGATAGAGATTATGTCTGAAGTTGGCTGGTTGTAGCCCTCAGGGTTAACCACCTCTGAAGTTTAACTAACACTCCTGGGAAAAAATACGATTTTTCTTAACTTTGGGGAAAGTCAAATTTGCACCCACTATTTACGAAACCAGCAAATGGTAACGATTAAATACTGAAATATATAAGAAAATGCTACAAAAATAGAAACCGGCATGAATAAAGATTTTTTTTCTAAATACTAGTTTTCAAATCGTGAAATTATCCTACATTGTTTAATAATACTCACGAAACGAAAATCAAGAAAACTACTTGAAACGAAAGAAAGGACGGTTCACGTAGGAAAAAAGAAAGAAAAATAAAATCAAAATTCAAGTAGTCAACATGTCGTTTTGGATTTAGGCGTAGCTTGAACTGCGTTTTTTTTTGTTTATTCATGGAGTGTTGGTTATAAATTTATTCTCGTAGCTTAACTTTACAAGCCCATATCAAGTGGAGTTTTACGCTAGAAATCCTCTACAATATCAATTTTACATATTCTTATTCAAACTATGTGGGATCAATACTGTTTATGTAAAGCAGCTGAGAAGTGAGCGTCAGCCAATAATTTCCACTATAAGCCACACTAAGCCTTAAAAAAAAAATCACTCTCTTAGAAAAACATGAAACAGGACCAAAAAAAAAAACACGAGAGCGGTCCACTCTTACCAGAACCTGAGACCTTGGGCCAGTCTCGTATAACGGACTTCTCGGATTACCCTTTAAGAAGGGAATTTCTCCAATTATAAGGTGAACGATGAAGGCTTGGCAATTTCTAGCTTAATCAAACAGTGAAACTCAGACAAACAAAAGCCATAATCAATAAACGCCTACTAAAATGTGGCTGGATTGTCCGTTCTGTAAGATCGGCTATGGTTGACGAAACAAAGATGTTAGAACTTCAACAAATTTATTAGGCAACTTTTCGACATTTGTCCTCATCGCACTAGGAACGATATGGCTGATGGAGTCTAAGCTGCATAACACAAAATTTAAAACTAATTCCCGTCTTCCAACTAGGGCCTGATGCAGACCTACATGGCTTACTGAAAGGTTGCCCACTAATAAACGGCCTAAGCCGGTCCACGACTGACAAGGAGCTCCCAGATGTAATAAAGTAAGTAAAAAGAGATTTTATTGGAGTTTTTCTAAGTACGCTGAAGAAACCACTCGTGGTGGCAATGCAATCTGTCTGTGATAGAAATACAATCTGACATTTTAAACGCATACTCTTAAACACAGGGCTTAATCATATGACCTGGGATAGTCATGAGAAATACAAATTAAACGTGAATAAATATGATCCTTTCCCACTAAATATCATGTTTTCTCAAGATAAGCTATTCAATATTTAAGGATGATTTCTTTCATTAATTTTATCCATCGTTAAAAACAAACAAGACGGGTAAAGATAAGGAGATTAATGAAATCTCTTAACATGAATCTCTCATGTTTGGTAGTTCAGTTTCTTTTTATTATTATTTATTTTTTAATATTTCGTTGACAACGTAGTGGACTTGGAAGCTTGTTTGATGGAAAACCCCAAAGATTTCAGGATGTATCATTTAATTAAATTCAAAATAATGTCAGGTCTTCATTCATTATTACATTTTATTTACATTTCTAGGTTTTATTTTTCTAAGAATGCTATCCAGTTAATCAACCAACACGGAATCTACGACCCTTGTGGTTGGGATGACTTGACTTGAAACAAACAAACACACCACTTCTTGAACAATTGTTTCTTCAGCTCAATTTTTTCATTAATTGTCACAAATACTGCATTTGCCCTCTAACTTGAAAGGCGAGGCAGTACATCAAAGTATACAACCGTTTCGTTGCTTCAAGACTTCTCACTTAAACTTTAAAATTACACACTTCTTCTGAAGTAGGTTACACGTTAAGAACCGCACAACTATAAAGTGCCCGTAATTCATCCCGAGTTAATTGTACAAGAAAACGGCCGACTTTAACAACGCTTAGCTCTGAGAAGATTATACCTATTAAATCTCACTTGGAAGGAACGATGTACCGATAATTACACCAAGCAGAAGTCGAGGTGGGCATAGAGTTGAGGGTTTACCACCGCGAACTGAAGGGTACAGTACATTGGAGTATGCGATTTGTTTTTTTAGGGTTTCTTGGGTTTTTCCAAAACCACAAACCCTCAGATGTCTGTATAATTTGAGATCATTGTGAATCCAGTGTTCGACCTATAGAAATGAACGTTTTCAAGGATTTCTCATTTGATCATGTCTTAACATGAAAAATACTGCCATTTCTATGAAATACTTAATGTTTTAATGCTTTTATGTTAATATTTAATTGCTTGGTAGTAAAAAAAAATATTCCTTAATCATTTTTGTAGGAATTATAAATATATATATATAATATATATATATATAATATATATTATAAATGGCTTAGTTCGATTGTTTTAAAATTCTAGTAATATCTGATTCCCAAGGTAAGCGAATACCATTTTTCTCGTAATAAAATATTTCGTAGGTTTCTAATACTACTTCCATATGTTTACTCATACTTTGTTTCTTATGTTCTCAAATCATTAGTCTGTAATGAAAATAAATACTATTTTGGTGAGCAGTTAACTGTTACTAAAAGTTGTATCGTGGTCGTTAATCATAACATGTAGAACGGGAAAATAAAACAGCATTATTGAACCTCAGCGTATTAAACTAGGCCCTACAAAAACTAGAATCCAATTGACATTGCAAAGACAGTAGTAAATTACAGATTAGATTAGCATAGAACATTTTATCAGTAAATATTTTCAATAATTTAATTGATAAGATTCATTAAAGTCTAAAGGCACATTAATTTTGCTGTGATACCTTTTTAACAAATTTAAATTAATAAATTGTAATTATTCTTTTCTTAAGAAACATCCCAACAGTCAAAGCCCAGTTACAAACGGTTAGGCAAGAGTAATTTATATTATTGAAAAACATCTAGAAAAAACTAACCATAAGAATTAATTATTAAAAACCAACTCATAAATCATTACAAAATAACAGAAAACCCAATGTACATAACTCAAAGCCAGTCAGTGGATCCTCAAGTATTTCTTGTATGAAAAAAAAAATTGCAAAAGGAAGAGAAAGGAACAAAATGACAACAGAGTACATGAAGTCAAATTAGAAGTTACGGATGGGGGAATAATTGGAGACCAGGAACGGCAACTGAAGACCTCTAAGCGGTTAAATGAACGAGCACAGTTACCCGATGGAGTTTATGGGAGCACGACACACTGACAGAAGACCTCGAACACTGACAAGAGTTATAGAGGATCACCTAGAAAGTAAGGAACCTTCAAACGATGAAGGGATGAAAGCTTGAGAAGATTTGACAAATGGGAGATATAACAGGGCAATAATGCAGATATACAGTTCAAAGATTAATGAACAATTCTTATCCCTTAATAATATGGTAAAGTTATACTTAAGCCAATCAGAACATACGGATTAGAGCTATGGGGCACAGCAAAAATGTCCAACATAAAGCGTATCCAATTCTTTTAAGTCCTGACGACAATAGTCAACATCCTTTCAGCAACAAAACCCTTCATAACTGTTTTAATATACCATTCTTAAACTCATCCCTTCCACCGAAACATATGCAACCACCCTAATCCCCTGGCACATTCATAACACTGCGCCACACAACTCTATAATGCTTTAAATACGTGACAGTCCTGACATTGGCCAGTTTCTCCGATCATGTCCTGAGCGAATGTGGCTCTCGCACTCTTGGTCAACCTCCACTTGCTCGTATCCACTGACGCGGCTGACGGAGGAGCTTGGAGGACTTCCCAAGACTCCGCTTCCTCTTCGCATGGGAGGGATTTGACAACCATGTGGATTTGGGCGGTCTCTGTGCTGTTTGTAAATACTGTATGAATGAGCGATTGAATGAAGAATTGTAAATATGGTGTGAAAAATAAAATTTATCGCAATTACTTACTGCCCAGCCCAATAAGGCATATTGCAATTTTATCAAACAAATTAATAATATGGTTCCTGCAACTTTCGGTCTATCCATTACTACGGTTAGACAAATGACCCTGTTTCCGTGGGTGTGTACCACTGCAATAAATTGTTTTTTATCGTCTGCCATTAATTTTAATTAGAAAAATATACGCGTATTTGTTTTGCTTACAAGTAATTATTTATAACTTGCTATTATATTAACCTTCAATTACTTCAAGACCAGTTTTGAAAGCAATTTTACAACAGGTTGATACCATCGAGTCAATGGGCACTTTTATATTACTCTTTTTACTTACCAATTAAATGTAACAGAAATAGCGGTATACGCTCAGAGCTAGTATGATAAGTACTGAAGAAGTGGAACTATAAATTTTCAAAACGACATAGTCCTAAAGTCTAAAGTACTAAATAAGAACATCCAGAACATAGTGGACGAATTTCTATTCTTGAAAAAAACATCATAGAATGTAAATTCGTTTTTCCGTTCCACATAATTGTGTTATCAATTTCCCCAATGTCATAAAAGCAATGTACAGATCTCGACTTCGAGATAACGCCTTGATGAGTGCTTACGAACAGTAATATCTACCTTCTCTCCTAATTAGGGAGCAATTACCTAAGAAATACTAGTATTGTACCAAAAACCACATTGACTTTGAGAATTATATTTTTTATTAAGAATTAGAAGAATAAAAATAAATTTGTATATGTTAGAATTATATTTTTTTAATTAAATCTTTATTTTGTATGTTATTTGTATTATTATTAATTATGTCCAGCTAGAAATTTAGCTAAATAAATTTGAAGAAATAAATGGCATCCTACAATGCTTTAAACGGCTGGGACCCCTGACATAAAGTGATAGAAATAACATTTATCCCATGGTTTATGCAAATGACAAAATAAATTAATAAATACTAGGAGGATATCCCCATTTTTTTATCAACATTCATTTATCAACTATATTTCAAAGCAAGGAGGCTCTACTTTCTAACCGGGGCGATTGTATTTCGTACATCTTTCTGTTTAGCGATCAAATCAGGCGCTCTGTGCGCTTGTCGATGTATTATACAATTATATGCGTATTAGCTTTTTGTGATCACCACAGAAAGTGGTTAAAGTGATATAACATTCACTTCATACATTCATCTACGAATTCAGGACCTGAAACATTGTATGACTGAGGCATCTATTTCGGTATTTTTTCCCCTTCCAATTCATCTATCAACTGCTCGTTTAGCTGTCAGACTAGAATCACACACGTTTTTTCTTCCATTCATAAGAACATAGGCATGATTTATTTCCGTCGTCCCTTGTCTATCTTTTTATAATCACGATTTACCACTAATGTTTTTTTTGTTTCGTTTTTTGAAAATCTGTATGTGCCTACGTTGCATAATAAACTACATAGTCCATACACTATTCACTGTTAGCCACGATCAATGAGAGTTGCCAGAACTTCATCGAAATTTTAGATGGACAACGTTTTGGCTCATTTCTTCTAGATATCTTAAAAAGTTGACACCAGCGTCCTTTTGTATACCAGGAGCTGATGCAGACAAATACAGTATGTCGAAACGTCGTTTCAAATTTATTAACGATCGTTACAAGATTTGGTGATAACGTGACAATTCTCTTTCATTAATAGATCTCTCAAGGAACACCTCTACACAGTCAAATGGTAGGTACTCCATCTTAAGGGAGGAAGGCTTGGTTGCCAACGAGTCAAACATCTGTCCGTCCGTCATAGAATGAACTATCACCTTTCATGTTTTCATCAGTGTAAAAGCTCGAATAGGATTACAATCGACAAGTTAACAACAATAACTAAACCGCAGAGTTTAAAGCATTAAAGTGACACTTATTAAATGAAGTTGTACGTTACGGTATAATACGCCATCTCACTTATCCGTAGTAGTAATATTCTAGATTACTTTTCCGCTAACCGATCAGTCTGCTGATGACTCTGATCTGCTGACCTGGTTCCGCGTTCAACAGATCTCAGATAG
The DNA here is from genome assembly GCA_930367205.1 of Acanthosoma haemorrhoidale. Lineage (NCBI taxonomy): Eukaryota > Metazoa > Arthropoda > Insecta > Hemiptera > Acanthosomatidae > Acanthosoma > Acanthosoma haemorrhoidale. Next base: position 25,395,562 of record OV884013.1, on the reverse strand, counting down.
TGGGATCGCAAAGTGCGAGACTACGTTCCTTAAAATACTTATGATAACATAGATAAATACAACCTATTTAACTCGAAGTGGACAAGGCTTTAGTATTGTTGTTACTCGAAAATTTATTGTGTGGTATGTAAATATTCAAATTTATTTTTGAATTGGTTCCTTATTAATTAAATAAATACAATATCTACCCACTAGAAATTTACTTCAGTGCCAACGATTTCAGCAATATAATTGACATAATAATGTTGCTGATTCTTTCTTAATCTTTATAAAATATATAAGAATTCTAATTTTCAATAGCTCCTGGGCTGAGACGCAATAAAGTTCATAAAGTTAGTTACACTTTTCACACTTGTTATTGCATATTAGCAAAAGTGGTAACAACATTAGTCATACATAATTTCAGTACGAAAGACCATTTTTAAGAATACTACGTTGTCTACCATGACGGCAGATGAAAATACGTTTTTTCTCACCCGTTTGAAACTAAACCCTTTCCCCGCCAGTTTGGCAAATGTATCAAAGCGATTTGCTTAAGTCTGCAGAATCTCGCTGGTTTCCAACAGCAATCAAATGGCCAAAAATCAAAAAGGAAACGATTCTACAATCGACTCCAGCCGTGAGAGGATTCCAAGAACGAAACGTCCCAGGAGAAGACAAATGACGTGGAAAGACGATTAGCAGTGAGATGACATCGGAGGGAGGACCACCTCGTCAGAAATTCCTCAGGTCTGAGGGCTGTCCTAGGGCCGGTACAGCAACGGCTCTGACCGGTCCTTTAACGACCCTTCCCACTATATTGGAAAGTTAATGAGAGTCTATTACACCTGGCTATTTGTTTTCCTTTTATAGGTTCTCTTAATTAAATCCCTTCCCAAGTTTGGGTACGCGAGCGTCAAAAACCGATAAGGTATCAGGGGTTTGAGTAGGAATAAAATATCAATGAGATACAACGACGCGTATGTAGGGTTCATACCAGACTTTTGAAAATCATCTTTTCGACTTCAATACTTCAGAAAACGTAATAACAACAATAGCTAAGCCAGTAAGAAAATATCTTCTAAATTCCATTCATGCGTTTCTTATGTAATTGAACATTTAAATTTTTGAAAGCTCCTTGGGATTTCCAAACGATAACTGTAATTGCAAAAAAAAACAACTCAACTTTAGGTACATGAGGTATTACTTGGAAGAGATGGTTTCATTTATGTTTTGAATAACACTTCTTATCTTCTCATATGCTTGTTTTAATTAGAATGCGCTTTCATCAGCCCACGTCTGTCATCGTTAGGCGCTAAACATCAATCAGTGTAACACTACAAGGTATGGAGAGCTGAATGAGACCTGATGACTAGGATATACAGTTAAAGATATTGAGGTATTTTATTAATTATTCGGGATCTGCCATTGGTAGACTGAAATTGCAACAATACGTTAAATCTGAATGCTCGTACTGAAAAATTGATTTCCGAGGAGTTCTAGAAAAAAATTATATCTAGCTATTAGTCAATCGGTGGTTAGGTCCGAGTCATGTTTTGTGAATATTTCTAAGAAACTTATTTATTTTTAATTTATATTATTACTTGTATTTACGAGTGAAAAATGTGATAGTCAGAATAAATACGAGTTAAAATATTTTTTTGAAGCGCACTGATATAGGAGATGTGATTGACGTTGATGATTTGGAAGACCGTGGCTGGAGAGAAGATAAGCGATAGCCACGATCTCAGCTGTGGAGGCTGTTCGGAGCTGACTTTGGGTAAAGTTGCATACAACTTGTAGTATTTGAAGGTTTGGTACATGATGGCCAAGTGAAGCTTCAAGTTAGAACTTGCCAAGCTAGAACCCTCTGCTTTTCGAAAAAGAGATACGATAAAACACCTCTCACCCCTTATCATCAATGCCCCATGGCAACGATGAAATTAATAGTTTTGAGTTGCATTAGTTCCTAAGTTTGTTTTAAGTTTATTTTGTTCAATAGATAAGAAATAGTTTAAAAAATATATTTGTACTAATGTTTAACATCAAGATCGTTTAATTTTTTTTAATTAATTAAATTTAATTTGTCTCAGTTAATTAATTTATATATTTTTTCTTTTCATTATCTGATATTTGTATTGATGATATTTTATTTCTAATGAACTATTTATACTTTGTAAATTTTGGACCCTTTGAATCAGATAAATTATGTTTAAAACAAACCCAATGGGTGGGTTTACTACGGTCCCAGCGCTATAAGAATCACAAAACCTCTGCTCTGTGGCTTTTGGCATCTAAGTCATTTCCCCAGTGTACAGATTGATCAAGAAACAGTAGAATTTATTATCTGCAGAACCTTTGACTTTAATTAAACAGCTTTTATAGACACCTTTGCTATGGCTAATATTTGTGGGTGTGTATTGGGTACTGGAGGATACTATTAAAACACCCATGGATACATGACTCTTCTCTGCAGGAGCTCGAATAAGACGTGGGCTGTAATAAGGATGAAAAGTCCTGGTCCAAGACAACAGATGTTTTAATACGTGCACGCCTCCCTTGTTTAAATATAATCACCTTCTTGTTAGCTTTGTTTATATCGAAGCCACGGAGCAGGTTCTCACCTTCGAGGTGTGAAAGTTCTTCAATTCTCTGCCAGGCGAGTGAACCTTTCTTTCACGCGGGGCTTCGTACGTCCGAAGAGGGCTGCCCCTCTGCACGATTGCCTACACATCCTTCACCGAGTTCCTGCTAACTCACATTTGGGTTTGCTGAACTATCCCGTTAGGCAGAGTGAGACCGTCCTTCCCGCCAAATATTGCTTTAGTGAATCACGACGTTCAAACAGAAGGAATAGTTTGGCATATTTTAACTGCAGGATATTTCCTATCCACACGAAATCACTATAGAAGAGGAAATTATGATTTCCTTTTGTTACTCGTCTATATAATTTCAACCACTAATTTTCTTTTTCGTGAATTAAGTATTAAACGTGCCTTTACCATTAGGGCTAATACACAGGTGGCCTGAAAAGTTTCCGACCTCAACATGAAGATGATAATAAAATAAATAAAAGCTTTGTTAGGTCGGAAACTTTTCAGACCACCTTACACCAGTACTCTTAGAGGGGAGTTATACTGTTAAATCATTAACTCAAGCCCGTGCTCTCCGAGTCCCAATCTTACTAGTCATTATTTTTTTTAGCTCATAGTTAATATTAAAAAAAAATTCTCATTTATATTATTATTATTGTTAGAGCAGTGCTGAAACCTATCAAAGACAAGTCTAATATTACTTAAAACAGAAGTTTTATAAGTGAAGATTTGAAATTGACCACGTTTTTTTTCATCACAGAATAAATTAAATAAAAACATGCCATATAATTATTTTCAACTTCAGATATCCTGAAAAAAAAATTATGTACAATGTCCTTGATAATTTTTTATTTAAAAAATATAATCTTTTTATAAAATGTTCAAAAATAATTATTTCAGTCATGTTTATTTTTTCTCGTAGTGTTTGACGAATAAGTAGTTAAAGTAACCGACTACGTAATGGAAATGGGTTTTATTTATTGTAACTATCGACTATGATTGAAGGTCCCTTACAGTATCTTTTGTGAGATGAAAGTTACAAACATACTCAAATCTTTTATCTTTCCACAATACATACAATTTAATTATTCTCTTCCGCAACCATCACTAGTTATTTAATACTTTTGTGTACATGCGTATTTTTAAACTGCTGATGGATAATCATATTTCAAAAGGAATGCCCAAAGGATGCGAAGGCCTTGTCTGCGGCTAATAGAGGGAAGGTGCACCTACCTGGGCGGGATCGCCGTGACAGAAAATGCCGGCGTGTCAATTATACTTCAACGCACCAAACAATGTCGGCTGCTCTTTGTTGTGTATTGCCGTATTATTGGAGTTGTCCTTGTACAACCTGCTACCAATCTATTTGTATTTGAATGCGAAGAATGTCCTCCTCGAAACATTAGCCAGGGAGAAGAGGCTTGGACTCGAACATAAAAAATTCAGTGTATTAATCTTAAACACTTTCTAATCGACTAGGAATAATAAAAATAAAGTGCTTAGGGGAAAAACTAAACCATGAAACTAATACACAAAATTTAAATTATACTAATAACTAATTCAAATATCTTGAGAACTAGAAGTGTTTCTGTAGAAAAAGTCACAATGTTGAAAACCTATTGTTTTAAAAGATTTCTGAAGATATGAGATAAAGCATATTGAACTTTTTAAGTTTAATATTACATTACATATTAAAGTTAACGTCGTATAATATTGATGCCAATAGATCAGTTGATTCTAGCCAAGATATGAGCCTGTGATAAATTACAAGAGATCAAGACAAATTAAGCGATCCGAAGGCTAAATCTCGGCTGACAAATCTGATTGGACCCGAGAGAAATCTTATGACTAATTCGAATAATACTTTTAGCTCTGGTCGAATTTTATATAAAATTGATGGATTCCAATACCATTACCGATTATTGTTAACGTGTAATTTTATGTTTCACTTAATTCAACAGTAAAGATAGCAGGTTGAGCAAGATACCAACCCTTAAAATTAAACTGTAAAACTAAAATGTAAATTATAACAGCACTGATGAGAAATAAAAGCATCATGATACATATAAAAAAAAAGAAAAAGGATCTAATAAATGTAATTTATCTTAGTAGAGCTTATATGCGAAATGAATTAATATATCCTATTATTTATTTATCAGGTTATTAATAAAGGTACGAGTATATGCCGAAAATTTCGTTTCTTCTCCCTCCTCATGAGCACGAGCTCGCTCATATATGAAAGAAAATACGAAACGACCTATCCCATGAAAATTTTGATGGTACTGATAAAAGCGAAGACAATATCATTTACATTTTTCTTTCAATTGCTAACATTGTATGCTATTGCAACATTATTTAAAGCGTGAAATAAGTTAATGATAATAAGACGACAAATATAGCTATGAACCAATATAAAATAATGGATTCGATTTGGACTGTAGTAAGGAAAATAAAAAAAAAAAAAAAAATGAAAATAATTGGTTTCAAAAACATTTCTTTTATACATAATATTTTATGAATGAGTTAATATCAATAAAATTATTGTAGAATTTTCCAAGTTTTATTTTTTCAATCAATACACGGATAGTACAAAGCACGGAAGAAATGAGATGTATAGATGCTATACCGGGAATATTGAGATATTGCTGAAAACCTCAGAGCTGGAAGTATTTTCCAATGATGGAGTTTTAAAGTCGATGTTTTTCCTAAAATATATGATAAATTATTATCGAATATAAAGCTTTCTCTTCGCGACTAGTTGGCATTGCCCTATGCTGTGAATACATATGTTAATGTTAGTACATTGATCTGTTAACAGAGACGCTACAGTACCTCATTATCCGGCTCTGCGCCATACCACCACAGTTACGGAGACACACATAAGAACTGAGCTTGCTCCTGCAGGACCTTCCTCCCTCCACGAGGCCGGGTAGTGGGGGTGCCTCATCCTCATCCTTGAGTCCTTGTCTTTGGGCCTATGGGGTACACTTCGGTACCGGGCGGCCAGAGGCGAGCAAGTGGGTGCTCAACCAGAGTTACAAAAAAAAAAACTGTGGTGTTCCGCAAGGTAGCAATTAAGACCAATACTGTCCGCAGTAATCTTTGTAGAAAATCCATAATAATTTAGGTTCATTTTATTTCTTATTCCATCTCGATGACTACACCTCTCCTTTTCAACAAATAAGATAAAAAGTAAATAGTTGAAATAAACCAAAATTAAACAATTTAAATATCTAGTTAATAACTATTGGCTTAAACTTTTTCACGCACTTTTTACATGTTATCTACATATATGACAAGGATAACTTTGAATATGTTTTTGAGTTACCTGCTTAATAATGTGTACGTAAGGACGGGGAAAAATAAAACAAATTATGTTTTAAATAACTTCTAAATTGTGACTTGATAAATCTCAAAACTCTATAACTCGTAAGCGTATTTTGAGTTCTTTTGGTTTATACCTTGAAAATTTCAGATCGATTGAATAATTTTCACTAGAACATCGAGCAGGCACTAGCCACTAGACATGTTTGCATCTAGACACTCTCTCATTATTTTTTTAATTAATATATAATGGAAGGTTGTAATGAAACTAGTACCTATACAAAATCGCCTGTTAGGGCTTGAATGATTAATAACCGTAACGAATATGTTCCTTGTGAAAAGTCACATTAAGCAATCCAATAACACAGGCCAATAGTATTAGTTTTGGTGCCGGAGTATTTGAAGCCCTATTAATAATAAGTATTTAAATTTCATATGAATTTGATGCCCTGAATTCAAATATGGCATTAGTTTTTGCCTAGGAGCTCAAATTTCTAAGATATAACATTTTACTGAAATATACGTTGGACTATTTTAAGTTAAATTCAGTGATCAAATAAAAAAACTAAGCATGGAATTTTTATTATTATTTTATACAAATATTACTATATAAAAAGATGGAGAGGGGAAAGTCATCGTTGCAACCAAGTAGTCACTGAACACTTCGGGAGCTTCTTTTCCTTGACATTCTTGAATGAATTTTGGAAAAGTCCCTTTTTAAACTCCAGCAGTAATCTGCATCGAAAATAGTCAGGAAGACTCCTTTTTTCCAGGAGTACTCTAATTTCACGACATAATACAAGGTAGTCTTCTTGAGAGAAGAAGGGAGAAAAATAATACAGGAACCAATCCAACTAAAGTGCACGTAAAAAAAAACTCTGTCTAAAAAAGTAGATCAGATAGAGAAAAATTGATTTCATATTTAGATTCAACACCCCAAACAAAGCTAAAATTAGCTCTAAAACCAGTAGAAAAAAAGTATTTTCCACGTGGATTTTGCATGTGCCGTTTTTACCGGATTAACGCCGGATATTATACGATTGTCTATCCGTGATCATATTTGAGATAAGTTTTATCACTTCCTTGATAATAAAGCTGCAGTAGGATTTCCTTCGTGCCCGATACGCCCTCGGGTGTAAATGGATTCATCCGCATTCGTCCCACGAAAGGTGCCTACTGTTAATTAGTTATGAAACGTGGGCTAACTTTATATTGCTAATCAACATTATAATCCTAACAAGGATAGTGATACAACTCAAAAACTTAATATTCCAACCAAATGTGATCCATCACACAATTAAGGGTTTCGTTGCTGTTGCTAAAATTACTTTTTTTGTAGATAATCAACTTAAACACATAATAATTATAATAGCTTCGTTAATTTTGGATCATCTATGAAAAATCACGAAAACTAGATATTGCTCGTTTTGATATTAACTCATTTATATTTTTATTTATAAAATCGATCTAAAAAAAAAATCAATCAAGGATCAGAGATCGATCTATGTCTTATACGATTACACTGCAATGTCGATAATCAACGTTCTGCTTATCATACTAAAAATAACACTGAATGGATCTAGCTGAATTACAAAATGACCGAAGATCTTTGAAGAAGGGGCACTTTTCAAGGGGTTTTTTGCACGAACACGTCAAGTTTTGACAAGAGCCAGCCGTTAAAACGTTTGATCACATCCTCTTTGCATGTGCTCTAGACATGCCCAGAGCAAATAGCGGAAAAAATAGTACATTTGTGTGCCCTATTTTTGCGATCAGATATGCTCAAGTGAAAAATGTGTGGTTTACGTTATTTATAAGACATCGTAAGTGTAATAATAATAATAGTCCACATAATTTCAACCACATAATGCATATTTCTTTGATAACCTAAGTAATATGATAGGGCAGCAGTTATTATTTAATTAATAATTAATTGTTCATTAGTTATCTTATGGCTGTTGTCACTTACAGCATCTCAGGGGTATGAAATAAAGCTCTTCTGTAAAATATCTTTATTATTATTATTTATTTTTTTAAATGATAAGTAAAAAGGCATAGCTTTCATTTTAGGCATAAAGACGGGTCATAGATGAACTAGGTAGCGTAAAGAAAATATATAGAAAATGAATAAATACTAAAATTTAATAAACTGCTCATTGATTAAAAAAAAACAAAATAACATAAAAAAAAATTTAAGCATGTTTTAGAATAAAAGATTTGTAGTGTCTTCATCGTAAAACGTAAAAAACGTAATTAGTGTTTTGTTTGGCACGAAATTGAAAACATCTTCATTTCTGCGTGACCTGCTGCTCTTCCGGGAATGTTCTCTTCCATAAGATAGATAATCTTTGTTTTTTGCTTTTGAGGTCTCCTCTGTTAGCATTCCTTTGGGTAGCATAAATGCAAAAATTACAATCCCATGCTACAAAATCTCTTGAACAGTGTTTGGCATATAGTACCACTTATACAACTTCACTTACAAACTTGCGGTTTCTTGACAGTAATTTGCAAATTCCTGTGGATCTATCGCACAATATTTTAAAAACCATAGCTCAACCAATACAGGGTTCGAGAAAGGGCTTTTAAAAGTTTTTGTTGTTTTATTAAGTTTGTTTAAAAGTTAAAACTGCAGGATTTGCAAGTAATAAGCTGTTGATAGTGTTCTAGATGATCCTGAATCTGTGAATTAAATCTTTGTTCACGCCAGTAATTTCAGAAGTAATAGTGGGATCCTTGAAAAATCTGCGTGATGTGTTTCCATCATTGGTGGTAATCATTCCTTCATCATATCAAATTTGAGCAGCAAAATTCGTTTGCATTTCTCTTGAGTTTCTATCTTTACATTTGCTTGCACTTCTTTTGTTTCTTTACTCCATTTTTTAAAACCTATATAATACGCAATGTGCAGAATGCACTCTATAAATTTTATGAGTTTGTCTAGTGCTGATAGGCCAAGTTCTATTGTTTTAGCTTTGCCGATGGGACTAACTGCCATAGATGCTGTAGTCGTGAGAGCTTGTCTCACCTGCAATCGATTATGGTACTAGAGTATGAGTCACTGTAATCGATTTACTTTGAGTACCTTATTATTTAAATTCGAAATTTCATCTTTCATTCTGTTCACTTTATCTGTTATGATCTTGGGTGTTTCTTTAAAAAACGTAAATCGTGTAGACGATGGTCTTGGTTTTTCCCAAAAAAGCGAATTGGTGCTTGTCAAACGCTAGCTAGGATACAAGAGATGTAAGAAACATATTCGCACCGGTTTTTTGAAATTCTGCTTATATTCGCCATCAAACCCCCATTTGGATAGAAGTACACTATCGATATTAGCTGGGTAACAGAGCTTTTTTGTTCCAATACTTGGTCATAGTATCGCTGCCTAATTCCTCCGATGACGGTGCAATTGTGTTTTGACAAAGAGGCATCTATTAGTAAGGCCAAAGCTCTTCCGGGAGAGTATGAAACAGTTGTACATTGACATTTCTTCGCCGCAGCAATTAAGAGTTCTTCTTACACACTGTCGAGAAGTTGTTGAATTTTATGGCGTTTAGTCTGCTCTAAACATTCCTCAAAGGATTTTTCAGGACGACCACCCTGCCCGCAACTGCATGGTTCGGCATGCGTAATAGAACAGTTGTTGGCAAGACAATCTTGATACTTATTACAAAACGTTTTGATTCACTCAGCCACCTTCTTCGAAAAAGGGTTACAAATATTTTACTTAAATACGTTTTTAATTCCTTTTGTCCCGATGCATTATTCAACGTAATAATTGCTGACTAAAACTATTTGAATTAAATAAAGGTATGAGCAGTTAATATTTCCCACTGTGCCCTTCCGTAACAAGCATCAAAAATAGACTGACGAAAAGAACTAAATGATATTAGGTAATAAATAATGCTTTTATTTTCGTGTAGATACGGATTTGTCTTTGGTTCGATTATGTTTGAACAGCTTACTTTACTGAATTTGCCAGATAATTCTGCAACCGCAGATTCCCGCAGTTCGTTCTTGCACTTATGGTTAGCACAGGGTTTAAAGAATATTTTGATTCCTGTAACACCTTGGCGGAAAGTATTTATCCTACGAATGTCACGAAAATAGACTAATGAAAATCCTGAAAACCCGGATTATAATGTGTGCCTGAACTGTGAAAAATATTAGTCAACTATCCCTCGCATCAAAAAAATAATCCATTTGCATTTTCTGAACACCTTCAAAATCGGGGATTTTGCCGCTCCCAGACCACCGGAGCGTCGAGAACTTTAATTTTATATAAATAAAGAATAATATTTTTTGTTGTTGTTAAATACCATGTAACGTTTTAATAATGCTTAATATATTTTGTGAAGAAAGCTTCATTTTTCATTAATATTTTGTCTCCCTAATCAAAGAAGAGCTGTATTTAAAATGTAACGTGGAAAGACAGAGACACAGAGAACTGGGTGAACCATAAGGGCTTCTGTTTTTGAAAAGATACCACGAAACCCTAAAAAGCTAATTTTTGTTTATATTTCTGATGACCACTGTAAATTCCCGGGAGTAATTTAAAATAAAATTATTTCAAAGGAATATTATTCACGCGTTTCGTACTCAGCTCCAGCCGTTGAAATTTTCAAATTTTGAAAAGTGCATCCATTACAGAAAGCCGATATAACCATTGAGATTAAAGTGACTGGTCGACTCCATATGAAAGTAAGCAGCTTATTCATAAAGTCCGGCGGTCACGAAGCCTGTAATCTTAATGGATTCCCATCCGACTAATGAATACTCGCTGAAGTTATCAGCTGGATGCAGGACTCTAATTGAAATAGTCGCAACAGTATTCGCATAAGGCATCCGGCTCTTTCTTGAGAAAATCACGTTAGTCAAATTTAGAATTATCTGAATAGCGTTTGCTCAATGCATAGTTTATTTGAAAAATTAAAAAAAATTGATGAAAATATTTAAGAGAACAATTATACCATCAAAGGTATTGAAAAGATGCCAATCCATCGGAGAGAGTACCTAAGAAATAACTTACAATAATAGTTATTTTCAGAACAATCTCTATATGTCTTTATTGAAAAGATTACATGCAATCTATACGTAGTATTAAGCTGTGTTTTTAAAGTACTGTTTACTTTGGGGGAAAAGACTCGTCAGAAAAAACACCTGACTTGTCAGTTTATCAAAAAGAGCTCACTACAAACAAAATGCTAGGTTTGGAGAATATCACGTGGGCGGCCTCTGCCTTAGGCGTCGCTCTGGACAGCATTAGGACACGAATTAGGATGGCCAGCCAGGGACGTGGAAATGGAAGTTCTGGAGCGGGAGGTGGTTAGATCTTGAACGGATGGGGTGATATTGGGTACTGATCTATTTCAATAGATTTTCACCAGGGAACCACCACAAGAAATTTGTTATATATCTGAGGAAGTTGAAGGAAGAAAGAAAACTGGACTTCACTGAAGACATCATTCACTTGGTAAATACAATTATTATACACATTCTGACTTTATGACATCAGTAACTGATAAACTTAACATTTTAAGAAACATTAGAGAAACAGAGGAAATGGAAGGAACTAACGTTGAGATCAGCGTGAATGGTACAGTTGTTGATATATAAGAGAGCGTTGGTTGAGGTTGGTGGAGTTGTCTTGTGGAGGATTCCGGATCGCAGGGACTGAAGGAGAATAATAATAATTAATACGTATTTCAATAAATACCATTTAGACAACATGCAGGTTATTTCAAGATACGGAGAAGGATCTAGTTCCATATAGATGGATGGTTCCAATGGATGTGCTATTAATTAAAAAACCTTAAATCAAAGCAGATGCAATAATAAAAAGTCCACAGATGGGAGAGTTTTTCGTTGTGCGCATGAAATGTCTATAAATAAAAACTAAGCAAGCAAAAGAACAAATTTAATCATTTCATTATATTAGAAGCATTTATCCCACCGCAATAATAAGCATTTTTTTTGGAAACTTTGATTTTCACGTTATCTTGTTCCTAGCAGATAAGGTGAATATCATGCAATTATTGTGTTGGGAGTAAGACTTGATCCACTTCCCGATACAGCCAAAGGTTAGGGGGAAACGTTTTAGAATCATAATGCGTACTTATTACCATCCAATGATTACTTAAAGACGATTTCACGGTTCCTTATACAGAGATATGAAAATTAATCGAGCCACCCCAAAGATGATAATATACAATAGTAAAGATCAACCTATTCCAGGGAATAAGGTGTATAAGGTATAAGTGTATAAGGTGCAGTCAATATTACGATGTGGCATTCAGGTATTCCTACGATTAAGTAAAGGGCCCAATCCTTAGGTAATAAATCCTTCAGAAATTATTCAAGATTCAGTCCACAGTTTCTTAGACAAAAGCTACTACTACTAATAACAAATACTTCTTATTGTGCTAAAATTATAATCTGCCTTATTAGGAAATGTTTTCATTCATACCATATTTACAATCGCTCATTCATACAGTGTTTACAAACAGCCCAGAGACCTCCCAAATCCAGATGGTTGTCACCTCCCTCACATGGAAAGAGGAAGTGGAGTCTTGGGATGTCCCCCACACTCCTCCGTCAGCCGCGTAACTGAACACGAGCCAGTGGAGGCTGACTAAGAGCGCCAGCATTTTACTATTAAACAATGTTTTTAATACATAATAAAATCAAATTTAGTCATTAAAACTGAGTCCCTATTAAAACTAGCTGGAAGCTACAATAAAACAATGTTTTTAGCCCTATATAGCTCGCAGTCAACGTGAAATCAGCCCGGAACACCAAAAATAAGTGCGCGAGAGCCACATACGCTCAGGACATTGCCAGGACTCCCACTGTCACGTATTTATAGAGGCCGTTGCCGTTTCAGTCTCCCTCACATGCGAAAGAGGAAGTGGAGTCTTGGGAAGTCCCCCACGCTTCTCCGCCAGCCTCGTCACCGGATACTAAGGGTGGAGAAGTCAAGATGGTGTTGTAATACAATAGTGGGTTGAGTTGTTTAAGGAATCTTCATTTGATTAGGTTTCGATATCATAGCTTCAAATGTGATTACTTTCCGATTCAGATGTGAATACGATTAGAGTTCCTGTGAAGTACCAATATGCACTTTATCCTCCACCGTTGAAGGCCCACCTAAAATATAAATGAGTTCTAGACAAACCTATAGAAGGAACATAGCCTAAGGATGTTGCTATAGACTAAATCGGTTTGTGTAATCATATCAATCAATGTATGATTGAGGAATCCAGGAAAAAATATTATACTGAATATGAGAATTGACCGTACATTCACAATTAATAGTCAGTTGCGTAGTAACATTTTCTAATCTTTATTTATTAGTAACTATTCAAATAGGATGTTATATATTTAAAGGTATTATTTCTTATAAAGGGTGCCAAGTAAATAGCATAGCAACAAATTGGTACCTATAGCACAACAAACCTTGTTGTCAAAGTGGCTGTGAAACTTAAATCATTTCCCTAGCGGGGGGGGGGGAGCATTTCTTTGTAAAAAAATTATCTCATGACATTACTTCCCATTTTTTTTTTATTATTATCAAACATATTTAATATAATACAGGTAATTACTCATGGGGTAATCACCATGACCCACATACTGAGTTACGAAGCTCATATTTGCTGGAAAACAGTATCTAATCAAGAATATTTAAATATCAACATCCAAGTAAATCTTCATTAAATGACATGGCTGAGGAAGATAGCGTGCGAACCGAACGTATATTAATGGAGCATGGTTTCCAGGAATGAAATTATATCACCGCTAAAGATAATCGTTCCGCAAAGCTTTAGCAGTCGCTGGTTTTCGTTCAAAATCGGAAAAAATGTCAATTTTGAGGAGAATGGTTTTTTTTTCAGAATTCCTCTCTCGGCTAATTTATAAAAGCTGGACTCTTCATTAAGTTCACTTCATTTTTTGACCGGCTTTCGTCTATATGTGAAAGAGAGAATCATCAATCAAATGCGAATATATATTATGGCTATTAGTTTTTTTATCAGTTTATCATCTAGGCAGAAAAATATCTTGCTATTTCTCTACATTTATGAGTTTTCTCGAATCCACCTGACTGAATGATACCACATTGGTTGAGACGTCGGTTTTACGATATGGAGGCCTTCGGTTACGCTCCAAGGTTGGTGGTAGATTTATTTACGATGGGTCGTTCAGTAAATTAGAATTGAGCGTTTTCTGATAGGATAGGATGCACAGGGGTATATAAAGATGCGGATACATAGTCACAATGCAGTCATCGGTTGACTGTTGAAATGATGCACACTGAACTTCATCAAACCAGAAACCCATTTTTTCATTTAAAATAAAAAAACAACAAAAAACATTCTATCAAAGGATTATTACGTACGACCAACAATTATTAGGTAAGATTTTACTATGTACAAATGCTTTGAGCTTATAGCACCATAAGCAGCGTGTGCAGTTCAAAGGGTTTGTGCACAATAAAAACACATGTCCCCACTGTGGGAGTTTTTTCTTTATCCTTTGAAGTAGGAACCCACAACAAGCCAAACACCCTATAAAGTAATTCTATGGTCCTTAACAGGTTTCTAATATTTTATAGATTTTGAAATAGAGTGAGCCGTTTTTGTTTCCCTTGTTTCTTGCAGCGATAAAAATATATAAACTTAGTAATTATAGGTTATACCGACCATGTCATGTAACGTTTATAACGCTTATAAAGGGTGTCCCAGAATTAACCCAAGATTTGATTTAAATAGAAAACACAGTTTTTAGTATTTTTGTTGTTAATTTTTTATTGAATTATAAAGTAAATACGATAGGGTTATTTATGGAATAACTCATCGGGCAAATGGCCTCCACGACTTTGCTGGCACATATGCACTCTTTTGTCGAAATTTTACATGACCATTTGGCATAAATGTGGTTGAATTTCGTTGATTCAGCGTTGAATTTCCTTTTTTAATGCACGGGTGGATGTATATAAACGTTGACATACACCTTTGACTTCAAATAACCCCATAAAAAGAAATCTAAAGGTGTTAAATCACACTATTTAGGGGGCCAATTCTGATCACCGAAACGAGAGGGTACACCACCTGGAAATGTCTCATGCAGTATTTAAATTGTTTCATGGGATGTATGGCATGTGGCGCTACCTTGTTGAAACCACATATTGGCCACACCAATCTCATCCAATTTTGGCACGAAGAACTGTGTTATCATGTCGCGATATCGAGCACCAGTGCTTGACCAGCCTCATTTTCAAAAAAGTATGGTTCAATGATGCCTCCAACCCAAAATCCACACCAAACAGTGACGTTGTGGATGCATTTGTTTTTTGACAATCACATGTGGGTTCTCCGAACCCCAAATGCGACAATTTTGTCGATTGACAAAGCCATCAAGATGAAAATGTGCCGACCATATTTTGTATGAAATTTTCGAACTGCGGCCGCCAAACTTTCATTATTTTTGAGATAATGTTCAACAATGAAGACACGTTCTATTGCGTAACGCTCCAGTTTTACTAACCCAAAACTGTCAGCTGTCAAATTGTTTTGTTTTTTTTTTGGTTGCCCAGCACTTTAGTGCACAAAATGGTGGCAAATTCAAATCTTGCGTTAATTCTGGGACACCCTTTATATATGATGAATTGTTTAGGTTATGTTTTCGAGTCTGCCGTAGTATTTGAAAATGGCAGAACAAGAGCAGAGTGGGGCTTTCTCTTAAATATTTTCTGGTAACAATTGATATTTTGAATGGTAACAACTTGGTACTAATATACCGTACATGAAATTGCCAGTCTCTTAGGTTATGGTTTTTATTAAATTTATAAGATATATTACTAATATATAATAATATAATATGCTATAGTACTAATGATACTTTAAATGTGTCTGCGAATCCCTGCCATATTTGAATTGTGTACCTAAAACAATATTTTTATCCATCATATGAGCGTGGAATGCCTAGGAGTCCAATACTATAAAGTACTAGTGAATGGCATAGGAGAAAAAACAAACAATCTGAAACTCACAGATATCGAACTTTAAAACAGTTAACTTACTGAAGAAAATTACCCGAGGACTTTACAAGTGATAAGTACTACATATTTTAAACAGATTGTATTTTGAGGAAATTACATATACGGTTTAACGCGAAATTAAAATTTCATTAGACACTTCAACTTAATTTAAGAACAGTATTTCTTCCACTTTTCTTTAGTAGTAAGGCTTCTTTATTCTGGTAATTAATTAAATTGGGTTTTGATACAAGACATGTCGGTGTTATCAATTTTCCATCATTCTGCATTGAACAAACTATCAAATTTAATAAATAGCCCGCTCAAAAAAACTGCTCACAGTGTTTCTTAATATTCGAGGAAGTGCTTTCAATACGATCACCAAAGTTGTTAAAATCAAATCGTGATTTTTACACATTCTATACAGGTGATTTTTCACTAGTGCCCAAATGTTTGTTATTTAATCAGATCGTCATTTGAAGATGAGTAAAAACAGTTTGATTGAAGGGATCAAAGGTTTATCCAAGGATGAGCTTCTTGATCAAAATGTAATCAACTAATTCCTTGAATCTTTTAACTCATCCTAAATTGGTATTCTTTAATTTTTTTTTTCCCCCTTTATTGTGCTATAATTACAATCTGCCTTTTATAAGGCAATAATAATACAGGTAAATGATCACATTCATGCCATATTTACAGTTCATCATTCACTCGCTCATTCATACAATACTTACAGACAGCCCAGAGACCTCCCAAATCCACACGCGAAGAGAAAGCGGAGTCTTGGGAAGTCCCCCACGCTCCTCCGTCAGCCGCGTCACCGGGTACTAGCCAGTGGAGGCTGACCAAGAGTGCGAGAGCCACAGACGCTCAGGTCTTTAATTAAAAAAAAAATAATTCTTCTTCTCTGACGCCAGTTCCCTCTAAAAAGTGTCTTTAAAGTTTGACATGACGGTTGTAATTAGTTAAATGTCGCTTTGACTTATATACTGCAATAAAAATGTGATTATAAAAATCGTTAATTAATACATGTTAACTATTAATCCAATTATCAATCGATTAAAAATAAAATATTAATAAAAAAACATTTACTGTATATGACTCAGAAAGTTTGTTTTTATAGATAATATTTAACTTAAATCTATCTTCTAGAAATGATTTAAGTTAATTAAACAGTTAGCTCACGGCTAGCCGTTAATTTATAAATGAGTGGTTTATTTTGTTGAGTATATCGACATAGGCTGATGAAAACTTGTCTGCAAGAGGTTTTCTGATATTGTTTTTTTTAATCTTTCTTTTTATTCAATGGGCTGTTTAAAGGAGAAAAACGTAGCAACGTCCTAATTCTTCTCTGTGTCTTTGTACTTTTATTATGTTTGCCAATTAGGACATGTATACGATCGGCCTAAGGATCAAACACTTTTGTCTCTTCATTAACATCACCGTGCTAACTGGCTAGCTCATTTCAGCCGCACCTCACCTCAACCTTCAGCATCATCCAATCAGGAAGCTTGCATAATTTGATGCTTTCCGTGGGTGTGAGGACGATAAAATAAGAAACCGTTTGATATTTATGGGTGACATTTGAGGATAGGCAAGTTATCCATTGTGCTCATACGTACATCTTTATGATTCGAGTAATTTTCAACTCAATTAGCATATAACATAACAAATAACATCATCTCCTTCATCGCACTTATTATAAGCAATAGTTATTAAATAAATTATGTATGTTTAAGATAAGTCTTCTCAGTCTCAAGAACCTTAAAGCTAATTTATAAGTTTGCAGTTAAAACAAATAAAAGGAATCACACAATTAGATTTGAGCCTCCAGGACCGTTTCACATCGAAATATTATGTTCTAGTAAATTGCATTGTTTTATATAAATATCGCGATAATCACTCAATGATTCAAAAATCGATTTTTTATCTATAGGTTTAATATAATATTATTTTATTATAATTTAATAATATAAAGGTCTTCATAAAAACATTAAGGGTTGAGAAAATTCAAAATTTTTGAGATCTAGAGTAAAATTTTAAGGTATAGTAAATTGGTATAAAATAATGGAATTATTAGGATAAATAATCAAAAATAATGATAGAGACCAAGTCCTCAGTATCGTTGAAGATCCAAAGAACAAAAGAGTTGGTAGAGATACACCAATAGCAGAGATTCTTTTTCATCTCATATAAGAGATAGAAGAAATTAGCTCTGGGCAGGGTAGCCTGTCATTCCAGTATTTATTATATTATAATAATTACCTAATCATTAAAAATATAGCAACAAAAAATGTTTAAATAAAATGGATATTATATATCGCTCTCTAATAGGAGTTTCCTGTTTCAAGCACTAAACATAAAAGCGGAGGGGGGAGGGACGAGAAAATCCGCATCGCCCAGAAAATAATGAAACCCAGTACTTCAGCCTATGTTCTCATTTTATAAATTTTTTTTCGAAATCACTGCCACTAAACATATATCAATAAAAATAACAAATAACAGTATTCTCTATAGCATAAATAAGTTGCTAAACAAACTGGAGACTTTCAGTGAAGATTGACCAAAGGATATGACTATAAAATTATGTATTTCTTGGGGCAGAGTAAACTATTTAATAAAATTGTCCTTCAATTTAGTGACTGACTAATTATATAACTTAATAAGTAATAACTAATTATACAACTTATTTTTTTTGTTACTATTGACATAAATATAAATTGAAAGGAACTATTTTGAACACTGCGAGATAATGGACCGGATGCTGCCAAATAAACTGCTTCCAATTAGTAAGCAAAAAAAAATTTTTATACCAATTCAAAAATTGTAGTAATGTTTACATGTTATTCTTATTGATAGTTTACGTACGGATAATATATTGGTATGTTACATAATTACGTAGTTAAAAAAATGTTTCTATTCCTTAGATTCTGGCAAGTTATTTATTGGTTTCTATAGAAGTGCGTTTCACACAAACCCACCTTGTTATAGTATTGGCAATCACATTTCAAAGAAAACATTTAGATGCCCTTATTATGATTGATTAGTATTAATTTGTCTTTGAAAGTTACGCAATAAATTCACAAACGTATATTTTATTAATGCCCCTTGTTTTCTCTGTATTGCGAGTAATTTATTTGGGTTAGAGCTTCCTTCCGTACGAAAATATAGGGCACCATATCGCTTCAGTTATCTTCCGTGCCCACACAGAATTGTCGCAAGAGAGTTCAAATTCCTTGTTTGCTAGGAAGACTGGAAGATCCCTCTGGAAGGTCAAATATTATTTCCTTTGTCTTGGTCAAGATATTCAAATATCGGTGATATGATTGGACAAAAATGAACTAAAGAGTCATTCGTATGATTTTTTTCTGATTTAGATATAACTTTCCTCCACTCAAAATTAATTAAAACTGTATTGTAGGTGACAAATGTTATTGGTCAAGAAAGTCATACGGAGGTATAATACACCCACCGGTCTCAAGCTAGCTATGACATAAGACTTGTTCTATAATAGGACATCATTAGCGGTCCAAGTTAAAGTACTATGCCATAGATCAGTTTAAATACTCTACAAGTGGATCAGTAAATTATGCTAACCATAATCAGAGATTTACATTAATCCTTAAAATATTGTATACATAATTATTGTAGAACGCACGAAGTAATGAGACCTCACTCATTTTAGCAATGAAGCACTAATAGCAGAGTGATATGGCAGTTAACACTATATATTATTAAGATATAAATAAATTGGACATTGCTAATAGTGATAAGCGGCATAAATTTATGGTGAAGCAGAAACCACATCTAACTAAATACAGATTCTATTAAATATTTCACAATTTGATGTTTCTTTGCACAAAAGTAATTTTCATGGACAGCAGCCAATAAATTTTCAACAAATATGACGAAATTTATTCTACTCAAACATTGTATTGATATTAAAATATTATTGATTATATAATATTAAATTACTTAAAGTATGGTTAATAGTGGTTTACTGTAGTACCTACCCCCCTTTTTCATAGTCTATCAGTACTAATGAAAAATATTCCCTTTTTATATAACATTTAGGTTTTAACATAATAGAGAATATCTGAGGTAAATGTGCCACTTTACGCCGAAGTACAAAGGAAAAACAAATTTTAAAGTACTGTACAAAATAAAAAAAAATTGTTGACATTAATTAGCATATAGCTACAGCACCCCCCCCCCCCCTGAATGAAACTGTACTTATATTAAAAACAAGATCAGTAGAAGAACTATTCACATTCAGTACATAGACAACTATTCATGTCAGCAGCCAATAATGACGCTGGTAAATAAACGTAAATAAATAAACTCAAGAGAATTTGGCGGAAATATGTAAATGCAACAAGTTGTTGATAACTATTTCATAAGGATAGCTCGATTCTTGGCCACAATAGACAAGGAAACGCCATTCCACAATAATAGCTAAGGAATTAACTGACCAACAATTATCGAAGGAAAGGAAAAAAAATACTCCTACGGCGTCAGACGGTAGCGAACTGCTTCAAGACGTCTCTTGTCATTAATTGAAAATAAGTGCTGGTAAGCAATTTTTCAACAATTACTAAAAAGTACACTTTATTGGCGTGTAAAATATTTTATGACACAGGCAACTCAAAAAATAGAACCTGCTGCTTAGACACGTGCGAGCATACACATCCATAGTAATATCAGAATCTGGCTAACGTCACCATCAACATCTATTAATTTAAGACAGTCTTAGTTGATTACCTGAAGCAGCAAGACTTTCAGACATGTTACAGATTAATGTACAACATCTCAAAATATCTCAATGGCCCACACAAAAATCCACAGATGTACTCCGATTTGATGAGCACAGTGATGACATGTCTACATAGCTTAGTCATAATATTTTCATTGGTACTTAACAGAGGTATCTCCAAGTCATGTAACTTAATAAAAACTATAACTTCAACTATAACAGTTTGCACAAATGATGCACAAAGTTCAAAGATTCAATGCTCAGGCAACGTTCACTCAAGTACGGTCACAATGTCACGAGCAGAAAGCACACTCAAACAAAACTTTATTATTATGTTAGAAGGATGGGATGTGGGCTATTAATATTAATAAAGGAACACTTACCTCTGGTCTACCCACAATTTATTTTATTACGGTACAAGCGCTTTCAGCTGCTACACCATCATTTTCAAGTGTCTAAAATGACAGTATAATTGTTTTCAATATAACGCGTACTGTATATATAACTTCTTTATTGTGCTAAAATTACAATCTGCCTAATTAGGCAAAAAATAATTGAGATAAATTTTCTCATTCATACCATATTTACAGTTCGTCATTCACTCGCTCATTCATACAATATTAACAAACAGCCCCGAGGCCTCCCAAATCCACATGGTTGTCACCTCCCTCGCATGCGAAAGAGGAAGCGGAGTCTTAAGAAGTCCCCCACGCTCCTCCGTCAGCCGCGTCACCGGATACCAGCCAGTGGAGGCTGAGGAAGTGCACGAGAGCCACATACGCTCAGGACATGTTTGGAGAAACTGGCCATTGCCAGGACTCAAGCTGTCACGTATTTATAGAGGTCATTGCCGCTTCAGTCTCCGAGGAGGATTATAGGGATATGTGGTGCAGTGCAATGACTATGCTATAGGATTAGGGTGGTTGGATAGGTTACTATGGAATTTCATGACCTTGGAAGGGATGAGCTAAAGAATGTAGGGTATATTAAGATCGTTATGAAGGGTTTTGTTGCTGAAGTACTAAGGGGCATTTACTATCGTTCTCAGGACGTTTAATTGAAAGGATTGGATACGCTTGATGTTCGACTTTTTTCCTAACATATACTTAAACTCACACGTGAGAGGTAGTCGTATTATAATAGAATCTAATATTGGAGACAGACTGATAATAAAGTTGTTCCGGTAACAATTCAAAGTTATGAACTAATCGTCAGTTATATACGTAATGATAAGAATATTGTAATCATAATATTATATATAAGGCTAAAAGCCCCTTCTAGTGTATACCTGCCTTGGGACCTCATGGAAGTTGCTGGCGTTTCTTGTTATTTTTTAAGTAGACGATCGCATCCCTCCCAATTCCTTGAAACAACCCTTCTCATATTCACATATGTCTCAGCTTTAGTTCCAGTCCCCACCTTTTCACACTTGTCCCCCTGACACTCGTCTATAAACACCCGACCCAGTAGTATGTAGTAATATAACTTTTAATATCTTATAATATAACCAGTGTTTTGCTCGTACTTGATAATAAAGCTTTTCTTTTAAAATACTCTCCTCTACAAAGATTATTTAACTGTCTATTAAAAGATCACAGAGTATTTTTTTGCTAAGAGCAACATTATAGATTCTCATTTTTTTTTTTATTTCACGGTTCCTGCGAACCCTCGGTAAAGAGTCAAAAGAAGTTGTGCTAATGATATTCTTTGAAGTTCCAGAATAAAAGTACTTTTTTTTGTTTTTAGCCCACATCTGTTTGCAACAATATTTAATTAAGTTTAATAGGTTTATTTTTTTTACTGCTTTGTTTTCATGTGCAGGCACTTGATTGGGTTTATTGCAGGGGACGATAGCCACGACTGTAGGAGCACCTATTTCGTGGCTATGAATAGCTTTATGTGGAGTGTTTTCAATCCGGACTGACTTCTAGACTAACCTTCTATTTTAAGGTTTCTCCTTCAATCTACAGGAGTCAAGGAATCCCCAAGCAGTGAATTAACTACAGTCTAGCAAGATAAAAACTAGGAATTGACTCTTGTTTGTTCGGCGAGCGGAAACGGTTAGGCAAATCTAAAAGATGTATTTATCTCTTTGTAAGGAGGTTTAGGTCTTTTTGGTGTTCCGGGCTGATTTCACGTTGACTGCGAGCTATATAGGGCTAAAAACATTGTTTTATTGTAGCTTCCAGCTGGTTTTAATAGGGACTCAGTTTTAATGACTAAATTTGATTTATGTATTAAAAACATTTTTTAACAGTAAAAATCTTGTGCTCTTCGTCAGCCTCTACTGGCTCCTATCCGGTGACGCGGCTGACGATGGAGCGTGGGGGGCTTCCCAAGACTCCGCTTCCTCTTTCGCATGCGGGGGAGATGACAACCATGTGGATTTGGGAGGCCTCTGGGCTGTTTGTAAATTTTGTTTAATAGAGCGAGTGAATGATGATTTGTAAATATGGTATGAATGAGAACATTTATCTCAATTACTAATTGCCTAACAAGGCAGATTGTAATTTTAGCACAATAAAGAAGTTAATTGTAAAAATGGTTATTTTTACTATTGGCTGAAGTGATGTTTTCAACTTTGGCATCATGCTGCTCTATGACCACACCTCTAATCAATGTTAAATAGGAAAATACGGTTGAAAAGTGGTTTCCAAACGATTCGGGCCATTACTTCAGCTAGAATAGTTTGAAGCTCTTGCCGCTAACCTAGAGCATGTGGAAGGTAGGGGAAGAATCTATGTCGTTATTACATCATCGTTTTAACAAGTAAACTACTAGGGGGGAATACAGTTGACCTAGAGGCGGTTAGGGTGTCAAACTTCACTGTGGTGCGTGTGCGTGTTTTAATTCATGTCAACACTTCAACCTCTCTCAGTGAGTAATTCCAAGTCTATTTTTTTAAAAATAATCTAACATAATTTATTATGTTATGGTTAATGAAATTGTAGTAATTTTTTTACAAAAGTTCAACAGCAATAAAAAGTAACAATTTGAAACTACAATGTTGTCAGTACTTCGCCCAAAAACATTTCAAGAGGGTGAAGCAATGAATAAAGGCGCCCGAATTTTTCAAATGTGATTTAAAAAGTCAAATTCTACAAAATGGATTGACTCCTTGGTAGTTTTGTAAGAAGATTAAAAAAAAAAAAAATACATACTCCGACGAATGTAAAACCAAATTACAGTAACGGCTGTTTTGCACTGCGGTTGTGAATTTTCTATTTCTCTTAGAGTATGGGCTCGTTTAATCAGTTTTGCTTTGTTCTGTTGTTTATCGTCTAAATAATGATTTCTTCCATCTGCCACATTCACTACCACATTTAAACCTACTATTTATATTATTATTTAAATTTATTACTATATTTATTTATAGTTATTATTTACTATTTATATGTTATTATATTTACTAAATTATATACTGATTATATTTAAATTTGCGGATCGTGAGCTGCTGACTCTCCGGTTTCGTGAGGAATGCAATGTGATGAATATTTTCCAAGCACTTTACATGAATAAAAATAAATGAAGTTAAAATGGACTGTTTTGGTTGATTAACCCTTTACTTCTTTATGTTCTTCTGTTATTCTATTAATGTAGTTTCCCTTCAGGGAAAGAAACCTAGTCTTTCTACCAGCAAATTTTTACTTTGGCAACAAATTTTTGACTTGAGTAGAGCCAACTTAATAAACAATCTTCTCTCTCAAGTGACCGTCAACCCCTAGGATAAAAAATAATTACACTGATGTTAGGTAAAAACAAAAAAAAAATTGCTAAGCCCAATAGGAGACATATAATTTCAAATAGGGAAGTACAGAACAATATACTGCTTACATGCAGAGGTAGATCCGAAACCTAAAAGATATGTTCAGCAAGACGCCGTAATGTGCAGATTATGTGATCATTAAAAAAAAATAACGAGAATCATAAAAAGAATCAAACAGGAAAAAAAATCGGATCCGTTTCGCTATTTTCTGACATTTCGTAAGGTTCAGACTATTTGAAGTTCTGCATTACTGCGCCACACATCCCTACAATCCTCCTTGGAGACTATAGTGGCAGTAGCCTCGTGACCTGCTATAAATATGTGACAGTGGGAGCCCTGGCAATGGCCAGTTTCTCCAATCACGTCCTGAGCACCTGTGGCTCTCGTGCTCTTGAGCAGCCTCCACTGGCTCGTATCCGATGACGTGGCTAATGGAGGAGCGTGGTGGATTCCCGAGGTTCCGCTTCCTCTTCCGCATGCGAGAGAAGTGACAACCATGTGGACTTGGCAGGTCTCTGGGCTGTTTGTAAATACTGTATGAATGAGCGAGTGAATGAAAATTGTAAATATGGTATGAATGAGAACATTTATCACAATTACTTATTGTCCCATAAGGCAGATTGTAATTTTATCACAATAATGTTTTGAATCTAAAAAAAAGAAGTTTAGCTTTCTATTACAGATGACAGTTAAAATACGGTAACTTACAAATGATTAGAAAGTTATTCCAAAATATAATATTACTGAGCGAAGAATAGAATTGATGACGTTGAAGCTGATTTCATTGTTTCCCCCCTCTCCAGATATTACCTATTTTTATTTTTTGGAAACTTAAATTATTAACTTTATTTCAACGATCCCTTAGCAAGTTTTCATTTCATCGCCGGTCATCGACGAGACCTATATAACCTTCTCGGATATTGCAGCGGAAGTGGTCTCGGGATCAAATAACACGAATAATGCATCATTGGGAGTTCCGGCTCTGGTCAGTTTATTCTCCTTTCGTGCTAAGCGTCTGCGACTCTCGCGATGTTTGCCTTCACCCTGATGTGACTGAAGGATTACCATGATGGACATCCTCGGTTCCTGCCTGCTTCTCAATTGATAATGCGAATACGGAGGATATATGGGCCGTGTATTCATTGTATGAATATACACAGCTAATAACGTATGCTTGATAGAGCCAATGTAATATCCTAAATTTGACATGAGATTATTTTCCACGATCAAGGCAGATTGATTGACACATTCATGATTGATATCAACAAATCTTGTGTGAGCGTGCTGCTTAAAGCACTATATATAATTTTGCGTGAAGATACAGGAGGTGTGTTTTATTTCATCTATATAAAGCCGCAAACAGAAATAATAACTTCCAAAAATTAATTAATCACTTTATTATAGACAAAATGACAAGGATCCTGATCCTTAAATAAACTAGTCATCAATTGTAGACTTGCAAGCTAGAAGCGGTAATCCTCAGTGCTCAGAGTCTTCATTCCTTCATAGTGGTCTCCATATACCAACTTTCATCAAGATTTTCCAAATTCCACGAAAACCTATCAACTCACCCAAATCCTCTTGTCAACTCCAGGAACATTCAACCCCAGGAGAGGGAGGGGCATTACCAGCTTATTGAAAGAAATACATTGGGCGTAGTGGATCTTCTGGGCAGAATGCCTATATACATATTGTATGAATATTAAAATGAACCTGAAAGTGATTGAATTATTATATCCCAATTAAAAATTCTGTACAATCAAATTGTAATTTCTTAAATAAAGATTTAATTTATGTCCATTTTATAGAGATATGCATCATGTGGAAGGATACTTTCGCAGTATCACAGGTGCAAGAATGAGCACCGATAGGTAGACTTTATTAGCTCCGGTTAACGAGGCACGGTTCGAGCCACGCCTGTAATTAGGTTCCGTTGTTCTCGGCCTGTCTTATATTCTCTTTTCACTACCTTTTATTTTATATACTCTCTTTATAGTTGTTTTGGCTGTCTGTCTGTCGGCGGCCTGTTACCCCTGTTCTGCCATTACCATAGTCTGTTAGGAACGGGCCAGTGTCGTTCTCTTCGCCAGCTATAAATCCATGAGGATAATAACCGAGCTGTCACAAGTGCATATCGTGCGCTCTTGAGCGAATAAAGAGGGAAATCAGTGCATTAGGTACCACTTTAATATCCACTTGGGTGATAAAACTTAGATTATTACACACATTTCAGTCCAATTAAGTGACTACGATTGTTAAAAGTTTGCCTTACTTGGTAAAAAAAATTCGCTGAGTATGAGAAATACACAATTTTGTTTCAAAATGATTTGCTCGCTTACATCCAATTTAATTTTAAATAGTTATTAATATATTATGTATCTGGACGGTTGCCACTGTATATAATAATAATACCACTGTGCATAGTGAAATGGTTTATTAATAGTTGATACATTGATTGTTTCATTAAGATGTACATGAATACATAGACTACCCCAAAGTTGAACGATTCTTCAAGGTGTAGTCAGTTAAATAATCTTTGTAGAGGAGAGTATTTTAAAAGAAAAACTTTATTATGAAGTACAAGCAAAACACTAGTATACACAAATATTAAGAGTTGTGTTGCTACATTCTAGTTGGGATGTTTAGGGACGAGTGTCTTGTGAACAAGTGGGGAATTGGGCAAAAGCTGAGACATACGTGTATAAGAGCAGGGTAGTTCCGGGAATAGGGATGGATGCGGTCGCTTACTTAAAAAATAACAAGAAACAACAAGACTTCCATGAAGTCACAAGGCAGGTATACACTGGGGCTTGCTTCTACTTTTAGCATTATATATAATATTAGCATTATAACATTCTTAGCATTATACGAGTACAACTGTCAACACTGGTGGACGAACCAAGGATGCTGCCATTCTAATTGGGACGGACTGGCAGGCGAAGTAAAACAGTAGCCCAGGTGCTAGTGACTACCCGTCCATTAGCGGGACCAGAAGTGAGCTCCCTCTCTGAATAGAAAATGACAGAGGCCCTAACATGCTTTTATGTCGAAACCTCTGAGAGAGTTCTTACTTTTTTAGATGTGATATCTGTTGTAAAATGCCACCAGGCTAGGGGAGGCAACTATCCATCGTTTTTAGCGAATTGTTTTATTATTACTATTGTTATTATACCAATGGTAAAACTTTTTTTTTTTAATAGGTATCTGAATATCTTCGGACGCGGTAGGTAGGACCATAAAAGGTCTCCTTTGTCCGAAGGTTTGCTCTCCTTAGATCTACTTAACATATTTCGATAAGAAGATATTTTTCATTCTTACAGATTAATATAATTTAGTTAATGTAACATCGAGAGATGAGTGGTTGAGACTCTCAATATATAATATGATTTTCCAGTGATTCCCGTGATGTATATGGTTAGTCAGTTGATGTTTTTCCTCTGAACAAAGACTCAAATGCAAATATTGTTCTTTCTCCACATAATTCTTTAGTTCCTCACTTGAACTTTACTCGGCTAAAAATTGCCCTCATACGCTTCTTCGCTCTTTCGTATACCTCCTAGTCACGACATTCAGTCGTCTGCTCTACTGTGAGGGTTTTAAAATTGACTCGAGTTATTTTTTTTACATTCTTCGTGTTCATTATATATGTGTATGTTTATAAGCTGATAAATGGTGAAGAAATAAATGATACGTGCTGTATAAATAAATAACAAACATTTAAAGTTTTAATCAATCTAGTGGACTAACCGTCAATACTCAATTCAAATGAAATGTTAAAATGGTATAAAAATTAAATACAAAATTTATACAATGGTTGTTAATTCTGCGGACTTCAGCGATCCACGGGGCTTGTTAAGAAGAATTTTTTTTTTTTCCTTTCATAGCCCCTTTAAATTTACAGATAATTATATATAATTATAGATCCTCAGGCGAATCTATTTACAAATTAAGAAGAATTACTGTTTGACATTTGACATCGCTTAGCTAAAACGTATAGCTCTTCGTCGAGAAACAAGACAGATTATTTCTTAAATTTATAACTCCACATCCAGCACTAATGCATAGTTACGGTGCTGTTTAATGTTTAACGCTAGACATTAACAAAATAATAGTTACTTTTTTTTCTTTTTTTTACATATCTACCCCTTCTCTATCCCCTGTTCAAAAATAGATATGTCCATTTTCGCATTAGTTTTACCTGTGCCCATGACAATCCCTTCATTGAACTTAGATCCTTTCCCCTCCATCGTCTAAAAAGAACTTCCTCTTTCTTTTGGAGCCATAAACAAGATATCCATTCCTTCCTCCCATCTCTTGCTCACTTACCTTCTGCGTCTTACTCCTTTACCTACTTCTTTATCTGACAACATTCTCCGTATTCGTTCTTCCCACTTTTCCCTCCACATGTCCTTCACTGGGTGAGACATACTCTATTACCACCACACCCAATCAGCTCTTAGAAAATCGTAATATGCAAAGATGTAAACGCAATCAATTTTATTTGATTAGACCCTACGAATCTAGAAAAGGGTCTAGTTTCCACGAATCACACAAAATATATTTAAAAGGTCCTTATCATTACGTCTTGCCTTCGAGCTCAAATACTCAATTTACTTGCAGTGCTATAATTTATTTTTATAATATTTATTTATTTATTTTTTTTTATGTTTGTTTCCTTTATTGTGCTATAATTACAATCTGCCTTTTATAAGGCAATAAGTAATTAAGATAAATGATCTCATTCATACAATATAAATGATCTCATTCATACAATAGTAATTTAAATTAAATTAATTATTTTGGTGGAGTCGTTCGGCGATTGGTACTTGGTACAATTATTCATACGTCATAATATTATTAGAAGGGAATAAATTATCATTATTTGATAAAATTGTGAAACAAAATAATGCAAATATGTATATTTACTATATTTACTATATTTACTTATATATATTACAATGACCAACCTTCCCGCATTGGACTCTTCACATCGCTCCATTAGTCCATTAGTCTGCTTCTCATCCTTCAAATTTAAAAGAAATGACAGTAGGAAAGTATGGTTCAAAACTACGTACAGAATCATTCCATACCTCAAACTGGCATAC
Source organism: Acanthosoma haemorrhoidale (assembly GCA_930367205.1). Taxonomy (NCBI): domain Eukaryota; kingdom Metazoa; phylum Arthropoda; class Insecta; order Hemiptera; family Acanthosomatidae; genus Acanthosoma; species Acanthosoma haemorrhoidale. Next base: position 25,366,014 of record OV884013.1, on the reverse strand, counting down.
TTCATTATTTAGGGCTAACATTTCAGTGACAGATTCCACACAAAAGATGGACCTTCAACAACATATTAAAATTCATCGACTTACTTAACATAAACACCTACTTAATAAAGACCGATTTGAATTTACGACTTGAAAATCTATGGCTTAACCAAAAAAGTTAATTCTGAAACGATAGAAAGGTGTCAATTCAAAGTTTTATTTATTCACTCAACAGCACCACCTTACACTAACAACAGGACACTCCAGAACGATTTGAAGGTTTTGACAATACATGAACATGAACGGATAAAAAGTAAAGTTATAATGATTTAGTAGACATAAAGAGAAAGAATATTCGAAATCAGGGGCGCAACGGCGGGTTCCGTGACATTTTCCTTAAATCTAATGCATCATGTGAGAACCTCTTGATGATAGTTGACAGAAACAAATTTAGATTCTTGAAAAAAGCCTTATACAACACACAATCATTTCTAAGGTCCTATATTTGTGGTTTCAACATTAAATATCATAAAATAAAGGTACAGATCTTGCTGAGTGTCATGATGATTGTTTATGAGCAGGAATGTGTTCTTAATTATGAAGCAATGTTTAATGAAATGCAGAACTGAAGACTTATAATTATTTGTTTTAGGTGAATAAACTACTACTAATTAACTACAGTTACTCTACAAAAATGAAATATGGAATATAAAGTTTGTGGTAAGCTCAGATGTGTAGATGCAAAGAATGAAACTGCAGGATTAAAATAAAAAAGCCTACCTTAATGTGACCGGCAAAGGTGATGAAATGATTGCAATGGAGCTGTTACAAGAGAATCAGGAATAGAAAATAAGGGATATGGGTAGGCTGCATACTACTATTATATGTGGGACACCCAACGTAACTTTTGGCATAACAAAAAATGATTCCATTCAGAACTGTCCTTCCTGGGCCAATCGCACCAACGCGGGCGAAGCAGGCAGCAAATCAGAACTAGTACCATATAGATAGATCAAATAGCCTCTCTGCCTGCCATCCAGTACATAACATTTAAATTAAAGTAAAACTTAAGTAAAGTTAACTAAAATTAAAATAAGAAGTTATCTTACTTGTCTGTTATCAGCTATGTACAACTATATATTTGACTTAAAAAATAAATGGTGTTCGCTGTTCGGTCGAATAATTCTACAATGCGATCTTAGACACAAAAAAAGTTTCGACCATTTACTAGAAGGTAGCCACTCCAGAAATCTTCCTTCAGCGTTTCCCTACATTTTTTTCTAATCAGGTCGCATATATTATCAAAGTGGTCCCTCCGAGCCCAGTTCCGTGTATATAAGTACAATTGAATGACATCAATTCGGAATGACTGGGAGATGATACAGTTGATTCGCCAGGTCACTGAGCAGAATACTTAAGAAGCCCTGCTGGAGATTCCTTTCAGGCTGGGACCTCCGGCCCTAACACGGTTTAGAATTGAGTTAGCCAGGGCTAGGGACACAAAACTCGGACCAGTCGCCCCTACTTTATTATACACTGTATTCTTTTTTCGTTTTTTTTTTCTCCTCCTTCTTTGAGCCTCCTACCGCTTTATCTCACTCCTTCCTCCTCCTCTTTATCTTCCCCTCTCCCTCTCCTGAAAAATGCAGGCAAGGAAGACCGGGCTGTACGGTCTTAGAATTCCAAATAAATTAGACTACTCTAATCTACAACGGGCGGGTAGACCATTGACTTAAAAAGCTTCGTGATGCCGCTCCGCCCTCCGCTTCAAGGTGACAGTCCTCTCATCGTCTGGTCGGATAAGTCTCAAGGTTGATTTATATTATCGCGGCGAATGCGGGCTTATTACGAACTCTTGCGATTTAGGCAATGACACTATTTTTCGTTCGTCGTTATGCCATTGTGTATTTAGTGGAGGTAATGTAGGTTATACTAAAGGAAACAATATCTAGGGGGTGGTGTAAATTTGGGATTGGCTATGGCTTTATATGGACTGTCGGTGCAGTCGAGATTTAGCGATACTTTTCACAGAAAACAGCTAGCATATCATATTATTTTTAGGCAATGTCATGCAAGACTTTTTTTTTTTTTAAAAACCCTTTTATTCATTATACAATATGTGAACAAAATGAGCAAAAAATACAATGTACAAGTTACTCCTCTTGCTGTATACGCAGATGCATTCGAAGCAGGGTAGAATTACAATTACAATTTCTTTGTGAAGTTAAAAAGTCAAAATACAAGACTTGGTGATGGGGCTCACCTTCGGTTTACATTGTGGGAAACTAAAAAAACTAAAACCTAAAACTAGAACCTAATACTAAAGCGTTCCTGCCTTGACAGCGTCCTGCCATCGATGGGGGGACGGAGCGAGGGTTGTGTTAAACACCAGGTTTGTCAAGTATTGTAGGGAGTCGAAAATTTTGATACGTCTACGTTGGATGAATTCATCCACCGTCAGATCAAAAGATCTCGTGAAGTTCACTGTTGCTCCGCTGCTCGAATGAAGTACCTCTGACCACTTTCATCAGTATGCCGTTTTGGAATTGTTGGAGTCACCGAGCTGTCGTATACGTCAAATGACGAAACAGCGGTGCACCATACAGCAGAGCAGGCCTGAGTTCACTCTTGTAAATCAATAATAGCTTTAGACGCAGTGATAGATTGGGGGAAGTCAATAAATGCGTAAGCCGGTAAGACTTCGTGCGAGTTTGCTTCAACTTCCATGCAAAATGGTTACTAAAATGAAGGTCATTATATGTACAATTTATTCAAGCAATAGAAACAGATTTTTTATTTATATTGAACGAGTGTTAATAACCCAGGTGGCAAAAGCTCTATGTATGCCTCTCACATTGTTCAAGGAAGCAAAATAAAATTCACTATCCACCTAGGGATTCGAACCCAAATCCTTTACTTCGTTACAAACACCTAGGCCACAGCAGGGCCGAAGGATCTGTAATGTCGCAGCGAACGTGAAAGAAGGAATATAATATGATTCTCCGTCTTCCCAAAATTGTATTTGAAACAAAACGAAGAGCGTTTTTGTCTATTTACATTGGCATTTTTTAAGGGAAGCAAGTACAAAAATAGATTTAACGAAATATTCCCTCTTGCATATTTCTTCCTTATAACTTATCTCCTTCCGACAGAACTGCAGCATTCGATTATTCCTTCCTTGCCTCCTTCTCCACCATCTGCAATTGTCTCCTTCCTAATACTTTCTATGCTTTATCATTACGCACCAGCAAAACAGTCGCATAAGGTAATAGGGGGACGCGAAAGTAATGTCGTTTTTTTTTACATTAAAGTCAAAAAAGAAATTTTTAGCAAGTTTTGGTTTTTAATCAATGATGTAACCACCCTCGTTATCAGCAACCTTTTGCCATCTAGTGTGCAAATTTTCAATGCCGAATAGATAAAAATCAATTGGGTTTTGTGCAAAATATCTGGAGATGGCATTTTGGACATCATCCGAATTTTCAAATTTTTAGCGATCGGAATTAACGGAAATCCAATGGCGCAATATCGGGCGAGTATGGTGGGTGAGGCTGGAGATGAAAAATGGGTCCTCTATGACAATCCAAAAATCTCTATCCGCATGAATCGGCACGAAGTGTAGCTAAACCAGGTTTACACTCCAAAAAGGAGCTTTCGTGTGTTTGGTGGAGTATTCGCGGGGTCGTTCATCGCTGATACCTGGAAAAACTGTGAATGCAGATCTTTACAGTGAACAATTGGATCGAGTAAATCAATGTTTAATTGAAAACTACCGAGCGATTGTCAATAAAAAAAGGCGTTATTCAGCAACACGATAATGGAAAACCCCACTGCGCATATTTTTTAGTACCCTGGAAAAAATTAATGAAATGGGAAGGGGCGGTATTTCCTCAACCACCATACTCGCCCGATATCGGATTTACATTTATTTCGATTGCAACATTTTCTAAGTGCCAAAAAATTTCAAAATTTGGATGATGTCCAAAATGCCATCTCCATATATTTTGCTCAAAAACCAATTGATTTTGATCGATCAGGCATTGAAAATTTGCACACTAGATGGCAAAAGGTTGCTGACAACGAGAGTGATTATATCATTGACCAAAAACAAAAACTTGTTAAATATTTATCTGTTCGAATTTAATGTAAAAAAAAAAACGACATTACTTTCCGGTCCTCTAATATTTTTTTGATGCAAGCACCAAATACATTTCTATATCTGAAATGCACTCCGCGTAAGCTACAAAAATTTGAACCCCCATTGGTATTGTCGGTAGGACCCCACATCATCGTTTTGCTCTCAGGGCCCCCAAGAAGGAAGACTCCACAAGAGATTAAACGAGGTGAGGCCATAGACTAAAGAGGGCTGGTGGGCTAGGTCCCCATTAACTGCTTAGTACTTCATTGTTTTTATTGCTATTGGTTGTGGCGAGGCTCAGCCCAACCCAGCCAGAGCCCTTTATGACCTGTGTTCATTCTCCAATCTATAATGAACTAATGACCGCTCCTCTCTCAGAGTACTTTGGAATACCTAAGTGGTCGTTACAATGACTAAACAAGGCATGATTATGCTATATATATATATATATGATGAATAAATAACTACTAATTGTCAATTCCGAAATTTGACAAGAAGCATAAAAATAACTACATGTGTTCAGCATTAAATGAAGGGTAATAACGCTGCGAAATCGGCAAAATGGTGTAAATATAAGCATAACAGGTAAATTTAGAATTTTTAAATGATATTTGTATTTATTTATGAGCTTATATTCCCTCATTAAGAGCAGGGAAAGTTGGGTATGATTTTTATTTACAGAAGTTAAATAAATGCCCTTCCCACCTTGGGATTTGAACTGAAGTGAAATAAATTCAATGCACCATTAAGGGATATCAACCCAGGAACCTTCAATTATTCTCTGCGCTCAATCCAGGGATTGGATGTACGTCAATCAAATATGTTCTGTTCGTGCAGCAAGCCCATTGCTTGAAGATGTTAAGATGGATGTACTAGTCGAAGGTAAATCAACTGTATTGTACCATTGTATGGTTCGAAGCCTAAAGGTCCCTGGAAGCTAAAGAATAATATTTCTATAGTTTCTAGAGGATTAATCTTTGATGATTGTTTTCTGAAAATATATTTCTGCTTTAAATTTGCGGTCAGGAATTTACTTTTTCAAGCTAATATGCGACGTTGTTAGACATTCCGCAAGTGTATTTGTAGATGCGAAATACGTTACATTTCATGTACTTATTTTATTTTTTATTTAATCATATTGGATATAAGTACATACCATGAACAAATACATGTTGCCTTAAATTATACACACCTTCCCCTCCCTGGGAGTTTAAATTATTTAACGGAACTCGCACAAAAGAGTTCTTATAGAATGGATGGGTAAATCTTTTCATCCGTCCATAAAATTCAACACACAATCGTTAGAATAAAAAAAAAGAAAAGAAAAAAAGCCGGCGAAAATCAAAATTAAATTTAAACTAGGATGTAAAGAAAAAAATGAACAGGCCATCGATCCTGCCCTAAAGATATGAGTGGATCTATGCAAACGACGTCAACTTGACCTAGGTGACCAGGAAGTTCGTATTCGTTTAACGGGAATGCTTTAGCAAAAGAAAACATATTTTATGCAATGAGGTGTTAGATTTGAAGATATGGCGTATTCTAGCTTTAAAATTACACCAATTGTTCGATTCTCTTCAAAACGTTTCATTATTAGCAAACGCTTAAGACAGCCCACATCTGTCGCACTCACGCTATGTCAATTATACAAGATAAATATTAAAAACGTGAAAATTTAGAAGAATAAATATAAAAAATACTTGGTATAGACTAAACGGTTAACAATTAAAAATTTAAGGAAATTCAAAGTAGTATAAGTAAAATTGACAAAAAAACATTATATACACCAATTTCTTAAACTTCTAATAAACATTCTATACAGTCAATGTTTAACTAAACAGACTTCTAGAAATTTTTTTTGGAAAGGATGAAGAGAATTGATATGGGAGGATAGTCTTTGGGAGAGGTTATAATGTTGTTTTTTTTAATGTTTATCTCGTTGCAATTCGTCCCTGGGAACCATTGGCCTAGACCATTCCTCCGTCACTATAGCTGATCTCTGATGATTTTCAACAGATAGCTGATTGCGCATTTAAGAATAGGACTATCTTGCATCCCTATCCTCTGCCCTTATAGACAAACGGCTAATCGTGACAGACGATCTCATTCAGACAATAAATACGCCATTTTATTTATTAAGTGTTTAACTCCTAAAGGGGAAAAAATCCTTGCCAAAATCATATAGTATAGGAGGGCAAGAGAACTCACCAGCTTTCTCAATGCACTATCTGGGTATAAAAATGGATAGGCATCTCCATTTCTCTACTCATTTTAGTAATAAAATAGAAAAAGTACGACACCGATCTTACCGGCTACCGCACTTGCTAAATTCACCCAACCTGTCGCTTCGTCTCAAATTGATGATCTATAAATGTGTCCTCCGGCCAGCTCTGCTGTACGGTGCCCCGCTATTTACCCACTTGACTGACAATAAAGCCAAATGTCTCCAACATTTCCAGAATGGGATCATGCGAGAAGTGGTCCGACATACCTCTCCGAGCGGTTGAAGAACGCTGACCTGCACCCGTTGCTTGGTGTGCCATCGGTGGGCGAGTTCATCCGCCGGAGACACATTACGTTTTTTGACTCGTTGCAGCACCTGACAAACCCAGTGTTTAACACTAAGGCCCCACCACCCCTCCCGCATCGTTGGCAACAGACTGTTCGAGAAAAATTAGGTTGAGAATTAGTATGTAAGTTAGTTTGTAAGTTTGATCAAAAAGGTGAGCCCCATCACCTTCATTAGTCAGTTTAGTCCAGTCACGTACAATGCGTATCATTATACTTGTTTATTCATTATATAATTTTTATAAAATAACAAAAACTGTATATAATGTAGCGATGCTACAGGAAATACAAAAATAATTTGTAAATGGATTCGCCTGAGGATCTATAATTGTATATAATTATCTGTAAATTTAAAGGGGCTATGAAAGAAAAAAAAATTAAATGTCTATATTGACTGACTTAGTCGATTTGAATATATGTTCGCCAATCATATGGCAATGGTGACATCTTTTGGCGATGCGATACTCTAAGGCATATTGAAGACAATATCGAACAAATGGAAGCAATCTATTCATTAAACGTAGATCCCAATTAATACCTCAAACTAATTTAGGAAATGCATGAACTTAAATGGTACCAGACTGTTAAGTACTTAGGTGTAATTTTCTATAAATCCTTAACCTTTGCACCTTACATAATTTCTATTAGAGAAAAAGGCAAAGCTGCTATACCATTTCTGCATCCATTCCTTTGTAAAACATTTATGGTGCCTATAAAATATAAAACGTTAATTTATGAATGATTGTCAGAGCTCTATTAACCTATGCATTGTCATTAGGATATATGACCTGCACTAGTAACTACCTTATACTGCAGAGAGTACTGAATAAGTTTCTAAGAATAAAAAAAAATACACTTTGGCGTTTGGGAGATGGCAGTACGCTTAGGCGTTACGTTGCCATTGACTTTATTTAGTTATAACAAAAGTAAAAAGTAAAAGAAAACACAAATTGTAAAAGTAGCAACAATAATTTAGTAAACATTTAGGAGAACATGCATTTAACAAAAAGGCCTTCATTTTTATAAGGACCACTTCAAGCCATGAAAGTGCTAAGCGAAACCATGACATAATAAGACATATTTGATGGCCTAAATCTAATCCCTGGAAATTTTGCTTAATAATTGTATCTTAGTTTTCATTTAGAGTCCCCTGGTGTCTGGCAACTATATTTAATGAGCTCATATAACGTAAAATGATGAAATCCTACCTTTGTAAAAAAAAAAAATATATATACATATATATTGTATTTACTCTCCCATTCATATAGCATTTACACAATATGCACAGATACAATAAAGACATTTTTTTTTCTTTCTTAGCCCCTTTAAATTTACAGATAATTATATATAATTATAGATCCTCAGGCGAATCTATTTAGAAATTATCTTTGTATTTCCTGTAGCATCGCTACATTATATACAGGTTTTGTTATTTTATAAAAAATATATAATGAATAAACAAGTATAATTATATACATTATACGTGACTGGACTAAACTGACTAATAAAGGTGATGGGGCTCACCTTTTTGATCAACCTTAAAACTAACTTACATACTAATTCTTAACCTAATTTTTCCCCGACAGTCTGTTGCCATCGATGCGGGAGGGGTGGTGGGGTCATAGTGTTAAACACTGGATTTGTCAGGTGCTGCAACGAGTCAAAAAACTTAATGTGTCTCCGGCGGATGAACTCACCCACCGACGGCACATCAAGCAACGGGTGCAGGTCAGCGTTCTTCAACCTCTCGAAAGAGGTATGTCGGACCACTTCTCGCATGATCCCATTCTGGAAATGTTGGAGACATATGGCTGTATTGTCAGTCAAGTGGGTAAATAGCAGGGCACCGTACAGCAGAGCTGGCCGGAGGACACATTTATATATCATCAATTTGAGACGAAGCGACAGGTTGGGTGAAGCTAGCAAGTGCTATAGCCGGTAAGACCTGTGTCGTACTTTTTCTATTTTATTACTAAAATGAGTAGAGAAATGGAGATGCCTATCCATTTTTTCTTTGTCTTTCGCCTTTTGCTATAACATATTCCCCCCCCCCCTTCATAGCCCCTTTAAATTTACAGATAATTATATATAATAAAACATATTTTTTTTTTTTTTTTTTTTTTTCTTAGCTCTCAAACTTATAAAACAGGATGTGGGAAAATTATTTTGGGCTAATGAGTGCCTTTCACTAAGGGGAGTCCCCCATTTGAAGGATGTATGAGAAGGATATAGGGTGTGGAACGCCTAAAGGAGGCGGGTGGAATCAGGAAGGTTATACATATTTGTTTAGCCCTGATCCAGATAAACTATATCAAGAGAGTCATGTTAGTGGGAGGCAGATAGATTTGTCACCTACTGACAAGACTATTCCCAGGAGTCGCGCCTCCCTTTTGTGCGTCCCAGACCACTGGAGGCTCTGCCACTGTTGACACTCCCATTCAACCTGTCTTCTCCCTCTATTCTTTTGATCTCCAAATCCGTTGGTCAATGTTTGCGTACTGCCACACAAGACGGATCGGACCAGATCGTGACCAGTCAGGGCGGTTGCTATAACTCATCTTCGTGGTGGGAGTCCCACTGCCTGGCGTCTCAACTCTCGGAGGGCCGCTACCTCTGACCACAAGGGCACGTGCATCTTAATCACCAGCAATAAATCGTAATAAAGGTTGTGTACCGGACCGCGAGAAAGTCAGTGAAATAGTACATCAACAGTAATTCATAAGAAAATAAAAAACTAATAAAGAAATATATATGTGTGAGTTTAAACCTACTTCGTAGCATCGCATTTACATATATATTACGACTATATAACGATAAATAAATGTACATAACAGTCATTCTGTTCTACCCAAAAATTTATATTCCCATGAGAGCATGGAGGTCCTCTCTCCAACTTGCTCACCATAAAAGACATTTTAACAATATTTAAAATACTTAATAAAGTGATTATTATCTAATTTATTCTGAGCAGTTATTTTTCGAGGGCCTTTACTTTCAAAAAAGTGTCTTTCTATCTGTTGGTCTGCCTATGTCTGTGCGTTCTGACTTCGAAATGATTGGGAAGTTTTGACAAGGCTAGAATGGGCCTAGAAATATCAGCCATTACACGGACTATTCTCTTAGTAGGCCTTGTTAATTGTCTTAAAAAACCGAAGATTTTAACACCATTATTTGTATTAAATATTTTACATTTTATAGAGAAATATTCTCTTAAAAGCTTCTATCTATGCCAGTAGTTCGTAATTAAATAATAGTGCAGCCCAAACCAAATAGTAATTCTGTCTTTATATTAGTTTTTGTTGGTTTGAATTAAAGTTTTAGGTTTTATTTCTTATTTCAATGAATAAACAAAAGCAAGAGTAAACAAATAATAAGTATAAAAAGCGTAAATGATATGAACGTACAAATGAAATGGAAAGTACAAAATGCACGAGACATGCATAGATATATTACTAACATACATATATATTTAATATTTATAGTAATATAATGCAAATATCGAAACCAGGGTATTCAATTGATCCAATTCAATAACAACTTTATTATGATGAAATTACAATCTGCCAACTTAATAGGCAATAAATAATTGAGATAAGTGTTTTCTTTCATACCATATTTAAACAATTCATCATTCGTTCGCACATTCATACAATATTTACAAACAGCCCAGGGGCCCCCCAAGTCAACACGGTTGTTGCCTCCCTCGCAAGCGAAAGAGAAAGCGGAGTTCAATTGATCCAAAACTTAAACTATGCAACCTATTGAAAATTGTACATGTGTACACATAGTGTGACATACTATTTGGGTATTACTAAAGTCTTCTAGTAGGGTTGCTATAATAACAAAAGGATTTAAAAAAAAAAAAATAGTGATGATTATTTGTAGTAAAATGTAGTACAATTGGTGCCAATTTTGATTTATTATTGGTTAATTAGACAAAACGTGGCCTTAGAACTTTCACATCTGATAATGACGGAACAAAGACAAAATAAATTAAATACTGAATAGATCTTAGTGAGCATTGATAAATTCAATTTTTTATGTTTTCATGGAATAATGGATCCACGGTATAGCCTAGCGAAATGGTATCTAATCAAATGGTATGGGTTTATTTTATTTTTAACCCTGATTATATAATTTAAAAATCAGCGGAAATTTTTTAATTTTTTAACTATTAGGAATGAAATATTATTACAGCCAATAAAATACCAGTTTGACTTTCTCTGAAAATCTGGAAATTAGATAATGGTTTATGAAAAAAAACCAATTTTTTTTTTATTAATTTCGACTTTTACGGCCATTTATTGGCAATATAAGAAAATCAAATAAATATATAATTAAAACATAATAAATTTAATATTTTTTACTGATGTTAAAAAAATCACCACATAGAACAATAATAACATGTAATTAATATATTGCATGTAGTATTCACACTACATGGAACATGTACATCTACATAAACACTTACAATGATACTATGTTGTTGGTTAAGAAATGAAACTTAATCGATCATGTTCAATGAAAGGTGCGACTAAACTGAACAAATATCGAAACCAGGGTATTAAATTGATCCGAAACTTAAACTATGAAACCTATTGAAAATTGTACATGTGTAGGTATAGTGTGACATACTATTTGGGCATTATTAATGTTACATAAATATATCTGACTCAGCTCCCTTTGAAATTATGAAAGTTTTCCATTTGTTTTACGATACATAACATCAAGGCAATCAGAATACAAATCGTGTGCCTAATAACCACGGAACTAGATTGGCTTTAGACATAGGAAAGACCATAGAGATTAGACATATGAAGTTGGGCTATATTTTTGGGTTTTTTATAAGTTTGACACACTTAAATTATAGATTAGGATTTTTGTTTTTATTGCAGTAGAATCTATAGATGCTCTCCACGAGCAAATTTGATATAAAGAATGTCGAATTAAGCTTAGCTAGAGACGATAATGTCCCACACAACAGACACAATCAGATATGAAGCAATCGCCCAATCAATATGACTGATCCCCATTTTTATTCTTGTTTCATCGGACCAGTCCATTTGTCAATCCTTTCTGTATCTACCACTCAATTTACATACATCATTTCGTGACCATCTACCAGCTAATAGGTGCACACTTGGAGATGATTTTGTAATGTCTAAAATGTAACAGGATTTGACGATCAGCACTCGTGAGATTTCCTTTGATACATTTTATACGGGCTACTTCCTGGCATTTATCACCACCCACGCCAGAAATCTAAACAATGAAACATAACCCGTGAGAAGGGAAGCGATTAATGATTCCGTTTATATGACTTTTTAAATGTAAGTCAAATATTTTTATATATATTTTATTTTAGTAGCACCCCGGATAATAAATACTTCAGCAACGATTTAATGACAAAAGTTAAAATAATAAAAAAGGGAAAAAGTTTCTGTAAATTTTAAGTTTTTCCAAGTCTACACATAGCTCACGCCTATTTAAGATTCAAAGTTCTGATTTGGAGTGATTAAGGACTCATCAAAGGCGGTAATACAAAAATGAATTGTACAAAATACAGTTATGAGAACAATTTTTTTTCCACCTGACATAACATATCTAATTGATAATGTTTGATTGGAAAAAGAGGACCGAATGCTAGACAATTTGAACCGGATCAAAATCTGACCACGAAGTCTCACAGTACAGGGATCCAGTGTTCATCGTTCGTTTCAATAACTAGTCTGAAGTAATCCTCAATCGCACATGAATGTATAGTACGCTATATTGAGGTTGTGTTTAAAAGGACAAAAAAACAAATTTAATAATGTGTATAGCATTTTTATGTTGCTTAATTTTGTCAAAAGTTATTTAGTTGCATATTTAATTGAAATGAATATCCGTCGTTTTATTGTTTGAGAATTCAGCTTACTGTGAGCACGCATTTAAAAGGCCTTCGCAATATATAATAAGGACAATGAAAAATATTACTTACTCTGTAACATTAGCCCTTCAATTTCTTCGGTAACGATAAATTCTACACTTGAATATTTGTAGCTATGGCCTAATCATATAGTGTACCAGTGTGTTTGTTTTTTGGTAAATATTTCAGCTAATCAAATTTATTTTTGAAACGATTTTGAGAGCCAAAAAATAAAATTAAGTATTTTCGGTCAAAAACTAAAACAACAATATTTCAGAACGAACACCTCTCACTGGTCTGCCCACAATTTATTTTATTCTTGTACGCTTTCGTATGATAAGTGTGACATTATTATATAGTGCTTTTGGCGGCTACGTCACCATTTTTGAACACCATCCCCCCTGTTAAGAGATCTGCCTATTAACAGTATACATTATTTAAACTTTTCATTTTTATTGCCTATTCTAAAAATTTAATGGCGATGAAGCCGACAATAGCCCTTGTATCAGTACAAAATAAATTTTGGGTTAACTAGAGAGAGCTGTATATTCATGAGTAGGCCACAACCTCCCTTCCAGCATAAACAGATCTAAAGATCTAGAGCTCATCTATCAATCAAAAGACACGCCTTTTTATTTTATAGTTTTCAAGCTTTTTCATCATGGCGTGCCTTTTAAATGACTGTATCAGTGGCGAGAGTCGAATGGTTTCATGCTCAGTTATTTTGTCGAGTTTAGCGGGCGGGTAAGAAAGATCCCTGACCGAGAAAACATATCATTAGGCAGCCAGGCAGGAAGGGCTGGCACAAGGGCAGAGACTGTGAGGGCAGCGGTAGACCACGTGTTGGGTCTCCTACCGCCTCCTCTACCACCGTGGCACTACAGGTGGCTACCACGTGTCCAACAATGGTAAGTGTTTCTTCACTGAGCATTCAGCTCCGGCTCTCCATTCAATGAATCATTGTTGTCTGCCCAGCGCGGCTTTCGGCTGGAGTCTTATCCGGACGCCTAGCTATACCTATAGGGACATAACGAAGGGATGAGTTGAAGGATTTGTTCGGATAGGGTTGATGAAAGATAGGCGTTAAATTTTCATCATATTTGATTAAGCGGATCCAATGATATGTATGTCTGTATCATTTCCTGATAATAAGAAAAGAATGCAAGTGATAAAGATGATTGGCGATACTTAGTAACATACGTTAGCTATTAGAGAATAATAAAAAAAGATGAAGTATATGGAATTGTGGGAGTAGATAATGAAATGTTATTAATATGAAACAGGTACTACCTAAAACTACTTATAATCCACTTAAATCTATGTACCTTATTTTATTCCATGTTCTTTCGTAACTAAGTATTACCAAATATGTGTTACACCTATATTATTTTCTTGTTAGCAGGATTTCCACATTACCCTGTCCAATCTTTCATTTTTTAAACCCCTGTCGACCGAACTGGCCTGTTTTATGACTGGGCTTATTGTGATCTCGCCAGGCGTAGAAGCATTATTAAGTCGAGAACATTTAGGTGATAATGGCTGGTTCGAAAAATCAGTTTGAGCATGTAATCTCTCAAATTAAAACGTCCTGTTGTCTTAGTACAGTTCTAATAAACTATAAAAATCAAATTTTTGCATCAAAATCATGCAGCAGAATTATGATTGACCAACAAAAGAAGTGGACATGTTGCCGATTTTGAACGCGCTTAACGCAGGGTTCGTCCTGAGATGAGTGATGTTATGAGTGCTTACGGAAGTACTAATATCTTAACGTCTCATATTATATAAATAAATGAATCATACTAGATATTTGTTGATCCTTTTTGTAATTAATGAATGTAATATAATATTATTTGCATCCGTTGTTGACTAAAACATTAAGAAGATTGGTGGAAGAGGATTGTTAAAAAGAGGTAAGTATTTTTTTAAAAATACTGAATGGCTTAGTTCACGCTATTTGGGTAATCCAAATTAACAAATAATCAATTGTTAAACTTGATTGGGGGGGGGGGGGAGCACAAATGGTTCGTATACAGTTTCATAAAATTATCTGAGTTTCATCGACAGAAATTTCGCTAGCTTTTTGGATAATGAACCAAACTCTTGGATTGAAAAAATATATACTCCATTTCGTTCTGAACATTGAAAAGTTCAAAAATCGCAAAAATAAACGGTCTATCACCGTAAAAAGTAAAATGAGAACACGCGTGTTGACGTGTTTCTAGTCACCAAAAGAGAAAATTCAATATTTTCATGTTTTACAGGTAGGTAATTTCGGAGACTTCAGGTAAAAATGTTTATACGGAAAAAGAATATATGTTTCATTTTCAGTTTGAAATTCAAGTAACGATTAACTGCTTCCCGAAGGATTCGAACATAGGTCATTCATATAGCGAATATTTTTCAAGATCGAATGCCAGAGCGATTAAATCAGTGCGAGGTCGATGAGCTGACAAATAAACCAGTCGATCACTTCGCCAAATAAACTTGACATTCTATCTCCAGCTGGCTATAATGAAGTCGTGTTTTCTTTACTGGCCAGCACTACACTGAGAAGTTCAATATTAGCCATTGCATCATATTTTCGCATTTAGAAATATAACGACAATAATCTTCAATGAGAAACTTTCACTTTGCATCATTTACTGTGCACACGATATTCAAAAATGGGATTCGAGGGAACCTTTCTTTTATAAATATATATTTCTACATTCTCAAATGGATATAGCTATGAACAAACAATGAAACTTCGCCATACAAAAAAAATGAGACAATTATAAAAGATATTGATAATGGGCGATGGTTTTTTCCTTGAGATGATAGATAGTCTCGGATTGGAGAGAGATTAAAGATAATGGCCAGATTTAATAAGACTTGATGAAGGAAAAAAAGTATTTTATTAAGCTCAATAGATTTTAAATGACACCGGTGACAGTGCAGAACAGTTGGTATATTAAGCTCATATCGTTTAGAAAAATGCATATTGAATTCAGTAGAAATGAGGATACGTTAGGGGAAACCAGTAAAGAAATAGAACTGAGGTCAGCCTATTGTCAGAATAGTGACGTGACTTGCACCACGTAGCATATCCGACTTCAACAGTTAAAACTAATTCATCAGTTTTCACTTTAATGCTAACTGTCATTAAAAGCGAAGTGTCTAAGGAATGATGGTTTGGATCACGTGAGTCGGAATATATCGATATATGTATGACGAAACTTACAAGTTACATAACATGACCATAAAATCCTAGGTAGGATGGAATAACTTCTAAAAATAATTAAAAAAAATTAAATAAAAACTGTTCCGGGAGTAAATTCGTTGTGAGACATCATGCAAAATGTTGAAAAGTAAGATGTCAGATTTATTTCAATCCATTTCATAATCATCTTTATTTTCTAATTGTATCAATTCCATAATAAATGAGAAGACATTTTTTTTTCTCCCGTGAGAGTTGCAAATACTTGATGTAAATTTAAAGGAATATAAGAATGAATACATTGTGTGATGTGCACAATGCAAGTAAATTCAGGTAGAAAGGTAAGAAATACCAAGAAAAGAAATTAGAGGAAACTAGGTAAATATTGTGGTCATTGGATCATTGCATGAAGTTTGTTTCTCGACTTGGGAGTTGTAGGGCCTTAAGTAAAGGGTTATTTAGATTTATAACTTTGTCGTAAAATTTCTATTTGTTTTAAAGATATTTAATCTTCTGATGTTTCAATGTTTAGTCTTGCAGACAAATCATTTAATTTACCGTTGGTGTATGGTGAAGTCTTTTTCATATTGTTCAGTCATCGATTTTGGATTTTTTAAAGTTCGAGATGGGTTGAGCATTTAATGTAGAAGAGGGAAAGCGTAAAATAGCTTAGGACGTAATATGGCTTTGTAGATTAATATTTTAAGACGAAGTGGAAGAGTAGGTGAAAATAGGAGATGGTCGTGTATTGATATATAGGGGTGTCATTGATCGCTCGTTTTTTTAGCGTTTTTAGAGAAATTTAGATACACTTCCTATTTTCTCCGATGATCTATTTTTTTTTTACATTCAAAAACTGCACAGCATGTGAGGGTTCGAGGGTGATGACACAGCCCCAAACACAATGGAGGACACCCTGACCTGTGAAGTGTGCTCTGGAATAATTGGACGTATAATGTAGACAAAAACCACAATGTTCCTATAAAATTTTCAAAATAGTATCTAGCAGTTGTCTAGCATCGGAATACTTTTAGAAAAAACACCGCAAGAATCCAGTTGGCCTGAACGATGCAGTTGACGAACTCGACGACTACTCTACCAATATGGAGTCACTTTGTTCATACCTATTACCTACCGAAAGCTCTCCGTATAAAACTGGCTTTTTATTCGGGTAAGCATGATAGTCGGAAAATGAAATTAAGTTCTAATGTAAGCGAAAAGTGGTCTATTTTAAGAAAATTAATTTTGGAAATGTAAAAAAGAAACAAGAATCCAGTTCGTTATGTTGCTATACCAAGAGGGCCCCGGACCAAGTGGCCGCGAGCTCAGAAATATTGTTTTAATATTGTACCTATTTATAAAAATATTAAAATATATGTACCATAATACAAATTATTGGTTGTGGGTAACTAAACTACTCGTAAGTATAATAAAGCTTAATGATGGGGCCCCCATTAAAGGAATTTGCCACGGGCCCCAGATGATATAGTTTCCTCGTTTCCTTAAGGAAGCTGTAGGCGTTTACTCATTTTGAGGCTGTACCTGAAGTCAGAATTTAGATGCGCTTAAATTTAATCGTTATACAAAAACATACATCTCCGTTTATAAATTATTATTAGTTATTTTTCATCATCTCAAGGCGATCTCCCAACAAAACCTTCTACTCGTTTACATACCAATGGCTAACCATGAAATCACAGTAGGGTATCATATTATGTAATATATATAGGGTTATTTATTATATCAAGTATCTCTTTATGTTTTAAACTCATGTTTACAATGGATTTCTTGTTGGCTCAAAATTTCTACTGTTTTTTTTTGGTCTATGTAGCAACTAATTATTTGCAAATTTTTTTGGAGTACTACGCACTCATAGAACTTAAAACAAGTACCTCCGGTTCAACTTAATCGTGTATTGCCACGAAGGGAGGAAACCCTTCAGCCGAGCATTTTCACTTTAAAGTCAGACGATTCCTAATATATTTTAATGAATAAAAAACTCTTCAAAAGTTGACGACACGAATAGGGAAGTGTAACATAAACTAGGCCCCCCTTTGACTATTTGTAGAGCTCATACTATCAGTGAGGGGATGTGTGCCCACGTTTCCGGTCTCCCCGTTTGCAACGCGCGATAAAGAGATCCGCACGCGCTGTACCGAACGCGATGGGCTGCTATTCCCTATCTTCTTCCATAGTTTAATTTAAACACGCATTAAAACAAAATGGTTGTTTTATCCTTGCCATAACAGGAGAAATGGACCAATAACCAATTAAAAAAAAACTTGCGAATAAAAAATTTCACAGAGCTAAGATCAATGGCGTACCTAGAGCTTTCATCACCTGGGCAGTCTCTA
Source organism: Acanthosoma haemorrhoidale (assembly GCA_930367205.1). Taxonomy (NCBI): domain Eukaryota; kingdom Metazoa; phylum Arthropoda; class Insecta; order Hemiptera; family Acanthosomatidae; genus Acanthosoma; species Acanthosoma haemorrhoidale. The sequence goes on along the minus strand of OV884013.1, from coordinate 25,347,868 downwards.
TTTTCCCAAAATTTTTATCTCATTAAATTATTAGCAATCACACAACATAAATAAATTATTTCTTTACTTAAAAACCGATTGTAAACATAATGATAAAATGTAGGCGTGTTTATACGCTTATTTTTGCTGTTTTAAGTCTTCTTTAAACTTTGCCATAATTATCTTGAAACAAGGGGCCCTTTGAAAAGTACTATCTCCAGCAGCTTTAATTTTTACCAACAGGCGATGTACCTTTATCCAATTGCAAATTTACGGCACACGTGCTTTCTTTTTTTCACTGATCAAGGGTAAAAATGTCGACATCGAGTATGGCCGGGGTCAGCACGGATTTTTCTTAAATAGCATTCTTATCATACTATAGGACATTATTATATAATTTATTTTTATTTTTAGATAATTTAGGTAAAAATATAAAAAATGCCCGCCCCAAGGCCGACCCCCCCCCAAGGTACAACGCTACTGGTTAAGATCAAAAGAAAAAAACCGTTTCTCTGTAACGATAAAAATATTTTGTACACAGTGGTAATATATTATACTTTTGTGATAAAATATTAATTGCTGTTACTTTTGATTATAATCCATAACATAAATCGTGATTTACTATTCCGAGAATAATTACTAAATGTCTATTACAAAAGTAGTTATATATCTTCGAAAGTTAAGTACAACAAACATAAATATGAATGTTTGAAAATAATATGTTACTAGTTAAACTGAAATTATGCTTTAATTAATAATCATATTATTATTATTATTAAATCTATTACATATCTAAATACTTTAGGAAAATATTGTATAATTTTTTTGACTTTCTGACACTTTATTAATTTAGCTGTGACTAATTATGGAGACAATTTTTTTACAGTAACAATGTCTGGTTTCTTACCTCTGCCTAACTACATGATTGCAAAATTACCCTTTTTTTACATTAATTTCAATTGATAATCACCTCAAGACTGTGACCATAGTTACTGCTAGAAATGTTAATGCCAAAATGCATTTTTTGCTCTTTAGGTCTTACTCGAGACCTGTGAAGAATTACTCGGTAGCATTTGGTTGAGTAACGTCAGCATTGACCTGGGAAAACGCAGAAGTGAGTAAATCCAAACTTGAAAATTTGTCTTCACTTCAAGACTAAGAAACAGGGATTTATCCCCTTCTGAAGCTCAACACAAACTTTGAATGTAAAACTAGATTGGATATAACACGTTTTTAGGGGTTGGGCGTACAACCTTAAAGAGGAAACTAGTGTGTGAAACATTAAAAATGGATTTACCCCCTTTTGCATCTCCACCCCTCCATCGGTTGTTGAGGGAGAATCTTTGGGAATCAGAACATTTGTTTTTGGTTTAGATATCAGTCTGAGTAGTGCACCATTTGCTCCTTAATCCATGGTATGTAATGGGGAACATATGCATAGACTCCTGGTAGCCAAGGATGTGCATACTTTATCCCCAGGAAACTATTCCTCCCACAAACTATCTGTCTGTGCTGTTATTCATTAGGCAAAGTAATGGATCTCCAGAGTCACCCAGTGAACAAAAAGGAGTTAATATTTATATGCAAAATAAGAGTAAACCTACATTAGAACAATTCTTAACTTTGATTACAACTTGAAGTTATATTGTTATAACGATAGCATGTAAATAATGGTAAAGATGTATGGTACTGAAAAAAAAGTATAAAATAAAGTTTAGGCTCTCTAAAATACATAGAAAGTAATTCGTAACTCCCTTTGCTTTCCTGGAAGTTATAGAATTTAAGCAAAGTAAACAAAGTCTAATATTATAAATAGTCTTAAAAAAAAAAAATTTTGTTCAGTTTTAATTAGTGATTTGTAATACTCAACAAAGTCATAAGGGATGTGAGAAGTTAGTGTAATTATTTCATCCCATTAACTTCAAATGATGAACACACAGAAAACCGAAGAGTTCCCAGTTATAAAAATATGAAAAAAAAATAAGTGTCCTTCCAAGAGACCTCTATAAATATCTTGTTATCTTTACCAACAGCTGTATTTTTAACAAAATATATTTCAAATATAATAAAATTTACTTTCCTTTAATTTTTCAACTAACAAAGTGGGATCTACATGAGCACCAAACAATTCTGAAAAGGATTTTATTGTCAGAATCGCTCAACTTTACAAATCCATTATTAGTTTTACAGGGCAGCTTTCACTATTTAAAGCCTTACTTTTTTACTATAGAAAAATAAAAAAAAGATTGGGACTTGGTGTGGTGGGAAGGTAACGTACCTGACTCTCACACCATTATAGCGGGTTTGAGTCCCACCCTAGGAAATTATTATATTATTTTGCAATAAAAGTGCATTTAAAGCCATGGTTGTTAGATATGGTGGAAACCTGCAAATAGCAAACCCCCTGGTAATGTGATTTAAAGCTGAGAAGGTGTAACCCAAATGAAAATGGATTAATGACAATCTCATCATCAAGAAACAAGGCTTTGTCATAAAAAAGATCATACAATTAACTTTTATATTTATTTTATGGCATCAATGTTAAGTGTATTAGTTTCTTTACTTTTTAATGAATTGAAAGGTTTTGCTATGGAGTCATTGATGAACTTAAAATAACCTGGCATGCATCCTTTCCTCCTTCTTTATAACAAGCACAAATCATCCCTGATGTCACATTCAAATCTCTTGGTTGTAGTTATCTGTTACATAAGGACTTGTACAGAACAAGAACCAACACCTAGTTCACAGTAGCTTCGTATTTAAACACTAAAAGTAATACTTCATTGGTACCTAAATGTTTTCTGCTATTAATCCACTGTGTTATGAGTACATCAAATATGTCATCCCTGGCAACACAGAGCAATTAAGGCAGAGGTGGCCTAGCAATATCTTCCACACAAACTAGCATTTTGTTCATAGTGAGCTTTATAGAGTGGTGATTACTTAAGCAACAAGTTAAGTGGTTTAGGATAATGAGTATTATTCCCCCCAAAAAGTAACAAGACATTAAAAACCAAAGTGCTAAGCACTGCTTAGAGCAATACTATGTATTGATTGCATGCAAAAAAATTCAATAAAGATAAAACATCATATGAATTATTTATCTGTTAAGGGAATGCTGAAAACAAGGTAGATTATTTAATTAGATAGTTTTTTTCTTGCATCTATTTCTTCAAACATCTACTAATCAAGAATGCTCAAAAAAGGTATTGAAAAAATTACATCATTGCATCAAAAATATAAAGATAAAGGTGGATATTATTCAATAGAACTGTATTCAGTATGTATGTATCAGGTTCGATTTATCTTCAATTTACAAAAATATCTGTCATGAATTAAGAATGAAATGATAAAGGGGATTAAACCATACATTTAAATCAAATCAATAAAATTAAAAGTAGTTTTTAAAATAACTTAAAGGTATTCACCTTTTTGTGAAAATTCCTTCACATTTTTCCTACTCAATAACTGTACACATTGTATCTGTCTTCAATACATAACCATCTTCTGGCAAACAAACTGGAACTAGGTGTTCATGAAATGTTACCTTTTGCTGAAGCTAATAAAATAAAATAAAAACCATTGTTTGCTACACAAATAAAACCAAGTATTAAAATATTTATGAAACTTTCAATACTTACAATAGAGCAACATCATTGTCAAGTGTGATTCCAATATTGTACCTGGGGGGGAGGGTACAACTCATTTCACTTTTGCTTTCCATCCATAATAGAAGTGACCATGTCTTCGAGTAATGATCCCAAGTTGTATAGTCCAACCACTAGTGTCACCATTGCTGAAACTTAAGAACAATTGAAGAGCTTAGTTGATGATCATGTTAAGTGACATTTTTTAAAAAATTGAGATTTTTGTGTTGATCAACATAGCATAAACTTAGCAATACTTTAAACGTAGGATGGTTCTCCTTTTTGCTAGCCCTTCAAGTAGGGGTGTTTTCAGAAAAAATTCAAATTGTGTGAAGTATAAATAAAGAGTAAAATAACAACTTTAAAGCTGATTTCCTCGATTTCACTTATTTGTTTCATAACTTCTCCTACCACTAAAGTCTTCAATTAATATAATATTTTGAACTGGTTAGTGAAAATATGATCCTTTGAATAATGTAGCTTTCCGGAAAGTTATCCAAAACAGTCATTTATGTACAGTGTAATGAAAATATAAAATATAAATAATACATGAATTTAGAATAACAAATTCATCCAAATAAGCTATTTTATTCATTAAATTTAACTATGACATAAAAATTAATAAAAAAGTAAAAATACACCAAAATATATTATTTATATTAATTTTCTTATATAATTAAGGTATAAATGACACCAATTGTTCAAATCTCTTTGGTTTATCTTAATCTAAGAATAATGTAGAAGAATACATTGGGATTCCCAATCTCCAGGCCCTCTAGTGATAATGACTTTCCTAATATGAAATACTCTTTCCAGTATGCCTTTCTTTGGTTGTAAATTATTAACAATTATACTTATGCTAATTTACAATCCTCCATAAACATAGAAAAAACTACTTAACATAGAAAAAAATCAAAATTGAACAAATCATAAAGACGTTTTTTTTATTTTTGAGAGAGTTGATTCTCATCATTTTAAATATCGTAGTCTTGAGGCTAAGTGTAGAGAGACAGAGCTAAAACAAGTAAGAAAGAAGTATTTTATTAAAAATTGCCTTGCAGTGTATTCTGTTGTCTAATAAGTAGAACTATATGTCCTTTTTTGCGGTAGTGTCTATTTGTCCGATCATAGGTTCCTTAAATGTTTAGTAGGAGTGCTACCACCCAGCTTTATTTCCTTTATTTCCCAAGGAAGCTGAAAGAGTAACTTCACTGTTCCAACCTCCTTGCTTATTTCCATAGAAGCAATGTCTTGGTTGTTGGCATCCTCATTGACCTCTTTAAATTTGGTCCATTCTCTTCATGTTGTTGATTTTTTTCATCTTTTTGTTACAATTTATTCCTTTTTTGGGGGGGGGGAAATTTTCTTGAGCTACAATGACCTCGCCCAATATTGCATGTTATCAAAAAGAAAATTACTGTCTGATGAGAAGCAGAATAATGTTCTTTATCGTCTGGCACTAATAACTTTTTTTTTTTTTTCATAGCCCCTTTAAATTTAAAGATAATTATAGATCTGCAGGCGAATCTATTTACAAATTATTTTTGTATTTCCTGTAGCATCGCTACATTATATACAGGTTTTGTTATTTTACAAAAATTATATAATGAATAAATAAGTATAATGATGCACATTATAAGTGGCTGGACTAAACTGACTAATAAAGGTGATGGGGCTCACCTTTAAAACTAACTTACATACTAATTCTTAACCTATTTTTTCCCTGACAGTCTGTTGTCATCGACGTGGGAGGGGTGGTGGGGCCATAGTGTTAAACACTGGGTTGGTTAGGTGCTGCAACGAGTCAAAAAACTTGATGTGTCACCGGCGGACGTACTCACCCACCGACAGTACACCAAGCAACGGGTGCAGGTCAGTGTTCTTTAACCTCTCTCGAGAGGTTTGTCGGACCACTTTTCACATGACCCCATTCTGGAAATGTTGGTACTAATAACTAAACCTTTATCTACCTTATATATCCCTACCAACGATTCTGAAGTTTCACTTCTATCAGTTGCCCTGAGGCTCATTTCGTTTTTTTAGTATATTTCACATCATTTTGTATCGTTCTCTTTCAGTTGCGCAAATTAGATAGTAGAAAACTTTTCTCAAATTATGTTCAGGAAAAGTACAAATTGGCAAATAAAGACCTAATTACTATTCAATTTACAGATTTGTAGCTAGAGGGACATATATGACCATTCTGGAAACTTTGTCAGATAATCCAGCCATCCTTAGTTAATTCTACTTCCTAATTTACGGAACCAATAAAATGGTGAAGGGCAGAAACTAAATTATGGGGCTTGAAAATAGCGAGAAATTGATACCACTTGTAAACAGGGAATCTTTGGGAAAATCCCCTTTTCATTCCTCCCATTACTTGTGTCTGATCCTCTGATAAATTTCATTTCATTCAAACTAGGCTTAAGAATTTACCTTACTAATAATGGTTGATAAACCTCATTCATTCATGGCAGAAACAGTAGATCTAACTTCCAACCTTTAATTAATTTGGTTCATTAATCTTTATGGATTAGTTTTTGGCTTCTATAAGAAGAGATCAGAAAAGCATTGAAAGGTTAGAAAGGTCAAATATTGTATTGTAAGCATCGCTTACTTAATGTCCTTCCACCAAGTGTCCCGATATCAATTGGAGGAATTCTGCCTTATTTCTTACATTATTTTAATGTATTATTTTATCTATAGTTTATTTTTCCAGTACTCTGAAGAAGGGCTGTCCCTTTTTTATTAATATTGGACTGGCAGCGATGGACAGAGTCTTGTGATCAAGGATTTTGTGGATGCTCACAACCATCTGATTAATAATAATTTATTTGTAGCCATACCTCAACAGCGAGGATTATCTTCACAAGACCAGAGTGATATAGGTAATACGTTGAATCTAAGGTGCAATATAAAATTAGTGAAATATTTCATACTAAAGAACAAAGGGAAATCCGTAACAAGCAAAGATATTTATAATATTAAGCAGAGACATTTAACTATTGCTTTGGTTACTCACAGTGAACTTGAATCCACAGTCAATTATTTGAAAAGTGTGGACAATGCACATGTGGAGGTATTAGTAGACGGTAACAAACTAGAAGGAATATTTTTCCAAACTAAAAAAAATGGAAAAGGCATTTTATTTTTTCCCGGAATACTAATTTTTGATGCTAATTATAAATGGAAATGGTCAAGACAAAGTGGTATATGTTTTTCTATTGGCAAACGTAACTGCCAGAAACATCAAAGCAATTTTCAAAACAGATAATCCAGAATGTACCAAGATTCAGTTACTAATAACAAATATGAGAGAAGGACAAGCTATTAGCGAATCTTTGCAACGGCCGAAATTAGTACTGTATTTATTTCCATTAATTAATTTAATTTAATTCCTCAAGAGAAAATGAATGTCAGTAAAACCGAGAAATAAGCTTCCTAAGAGGTACTAGAAAAAATGGCATTTTATAAAAGAACAGTATATAAAGGAACACAATAATGTATTGCTTTTGAATTTGTAAAAAGTTTCAGATTATATAAATAAAAACTAAAAACTGCCGTAATATAAGAGAACAGTAGGACATAGGTCTTATTAAAAATTCAGCCGTAACATAAAACTATAAACCACCTTGGGTCTTGGAATCAAAAGATAAAACAAGTGGTGGTAAAAATAATCCACTTTTACATTTTTTTAAATGATTTTGACACGATTCATTCAGAAAGAAAGATTGCTGCATGCATTGTCATGAACCACAGAATGAAGTTCTTGCTAGGTTTAAAGAGAAATTGAAACATTTCAGCTTTGATATTATTTTTAAAAAATATTGAAAAAGCTAGGAAAATTAAATCTGTCACATCAGCTTAAAAACCACTATTTCATGTTACTGTGCATTTTCCAAAAGGAATTTTTTTTTATTTTTATTTCAAAACCTCAAACAAAACAATACAATGTACAAAAAAGAAAAATAACAAAATATTTGGATTACATATTTCTCCTCTTTCTGCATTTACATGCATTTGGCGGAGTGCATAAATATAATAAAATTTTTATCGTCGTTAAAAGTTCATCGTTCTTATACAACACTAGGTGATGAGGCTCACCTTCTAGATAATAATTGGAAAATTGCTTGTCATCATATTATTTTAACAAAAGCAATTAATAATTCCTCTTTTTTATGAGTACTTAATATCCAAATGATTCCTAATGTTTCCTAAATTGTATTTGATTATTTTACAGAAATCAGAAGAGCACAGCTATTGGAAACAAATTATTTTGATCAATTGAACATTTGAAATACAAGAGATTTGGTAGATCTAGAGATGTTGAAAAGACTTTCATTGGTTTGAAGAAGAAAAAGAGGATGAAATAGTAGCCACTTTGTAAAATGTTTCTTTACCAGTTGAGAGCAATAGTTTTTGTACTGTAAACATGTTCTTCCACTATCTCAATTTAGTCTCTTTTACAATGTTTGCTCACTTTTTTTTTAATGTGAAACAAAATATTTATTTTACTTATTGATTTTACAGTTTGAATTATATTGAATGTTTGTGAAACTTTTGTTTTTGTCACTTCCTTCATGCCTAGATGCTAATCTCACCCCTTTAATTGTATTTATTTATTTTAATGTATACATAAATTAGATTATTTAAAAAAAATAAATTTAGAACCCATTTTCCTGTCTAGATTGTACTGAAATTAAAAATAGTGGGGGGGGGGCGTTTTTGACTGATCACTTTCTATAATACTCCATCTGAACTTTTTCAGATAATGTAAGAGATTTTTTTTTTTTCAGAAATACTTGAAAGATAGAATCCAGTTTAGAACGATTTCCATACATTTCGGGAATGATAAGTGGAAGGGATATTTTTTCTTAAAATGATAGAATTCAATTGACAGCGATTTTCACGTATTTTGATATTGATAACCTAAGGGATATTATTTTTTGTAAAAAGGCTTAAAAGATAGAATCAAATTTAGTACGATTTTCTGAGTGAAGAACATCCCTTAGGTTATCAGCCTATTTCAGCTTAAATTATTTTTTTGAAATTTTTACTTAAGAATCAAAAAATCTAGTTATATAATATAGACCTAAAACCATAATTTGAGGGAGATAAAATATTTAAACAAAAAATTATTTGAAACGCTTTAGTTATACTATAGTTTTTGCTATTACTTTTTTCCTGATAAATTATATACTTTTCCTGATTTTTTACAAGTTTTCTTTGTTTGCTACTCCTTTAAAAAAAAACTTTAAAATGATATCTATTTTAATTAATTTAAAACTAGGTTTAAATTACTATGTGTATTAATATTACATATTAATTATTAATCAATTAATACGTTTAATCATTATTGGTATTAAATAATTAATACGTGTAATATGCCAATTAAATAAATAGTATGTTTTGATTTCTCAACAAAACAAAATGTCTGACGGCGGGAATTACTTGGCTTCCCTAGCTCCAGGATTTGTTAATTAACACTAGTGCTAAGAGAGTGGTATAACTCACGCTCACGCATCTAGACTTTGCCCTTATTTAAAATAAAAATAGATAGTGTAATTTATATGGGTATTCAAATGTTATATGTATTAGAACGAGCTGCAAATCACATGCCATCCTCATGTTTAGTTAGTTCACTTACCGCTAAACAGAATGTGCTGCAATGTACACAAATTCTAGATTTTTTTAATTTAATGCTACTTATTAATCAACAGACTGTGCTGCAATGAATAATAAAAGGCCACTTTCTCATTTAGTTCAAATTGTTGATCAACAGAATGTGCTGCAATGTACACAAATTCTGGATTTTTTTGATTTAGTGCTACTTGTCAACTAACAGAATGTGCTGCATTGAATAACAAAATGCCACTTTCTCATTTAGTTCCAATTATTGATCAACAGAATGCATAAAATTCCAGATTTAGTTCTACTTGTTAACCAACAGATACCGCCGCATTCCAAGTTTTTATGTAAATACTACTCCTCTTTTACCTCCGTATCAAGACCACAATATATTAAAATAAGGTAAATTAAATGTCTTAACAACTAACAAATGAAAATAATAATTGTGTTGGCCTACTGTTTTAATTTGTACCGTTAAGACAGACTGATTTGTATCTTCTGTTTTCCTTTATCAATTATAAGTATTCTTGTTTTATCTACGTTTACCTCTATTCTATTGTTTTTTGTAATATTTAACAATTCTATTGGTATTTTAATGATTTTGTCATAGGCATGAACAAATGAAAAATGTCCAACCTCCATATAACTATCAGATAACCCACCCCATATCCCCCGTTATTGCATTTTAATCAAAGTTAAATACACCTTTAAAATGAATTGGATCATGCTTAGGGCTGCTACTCATAGAATAGACAGACAGATGAAAGACAATTGCTTTTGGTACCTGTTTCAAAGTTAAATCAATCACTCTGGGCACAACAAAAAAAAGCACATTGAAAAATTAAGGTGTTACTGATTTTATATTTTAAAAGCAGTGAAAAAATAAAATTGAAATGAATAAATATATATTTTACATGTACAATTTATCTGTTATAGTCCAAACAAATCAGCACATTTTTTTTCTTTCTTTTTAATACAATAAACACTACAACATGTTTATTTGAATGTCAATACATCGCGATTATAAAAAAAAATTAAATTCAATACAAATAAAAAAGTTCCTAGTCAAAAAATATACAAACACTGATTTACCTAAGTAGGGAACAATGTTCACTATAATTTGCTAAAACGCAAAATTTAGTAGTAAAGCTCAATTACAAAAAAAATTAAAATAATAGTAATAGGCGACGAAAAATCTTTATCACAATTGACTTAAAAAGAAGGAATGAAAATAACAAATATATCAGTTCTAATACGTTTTGGTCTAAGCAACAATTTTAAATAATAATATCCTATATGTCACACTTTCACTAATTAAATAAAATAGGAATATCTGAGGTAGTTTCAAAATGTGAATTCACATATAGTTTACATTTAGAGAAGTAACATTTAGCGTACTAACAATATGATAGAGCTACATACATTTTCTTAGGAATAAGTTTTTATCAAGACATGGAATTTGATTAAACTGGTAAGGAATCTGAGATCAAGCTTCCTTTATATTTAATAAACAATTAACTTATTGTTATCTATTTATTTAAATGAAAGAAAATACTTATGAAGTAAAAACATAAGATAAAATGAAAGTTAGCATTCTTTATACATAAATAAAATAGGTGGGAAATATCATCATAGTCCAAAAAGAAACGTCTGCATTACAGTTTTAATTCAGGGAGGTAACTTCTACAGAAAGGGGACATAAAAGTAAAAATAATACTTCACCATCAAGGTCAATAACAATTTATAAAAACTAGTTTAAAAATAAAAATTTAATATAAAATGGAACGTTATCCAAAAGCACAAAAACTGCTTTAACTGGGTGAAGTTTAAAATAAACAAAAACTGAATAGAATTAAATAATTTGTAAAAAACATTCTATTAACAATACATCAATATAATAAATCTTTAAACGTGATATCTAAAATAAATAAACTGAATCTATCTATGACGTTCTTATAAACACATTTACATTTTATATACAAATATTTATATATATATTCTTTGAATACGTTTACATACTAAACAACAGTCCAGTTCAGTCTGCTAAATTTTGAACCTACCTAAAATATGACTAAAATAGAGGTCAAACATGGGGATCTAAATGCCCACATATTATAATAAACATAAATAATTTTCAGCTAAGTCGTAGAGCCCATCCGTTTGACCTGATATGATTTTGGATAAGTTTTTCTGCTGTAGACTCACTTTTAGCTTGTGGGTTCTGGAACAAAATAAAATCAAACTTTTATTAATGCAAATGAGATCCTAGAATCCTAAGGCGTAGCCAGGAGGGGGATCCCCATGAAATTCTCTACAAATAATAATAATAACAACAACAATGACTGAATATTGTTTAATATTGAAAACACAAATTTTATTTACAAAAGACACCAAGTCTAAGGATAAAATCTTATCTGTACATAAAAATATAAGCGAGAACGTGTCAAGTTTTTATGAAATGGGTTTATTTTAAATGTATGCATTTGGTATTATTCTTTTACCCAAATTTAATGTAATATTTGGAATTTCAAATTTCGGATTGCGTTTTACAATTATAAACTAAAAATGCCACCAATAAGTAGTTATTGATTTAATTTTTTTCTCATTATTACACAAGGGTAAAGCAAGCTATTGGCCTTTTGAAAATGAAGTCATTTTGAAGAAACTCAACTTAGTAAGGAATATTCCTGACACAACATTTTTACATTCCTTATGCTGCTAATCAAGGGGGGAAGCTCTTATTTAATTATTATTTGAGAGTGGATATTGGCGAATTTAAAAATAAATATATTTTGAGAAGATATTGTTCAAGTTTTAAAAATACCTTTTAAAAGGTATTTTGTTTTTTAGAACAAATCATTAAGACCGGCTTACCAGGACAGGATTCAAGGGTCAGGTTTCATAAGTATCTGAGGGTAGATAAATAGTAAAATTAAAAATTGTGTAAGTGATACAACATGCCTGGAACATAACCCATGTTCTGGTGTGACCATGTTCACATGGAAGTTTTTAAGGAAGCTGTGGGGACAGTACTGTTCCACTGACAAGATACTTAGATTCATTCATTTAACTTTTTTAAATTAAATATAAAAACAAATTTATAACTTATATATTTCCTATTTTCATTAAAAAGTTATTCGGTTCAATTAACTTTAAATGTTGACTACACTGATTGTCGGGAATGTCCCCAAAGGGGGAGGACACCCGTCGCGGGCTAGGGTCTCTACGACCTGGCCGCTGTCCGGCAAGCGTCAAGAAAGAATGGGTGGACCTGTGATCTTTGACCTTTGCTGGCAGCCTAGTTCGCGGGCAGCTTTATTCTTATTGATCTGACTCCATCTAAGAAAGTGTACCCCAACAGTGCACTATGTCCAGGAGAAGAGGAACAGGGTAGGTATTGTAGGCAGTTTATGATATCTTGGAATGACCACAAATTCACACTCGGTATCTAGGCGAAAACCCTCCGGATCCCAAAGACGAGTGTGGCAGACTGGATCACTGGGGGAGACCCTACTAGGTATAGTTTGTAGGGTCCCAGTAGACTGTTGTCCAGATGAAGAGGTCTCTTATAAGGACATGCTAGTTTTAGCGAGACGAAGGCAGAGAATCCCACTAGGAAGGCGCGGGTTCTGAGAACGCCGGAGTAAAACATAGCGAGGTTAGGAAAGAGAGATGCAGAGGTAGTTGAATATGAAAGCCATGGTTCGAGTAGAGCAGCAAGTCCCAGTGCAGAAAGAGAGAGAGAGAGAGAGAGAGAGAGAGAGAGAGAGAGAGAGAGAGAGAGAGAGAGAGAATGTGTTCTTCTGGTGCCGGGTTCCGAGAGTCTGTGAAAAAGCCCCAAATCTGGGCCTTTATAGGCAGGGGTAGCCTCGCCGCACTTCTTAGTGGGCTTCAGCTGTTTTGTGTACAAGTTTCCCTCTCTCTTAACTGATGCCTTTTGAAGGTTTTTTATTATTACAACATGGAAACATAGGTAGATATTTTCTGGGCCAAGAAGAGAGGAACTTCTATTTATTACACTTTATCCTACCTACGGACGAGTGATGTTCACCCAGTCTCCTGGCATCTTCACTCTGGCTGTATCCTTCCTCTATTAATGTCACAGCTCTAACACAATCGTATTCACTTAAATTCCTTACTGGGGCCATTCAAAAATTAAAAATGTTAACAAACAAGAGAAAGAATGAGTGAGGACGAATTATATGTGTAAATTGGATGGATCAAATGCTCCTGTTTGTGAAAAAGGGATCTAAGAGTAAACAAAGCATTATTAGCAGTTTATATTTACACTGAAACCACCTAAATAACAATAGTTAATCAAAATAAAATCGAAAGATAATTTATTTAATTTTAACTAAAAAAAAAATTGAGTAGTGCGTTAGTTTTGTCCATCATTGTATTTGACTGAGGCCATTCAATCAAGGATGGATATCTAATTTAAAAATGTATAGCATATCTTACCAGTAAATAAATTGTTTTGTTTATGTACAACTTAGGATGTAGAGATGATTGTACACAAATTTTGAAATTTATTCATTGCTAGAGGTCTTAGGAACAATTAATTGATCTATTTGAAAGCAGAAACTTTTTAAATGTTTAATATAATTCAAACAACCTTATGAGTATAAATAGATTACTTACAAGAATATAGTAAGTCTTCATAGAAATAAATTGTGAAGGTGTAAGTTCCAAAGTTGTACATAGCTAAAAGAGAAAAAAAAAAAGAGGTTAGATCCAAAGGCCAATAAAATGTGAACATATAGCATTATGTAGGCATTATTTTACTAACGAACATATAGCATTATGTAGGCATTATTTTACTAACCAACATATAGCATTATGTAGGCATTATTTTACTAACCAACATATAGCATTATGTAGGCATTATTTTACTAATGAACATATACCAACTGTATAACTAGAAGTATACTTCAGTGAGATAGTCACAGAAGTCTTTACAAAACTAACGTTGTGCTGGAGATGGTTCTGAAGAGATCCTTATTATATGAATCCTGTTTTATTAAAACTGCGAGGGAGAAGCAATTTTAATTTAAGAATCCAATTCACAAAATAAACTATATGGCCTCTTCAGATAAAAAAAAATTTAAAGAGTAAATGTGTGAAATAAAATACTGTCCTCTTAAATAAAAAAAAAAAGCATGATTTTACTGCATTAGTAACTCATATTTAGTGCTTGCCTGACTACTTCTGGTTTCAAAGAAATTTGAGCAATAAATCTTGCCCCTGCCACTGTTATAAAGGAACATAGAGGACTTATAATTACTTTAGATAAACGATTATTAAAGCTATGCAGCTCCAAAATGGAATTTAGCATTGGCTATATGTCATTGGACAATACGCAGAGAAAATGCAGTAGGCTTATTGGGATTGAAACTAAAGACAATGCACGTGTCCCATCAGGTTTACAAGCCAGCAGAGAGGACAAAAACATAAATTGACTTCTCCACAGCTGTCGACTCCATCATTGATAAAGAAGGGTTACCCCTCAACAATCGAATGCTTACATGAGAAAAACACATTACACCCTCACTCTCAAACACTACATAAAGAAAGAATGAATGTTGAAGGTTAAAGTGCTTGCATTAAAAAATGCTCTGGCAGAGTGGTACCCTAAGGAAGAATAGTACTAGTTCTTTATGGGCTGGTCAGCCTCTTTGGTAGCCTCTGATGCTGGAGTGGAAGTTCATGAAGAGAATCAAACACCGGAAGAAGAATTCGCCCCCATTAGACTCACAGAAAAAGAAATTTGTAACCCAAGAGTTAGGAAAAACATTGCATTCCTTGTCAAATCCACATCATCCATCATTGCAATGACCAACTCTGGACCAACAAATTCAACAAAGAGCAATTTGCAAGCTCTTAGACACAGGACTTGAAGTGATGCTAGAATGGTGGCCCGCAGTGGGATACACAGAAATGAGGTGGCTAACAAGTTTTCTAAGTTAAGTTTATCAATTGAATAGCAGAATCCTCCTCTCCTGGTAGCATTTGGAAGGAGCTGGAAACACATCTTAAGCACCATGCTTCTGCAGATTAACTGGTCATAACTACTTAAACAGTCACCTATTACATAGTGAAACTACATTAAGTCCTCAAAGTCAAGGAGATGGGGCCATCTCACTAGATACCAAGACCTCTAAGATGAAGAAGAGAAGCTAAAGAGGCTGGAGTAATTACAAAAATCCCAGTGGTGGGCATAGAATAAAAAAATATGTATAACTACCTCTACCTTAGTAAACACTATAACATATAGCAATATTTATGACTGACCTGGGTCTCAGTTGAAGACAAAAGGTGGGCGGGCTCAGGGATCACTGTGAGTGGCCGCCGCGGCTGCTGCTCGAGCCCTGGCTCTGTTCCTTGCAATGAGGGACGGCTGTCTGTGGGGCAGGTGAAGCTTTTTGTGGTGGAACAGTGCCGCTTTCCCCCTCTTTCTTCTTCTCTAAATATGAAAAAGAAATCAAAGCTGTTAATAAACAGTTTGCTTACTCTTTAATAAAACTAGTAATAAATTAAGAAAGCAACTATAAGAGGCCAAAAAATATTTTTGTTTTTTTGAAAGCCCTTGCATAACTGTCACTAGAAAAACATTCAAATAAGTTTCAAGTTTTATCAAAATAACTTGTTGAAAAGCTGTTTCCACAGGGAGGTTTAAGTGATTAGACGAGATGATCTAACAATCAGTGTCCAACCCATAAAAAAGAGAACATAAAAGATTTAAACCTAATTTTATATTTCTAAATGTAAATAAATATAATACAGAATGTAAAATGTGAAGAAACCAGATCGAGGGATACTTACAGGACAGGACCAAGTGTAAGTTTACGAAATTATTGTGAAAAACTACTCGATATTTTGGATTGAAAAATCATATCGTTTGCTAATCCAACTCGGTTACAAAAGATTGTCTTCTCAGCAAATAAAGAAAGGTTTAAAATATTTTCCAGGAAAAAATGTTGTTTTTTTTACAAATTGCCTATTACCACAACACAACTGAAATATGTGTACCTATGCCCAGGGTGTTGTTAAATACACCTTTGAAATTTTAGATCAATCAGATGAATTTTGCTGCAACAAAGAACATCCAGATAGAGGGACTGACATCACTTCCCTGCTTTCAATGCTCGGCAGTTATTTGAACTATGATTTACTAAGCAATAAAATTTTGCTTCTTAAATTATTTATTTAACTACTTTTTGAGATTACTGATGATTTTTATTTTTTAGTGGCTTTATCTCCAGTGTTGCCCAATTATATTCCTATTATTTTTCATACCGTACCAATGGTGGCAATTTAAGGACAGCGCAGGGGCAAGAAAAATACATTTCCATACAATGGCTTTATTTTATGCCAGAGATTAACAATACCACGTCCTTGTGAAGGAACAAAAATTGTAAAAGCAGTATATGGATTCAAAGGTAGAAATGTTTAATTGCTTGGAATGTAAAGTAAAATGAAATGTACAAATGAAGTTTTTTCCTGCTTGAAAAGGAAAGTTTATTATTAAAAATACACTAAATCCATAAGGCTGACAGAGTTTACTCCTATAGTTGGTGGATGTCACCGAGGAGCTAGCAGACAGCTACTACCTTTATTTTGGTTTTCTAAACCAGATTTGCTACTACTTTGTTCAAGTACTTACTAACCAGTAAGCCAGAGTTGGACTATAGAACCTATTTATTATTATCATACCATCAAATAATTATATTGATAAAGATGTTAATTCCTTATCTATAACTCTACCTTCTTTTTTATCTTAGATAAAATAATTTAAAGCAAAATACAAAAATTTTGGACATTTTTTATGATATTCACTTACAGTATGACTACTTAGTGATTATACAAGAAAAATGGTACACAGGAGGTCTATTTGTCACTTGCATATTTAGAGAAAGCCTGAATATGCACATGTCAAGGCAAGATCACAGTCTGACTGTTTGGCATTATTTGTCAACTAGAAGCTATACCCTGAAACTGGTCTCTAACATGTGTTCTGACACATGTAGAACATGTTGCTAGTAAATGCAACAAATATAAAAAAATCTGAAGCACAACTAAGAGGTCGTAATGGATACACCGACTGGCTGTATTTTTTTTGGTGAACTTCTTTGATGCCCAATACGATCCGTATTTTGACAGCATTAAATGTATATGGTAAGAATACAGTGGTAGCCATGACACATTGAGCAAGCTGAGTAAAACTATCATCACATTCAATGGGCGGATCTCAGAATCCCAGTTTTTTCATCCATGATGCATGGTCCGTGGTACAGAACAGAAGGGTATCTCTTACCACTGCTTGGGAGAGTGTGAAGCACATGGTAGACTATGCTGTAGCATCTTAAGCAGCAATACCTATCTTAAGAGAGCAGGACTCTTTTATTAGATTTCTCTATTAGATCAAAGATATTTAAAGAGGAGAAATAATAGGGAAATAGCATGGTTCTGAACATATAAGTAGACAAACAAGTCTTAAGGGACCGTTTAGCAACCCCCCCCCCCCCGTCTCAACTAAAATAATGCAATCTAATCACTATACTCTCATTTCTGTACCCCCACATCCCTTTAAATAGCCTGTGAGTAACTCCACTCGGTGGTAGATATGAAACATGCTTTATATAGCCTTACCACTTAACTGTCATTGCTGCGACTGAAAAAAAGTTTGTTGTTTCTGGTGCAGTAAATAAGGTGTTATAACGCTCGTGACTGTGGGTTATGTTTAACGTATATCTGTAAAGTGGATAGAAACCGGGTTTATCACGGTTTTGGTATAAGTGCTATGTTGCATCTAACTTTTATTAAAATAACAGAATAAGAACTAGTAATGTACTCCTGACCCTAGAAGAGCTGACGTGGTTAAAGAATATTTAAACATATATATAACATAGTAATTAATTCAGACCCTAGCTGCTAGTTAACCGTCCGGTAAATGCCAATTTTCATCATATTCCATCCACCCAAAGCCTACTCAAGACAAAAAGAATGCCCAACCATGAACATCACACCCAGACAGACAACACTCTTTCTTTATAGTATTGGGTGCTGAGAATGATACTAATACAAAATACACTACATGGAACATATACAAACACCTAGAGCAACAACAGACCAGTTCATAAAATTTTATTGAAAATTAAATTAAAGAATTATCTAAAAACTATTATTAACAATACTTACAGCAACTTGTTAACAAAATATTTCAGATAATACTAATGTTATTTTCATGCAATTAAGTCTTTGTAAATTAAAAAAAATTAAATCAAGTAATTCATCAACTTACCCTTTTCTTTTCAGATCCTTCTGAGGGTATCGATTCCAGGAACTGTCCTAGACAAAAAAACACTGATACTATCCTTTTTATGTAAACATTACTGATATTTCTTATCATATTGAATATTATCATTGTTATACTAAGTTATGTTACAATAAAAACACATTACAAATAGGTCAAACAAATGAATGTAGAAAACATCCAGGATAACTCCAAAGAATATGAAAACTACAACTGTTCCTATAGGAAAGTAAAGAAATCCAAAGCAGAAAGGAAAATGTGAATGGCGATGAGACACCTCCTCCACTTAATGAAATAGAGGTAAAAAACATAAGAACCAAGATCTATAGAAGTAGCAGGAGGCGATATAAGATAATGATTTTGAACATTTGGGAGAAAGAAGAAATTAAAAGAATTAAAGAAATCAATTAAATGCCTGGGTATAAGAGGAAAGAACGTAAGAATTAGTTACTGAATACGGAATACAGATTTTCTCTGTATCTCTATAGCCTTTATCTTATACTGAGTGCAAGCTTGGAGATTATACTCGTAGGTGGCCAACAGGTAGGTAATAACCAAATTTATTTGACGAAGAAGATGTCAAGAAAGCAAACCATGACATTGTGGATATTTATAGAGCAGACCCTAAAGTGGCCTACAAAAAAGAAGTTAACTTATAATGGTATAAGCTATGCAGAAGATAGGCAGGCTACATTGTTGAATATTGTGTTCCATGGAGGGCACTTAAATGAGGTTAAAAAAGTCAACAGCACCCAGAGCTAGCCGAGCCAGTCATCAATGGTTAAGGCAGGATTGAGACCATGATATTGCGCACCCATGATCTTTGCAATAGAAAAGAAGTAATAAGGACTTGAAGGATAGATGCAGAGGGAACAATCCTCAATAATCATGTTCAGTGTTGGCATGACCATATACCCTTTTATTAAATTAGAGACGCCTTCTCGAAGCTCTATAACTAATAAGAATATAAATAAATGATCATCATCCACAACAAGCATTTGCATTGGGTATAGATAGTCAACAGTTTCAAAAACCTGGGTCCTTCAATTAAACTGTTAACCGACCTGGACGTATAAATACGTCAAACGTAAACAATATTGGGTACGGGTAGGACATATGAATACGTCCTTGAAATATATGTTGTGCCCTGGAACGGGTGGGAAGTATATTTTTGAACGACAAAGGTATTAGTCATCCATACATGTCTCGACATGAATTTAAGACATGGAGGGAATCAGTATAATTTCGCTATTGAGAGTGGTGGATGTGTTCTGGGTGAGCAGTGCGGGTACTTACTTACACTTACCTACTTATTTTTGTATTATATTGTTGTGCTATTTGATGTTTTGAACTCTATGATGTTGCTTTTGATTTGAATTTAGCGGGCATAAAATGGCGGTAAACGACCCGTGGATCATGGTTATGAATGTATGGACATTATTTGCTGCCGTTGTATAATATTAATATTTGTCATAAATAATGTCAATGATTAAAGTCAAATATTTTATTGTATTTGTTAATTTTAAAATAAGAAAAGTTAAAATATACGAGACAACTGACATTGGAAGAAAGAAGGATGAAAAAATCAAGAAGGCAAAAGACGAGTATAAAAACGACGAGAGAGCGGGAAGCGGCCTCTTTCATTTTGGCCAGCCTATGAGACAAGGTGAGTCGAGTTCTCTTGGATCATCACATGAGACAAGCAGATGGAAGAACAGTAGATGGAAGAAGAGAAGACGGATTGAGATGATAGAATGGGACGTTTACTGATCGTGTGGCACAACAACAACAAACAAAGAAACCAGATGAAACAACCAGAAAAGGACGCACAATTTAATAAATCTGGCCAGTTGTGAGTAATATTAAGGTAAATTTAAAGTTTATTTTTAACATTGTAATTTTGTCACAAACGTGCTTATATGTATATAAATTCATGAATCGATTTGTAATTAAACAATTTTCCTTATGCCAGAATTCTTTTTTATATTAACAGAACCTCTAAACAACCTCAGATTAATTTAAATATGAACAATATAGATAAAAAACATAACAATATATTATTTACTTATATTTTTTATATTTCCAACCTTTTAATTTTAGAATACATTTTTATAAGTATCCATCAAAAGGAATGAAAGCGATATCAACGATGATGAAATTAATGTACCGGCAGATAGAAAAAGGAGACGTATTATGAGTTCGTCATCGGAGTCATCTGACAGTAATTTTGACTACGACACGGAATTGAGCGATACTAAGAATGAAGATTGTGAAGAAGTTGAAGTAGCCAAGCAACAGAATTGTTTCTGAAGAATGGCTACCTCAAAATGCAGAAAGACCACCATTTCCCTTCACTGCACAACCTGGAAAAACTTTCGATACTCGTCCAAAAAAAGTTCCTTTGTTTTATCTTGAGAAATTTTTAGATGAGGAACTTATCAAATTAATTGCAGAATAAACAAATTTGTAAACCGCCCAATTTTTTTATAATAATCCTGAGTTGAAACCACCTTCGAGAATTCAAAAATGGAAGGATACAAATGAAGCTGAAATGAAGATTTTTTTGGTGGTATTCTTTTCTATTTGTTTGTAATTTTGTATTTTCCTTTGTGCTTAATACATAAATAAACCAAAAAATATATATTTCATAGTCATTTCATTTATTTTAAGCATAAATAAAAAACTAATAATATGAAATTACGTCCTCCGGGCGTGACGTATTTACACGTCCTAGTGAAAGAGTTCGCGCCCGTTATATGCTGTGTAATTAAAAAGGGAATTCCCCGGTTAACAGGTTAATGATAAGGGACAGATAAAAAGTATAATCACAACAACAATAAAGTATACTTCACTCTCTTGAATATGATGAAGAGTAACTTAATGAACTCTACAAAACAACTAAACACTCTTCTTATACCAGTTGCAATATGTGTTTGTAAGGGGGATACAACAGGACATGGAAACAAAACACTTGTTCGGAAGGAATGCTTTGAGGTAAATTCTAGAAACAATAAGAGGACAAGGATTTTAGAATGAGAAGTAATGCATAGGTATCTGAGGAGAGATCTTCCAGCAAGGTCACTTGTATCGAATGGAGGAAGTATTATAAATGAGCAAGCAATGCTATAGTGGACAGGATGATGTGAGATTCCAAGGAAGACAAAGGAAAGATAGAAGGGTGTCTCTGAGGATCTCAAGAAGAACGAGATCTCTATTTGACGAGTAGCTTACTGATGAGACTGGGTGAAGATTGCTGAGCAGACTAGGGACAGCTTCATGCACTGAAGAAGAAGAAGAAATGTTTAACTACTTGAAGATTTCTAGAGTAAGTTAAATTTTATGCATATATTTTCTTAAACAATATTTTAAATAAAATAATTATTTTAAAAATTACTACTTGTTGAAACATATTACAGCTAACTAATAAGAAATCTCACAAAGAAATTTGTTTCTCTTAGGAGTAAAAAAATACAAAAAATAAATATGTTAACGATCTTCTACTTTCTGTGATATTGGCCTCAGAAAAAAAATCTTGATTATGTCAAAGCTAATGCTCAAAATCACAACCCTTACCAACTTCCAGATTAAAATCAATCAGTTCTGAATGAAAATAATTAATTATGTGGGAGATTAACTGAAATTATAGTGACTGACAAAGTATGTATCATCGAGAACTGATTGTAAAAGTAATGTATCACCTTTATCTTGTCTCTAGAGTTTTTGTTTCTTTAAAAACTTAGGGTAGTAAAAGTTAAACCTAATGTCTCTCAGTTAATTCATGAGCAAAAATAATCTTTTAATGCTCATGCGTGGAACAAGAGAGTCTGGAAATATTGTTAGCAAGAACTGATCTAGTGAACATTTGCTCAAATGTACTTCACGATCATCATAGGCCCCTGTTAACTGAAGCATTGCTGTAACTGATATTTTAGCATACTGTTGCATTCAGCATATCAATGGCATATAATAAAAAATGTCTATCTGCAAAAACCAAACTTTACAGGAGGTGAAAAAACTGTTTTGAAAGGCTTAAACTCGTCTTAGGTTATTTCCCCCCCCCCCATTATTTACATTACTTTGCATGCATTACCAGCACTTAAAACTCTTTACACGACAGTTTTCATTCAAAAACTTTAAAAACACAATTTTTTTAATTTTTGCAGATAAACATTTTTTATTACATACCATTGATTTCTAACCTAATGTTTGCTTTAAAGATAGACACATTAGAAGAAACAATGACTAATAATGATAGGAAAAATTGTAGAAAATAATGATTTGTAATTGTATGTTATTTCATCAGCAATAATCCACCAATTAATAAAAAAAAAACCAATATGTAACAATTATAATAGAAAATATATAGTTTCTACTGTTTATAATACAAACTACAACATATTGTTGTGATATTAGATATTGTGGAGTTTGTGTATAAGAATTTTAAATGTAAAGGTTTGATCCAACTTATCAGGAAGGCAAAATTAAAATCAATTGAAAAAACTTATTATAAAAAAAATGTCAATCGGACAAAAGTAAAAACTTGAAAAGTGAAGTTTATTGTAATGTTTAAATGTTAGTATGTTTATTTGTAAAATCAAATTTGTCAAATATGTTAAAATCTATCTAAAAACTTGAAAATTAAAATTAATTGAAAAACCTATTGTAAAATAATGGCAATCAGGCAAATATAAAAACTTGAAAAGTGAATTGAAATTTATAGTATTGTATTAAAATAGTATAATGTTTATCTGGACAATCAAATATGTTAACATCTATAGAAAAAATTGAAATTTAAAATTCATTAAAACCTTATATGAAAATAATGTCAATCGGACACAAGTAAAAACTTTGAAATTGAATTTTATTCTACTGTAGTAAAATGTTAGTATGTTTATTTTGTACAATCAAGTTGGTAAATGTTAAAAGCTATATAAAAGTTTGAAATTTAAAATTAATTAATACTTTATTATGAAAATATTGTCAACCCAGCAATGCAAAAACTTGGAAATTATAAATTTATGGTATTATAGTTAAAAGTTAACATGTCTGTAAGGTACAATCACATTTGTGATGTAAATGGTTGAAATGCAAAATGTAAAATTTTGGTGACACATAATCTGATCTTGTCATATAGTAATAAGAAAATGCAAAGTGTTAAAGTGCTAAAAAAGTGAATAGTAAAATCAAAAGTAAAGTGGAATGAAAAATATTTTATCGACAAGCTCAAAATTTTTTTAAATCGGAGTGGACCCGAATGTTGTGATATTAGATATTGTGGAGTTTGTGTATAAGAATTTTAAATGTAAAGGTTTGGTCCAACTTATCAGGAAGGCAAAATAGAAACAATTGAGAGTGGATGAAAAAAACAAAAGATAGTATACTGGTTGTTGTGATGATGATAACACACATATAATTCTTCTCTATCTAGTTATGGGACTGGCCTAGTGTATAGGTGTCTGGGTCTAGTGATAGTGGAAGGGCATTTATAGTAGAGTAAAGTTGTGGTTGTGAGAATAAAAACACACAGAGATTATACTCATCTAGTTTTGGGATCAGCCCGCGATACATGTTAGCTGTAAATTGTGTGTCAGAAAAACTTTAAAATTTCTTTTAGTTAGTGGTATTGGACTTAGCAGAACCAAGAAGAGCCATTGCAACAAAAGAAAAAGAACTGATTTGGTTTGAAAATAATTGATGAGGATAAAAGAAGAAGAAGAAGCAAAATTGTTAACAAGTATTTATAAATAATTAATTTAAGTTTCTTTTTTTTTGTAATTAAATATAATCTTTTGCCAGAATTAATTTTGTTAGAAGAACCTTAAACATCAGTTAATAACTAATAAAATAAAAAATAAAATTACGTTATCTTATATTAAAAGAACGTAAATATTTTAATAATATATATATCCTTTATATATGTGATAATTGTATATATATATATACTCCAGATACCATACAAGACTAGCAAACAATAACTTTTAATTTAGTTGTCAGAGCTGTTCAAAATGCAGTATTTTCACAGAAGAATGAAAAATGGATAAAAATTGGTTAAAAGCCTTACCGATCCTTTGCTCCTAGCGATTTCTTGTTCATAATGTGCTAATTCTTCAATACGAGTTAACCCTGCCCTTCTATACCTCAGTAATTCGCCAAGGCGTTGCTCTAGTTCTTTTTGCCGCTGAATAGAACGAACCAAAGAGTCATGCTCATCGGCCGTTTGGAACATGCAGGTACATCTTACTTTCTCTTCTACATCCCTGTAGACATATTAATATTGTTAAATATACATTTATACATGTAAGACCATCATCATCAAATAACTAATGAAAAAATTATAAATAATAATGACCGAATAACTGTAAAAAGTCTTTATTAATCCTTTAACTGCATGGCAAGGCTGAGCGAGGCCAAACCCGTGGGGTGGGTGATAGCTTCTCCGAAGCTGTGCCACTGACCTGTAGAGTACTCCAAGGAGCCGTCTTATTCCCTGTACTATTCAACGTATACACGTCTGAGATTGTCGGAGTCCGGCACAAAAATACCACAGTTACTGCTTTCGCAGATGACATAGCGGTGTACAGTAGCAGCATGAGTGCCAAGGTAGCTCTAAGACAGGCTGAAGTAGCCTGTAACCAGATCAGTGAGAGATTGGGGAGACTCAATATCTCTGTAAACGCGGGTAAGACTGACTGTGTAATTTTCTCTTTCCAAAAGGGAAAAAACCCACTACCTACTAGTTACATAGTAGGAATGGAGGAAAATTCACCAGAGAACAACCTAGTATATCTGGGAATTAAAATGGACAGACACCTCCATTTTAGTAACCATTTTATGAAGAAGTTGAAGCAAACACGCACGAAGTCTTACCAGCTTACGCACTTATTGACTTCACTGCGTCTTCTATCACTGCGTCTGAAGCTACTAATCTACAAGAGTATACTCAGGCCTACTCTGCTGTAGGGTGCACCGCTTTTTTGTTATCTGACGTAAGACAGCTCGGCGACTCCAACAATTCCAAAACGGTATACTAATGAAAGTGGTCAGAGGTACTTCATTCGAGCAGCAGAGCAACAGTAAGCTTCACGAGATCTTTAAGCTGCCTACGGTGGATGAATTCATCCAACGTAGACATATAAAATTTTTCGACTCCCTGCAATACTTGACAAACCTGGTGTTTAACACGATAACCCCCGCTCCGTTCCCCCATCGATGAGAGGATGCTGTCGCGGCTGGAACGCTTTAGTCTTAGGTTCTAGGTTTAGGTTTTAGTGTTAGTATTTTCCACGGCTGCAAGCTGAAGGTGAGCCTCATCACCTAGTGAGTGTATGTGTATTGGAATTTTTAACAACAATCTGAAAGTATTATATTTTATGCATCTGCGAATGCAGCACGAGGAGACAGCTGTAACCCCAAATTTATTATTTATTTATGTCATTGTATATCTATTATCAATAAATAGGTTTTGGGGGAAAAAAGAAAAAGAAAAAAGACAGCTGAGAAAGCAGATCATACTGCAGCAGCCATCTAGTGGGACCAGGGAGAGTTAAACTTTCACCGCTTACTCAGAAGAGTGCTCTTTTCAAAGGCACTCAAGTAGCTTTGCGCAGTTAAAGGGTTAACATAATGATTGAAAGACAGTCAGAAAATATATACAATCAATTTTAAAGTTACATTCCTCAAAACTTGGCAATACACCTTTAAACTTTCAGTTAAAATTCAATAGTAAAGACTATGTTATTAAAATTAAACACAAACATGAAAGAACTTTCTCCAGCTTTTAGCTTTTAAAGTCACAACTCAGAAGCCAATAAAGAAGAAATAGTTATGCCCCCCCCCCAAGAATATACTAAAGATGCTATACAAAAAGGGATTCAAAGATGATACAAAAAATAAATATTTAGAAATCTCTTCATTAGCCTCTAACATATTTTTTTCAGCAAATATTTCTAAAACCAATTATTTTTAATAAAAAAAAATATTTCTGTCTTCCTACACGACAAGAAGACAATATGAAGAGTTATCAGCAGCATTCAAAGAGCACTGGATGAGTTTGGTTTAGCGGATAATCCACAGAAAAATATGGACATTGTGCTGAATAGAGGGGGTGACAATCATTAAGGCCATCCTTTGAGACTCCAGTGACTAACGCCAAATGGAAATATGGAGCTTCTATCTATGAAGAAGCAGTGATATTAAACTAGTAATGAAAATTTATTAAAACTAAACCAGAAGTTCACTGTTGTTAAAATTTTTGTTTCCTCCTCTTTACCATTATATGTGGGACTTATGGATAATGTAACAACAGTAATGACTTAAATTGTTGTTATGCATTAGCAAAACTGCAAGCTAAGAAACTATAAGCATGCTTTCATTTGTAAAGACAAACTAATTAAACATTGTGGAAGCCAGTGACAAGCCGTGGTGTTATTTACTTGGAGTTTTTCATCAGTCATTCATCCCCAGGTCTTTCCATAAGTGACATGACTTTCCTATAAGTGAAACTCATTTTATAAATAAAATAATTTAAAGAAATAGTTACTTACTGCTCTATACTATTCTTTCTTCGGTAGTGCCTATCTTTTCTGTCTGTGAAAAACTTGGATACAAGCTGGTAATCTCGACATACTTCTTTCATTCGTGCTCGCTCACGTAACTTTTCCATATACATGTCCACATGGACCAGTTTCAAGGCTGTAATATAAAATTTATATCAAACTAAATGTATAATATATATTTATTTGTAATAAATTAGATTAATTAGTTGAGATCATGAAATATTTTGAATAAATCTTTGTTCTGTAACATGTTTAGTAACTAGCTGCTTCCTGAACTAACGATGACCATTAATAGAAACCAGAATATAATAGAAGATGAAACAGAACAGATGAAAAGAAGGAAATATTAAATTTTCAGATTATTTGCATTTTTCAAGTATCAGATCACCGAAACAATAGAGAGGGGAAGAGAACAAGTGGCCTCTTTCAATCGTGGAGAGTACTGTATTAATTATAGGAATAATCTAATTGAAGGCAACGACACTTAAAAGAATTTAATCTTACTGTCTCTCTCCTTGCCTTGCCCATAACCAGTAAGACAGACTTGGGCTAGCTGAGCCAGCCCACATGGGGCGGAAATCCAAATCTAGGAAAAAAGTTGATTTTCAAGTAAGAAAAAAACATTCGATACTTATCACAAAGAGCGGTTTATTAGTTGGGTAGAAATGATTGAGTAAGAGTTTGACCTTAGGATGAACAGCAGCAGATAAGATTATGTACAAAGTTTACTTTTCATACTGGCCCGGCCACCAACTGTTAATCGCA
The DNA here is from genome assembly GCA_930367205.1 of Acanthosoma haemorrhoidale. Classification (NCBI taxonomy): domain Eukaryota; kingdom Metazoa; phylum Arthropoda; class Insecta; order Hemiptera; family Acanthosomatidae; genus Acanthosoma; species Acanthosoma haemorrhoidale. The sequence goes on along the minus strand of OV884013.1, from coordinate 25,319,981 downwards.
GTCACATTTGTCATTAGACTTAGAAGTGTTTTTAAAGAAGTAAATAAACTTGAATAATAGTTAATACTTATTGAACATGAATGAGTTCTGGGGACATGGTAGTTTGGTAACATTTATGTTATGTACTTCATATGATGATTAAAAGAGTTAAAAGAAACTTTTCAGACCACCTTTATACAAGTGGCGATAAAGAAAATCATCTGACACTTAAGGAAGAAATTTACAATAACATATCTAAAAACTGATTTACCAGTGTCTAGGTCGTCTTCATCAGTACTTCCAATGTGCAATTGAGACACTAATGATTCAGCTTCATTATTGTATTCCTGCAAAATGAATATTATGATTTAAAAAAAACCACAATTTTGATATAAAACACATAAGAGAAAAGAATGCAATACAGATTTGAATCAAGCACATTTAAATGACTAATGAAATAAAAATTTATAGATAAAAGCAAACATGAATGAATGAAAATATAACTTTATTCTGGAACATAGTCCTCTTAATGAATGGATCTGGAAGAAAATAGTTTTAAAAATTGAGAGTGAATGGAATTCCAGATAGTTCAAATGGACTAGAAATGAGCAGCTAAAAGAGGAAAGGATACATTATATATTTTTTTCTTATTATCCTTTACTGTTAATAAACCCATAGCTACAACCTTGTAAAGGTAACAAATAACCACTAACATTCATTTATTTGAATACTATTTTTTAAAAATTTAATTGCGCATTATACTTTTATTTTGTCATTTAAACAGATTTTTGTATGACATTTTTTAATTAGAGGTATACCCTTTATCTATTTCCTCTTTTGGTGTATTGCTTGTTATTTGTTGTTTATAGGCATAAAATGAATGAATGGCCATGAACACCTTGTAGTCTTAGTATAACTAGTTTAGTAAAGTCTACAAGTGCTTAACCGAACACTGGGTCCCCCAGAAGCTAGTCGAGATCCCATTGGCACACCAGGTCTACATGCCCTGAAATTCAATAGTGTTTCAGTTTTAGAAACAATTAGTCACTCTGTAGACATATTAAGATTGTGTTCTATGTTATTATTGATATAATTAGATTTGTTGGAATTCTGACAATGGTAGTTACATCATTTTCAAGTGATTCAGCTTTATATAAACTTATATCAGCATCACTAAGTTTCCTCCAATGATATCGACAATTTTGAAGTATATGTTTATCATAAGCGTATCGTTATAATTGGTGCACCATGGAGGTGTTTCGTGCTTCATTAGATATTGGTGGGTCAGTCTGTTGTGTCCTATTTTAAGGCTTGTCAGGACAACATCCTCACGGTGATTGCTGTCTCATATTTTCACCACCTTCTTTATCTTTTTAAGCATGCTAAGTAGTCTTTCATCCCAATCTACTGCCATCCTGGATATCCTTCTCTTCAGCGGGAGGGTGAGTTCAAGGGCTCTGCCTAGATCCTTTATTGGCCTAAGACAGACCTTTTCGCCTTCATCTGCTGCTGAAGGTAAAGTAAAGAACTTATACCCTAAATATGAAGGACACTTCAAGGTATCCAAAGTGAGCCCTTCATGGGGCTTCCAGCTGCAGGATCGGGACAGAGCACAAGTGGAGTTGTAGCAGCCATCCTAGAGAAGGATTTTCCCCTATAGTGAGGGGCATTGTATCAACAGTCAGATTGGGGAAAATCCTAGAAATCGGGGGCCACCTGGCCAACCAGCTTATAATGCTACCTAGTGCGTACAGATCTAGGGAGGCTACTTTAGCTGTTTTGGCTAGTGGTATAGACAATATTTATGAAACTAGCCATTGTTGGATTTATTTATTTGTACCTTGTTGTCATTCAAAGGGGACATAGACCCAAAATTTTATTTTTTATAAATATTGTTGAGAAACTGTACAAACCCTTTCAAAGTCTTCTCTTTGAGGCATGTATCCTAACTGTGCAGCTTCTTTAGATGAAACATCAAGTGGAGGGAGGTGAGAAGTAGAAGCTTCCTGAGGCTGACCAATTCCTAAGTCTTTCAGCTTGGCTCTCCTTTCGTAGGCTGGTTGCCAGGTACACCGACCAATGCTGCCATCGACATAATGGGCCATATATTTATCCCTAGCCTCTGAAAAAAACAAAAAAAATGTATAAGCAAAATTTGTACATGTTAACACTATAAGGACAGGCCGAGTCAAATGACCCGTTTTGAGACTTAAAACTGATTTTTCTGTGCCTTGAAATTTTTTTTTGTTGACATCGATTTAAGTTTTAAAATAATAAAAAATTTAAAAAAAAAATGTTTTTAGAATTACTATAAGCAGGTATTTGAAGGCTCTTTTGAACGTTTGAATAAAAACTTTTCTTTCTTTTAAAAAGCTTTTAAGTTAGTTGGACTATATGTAACTATTTCTTTTAAATCTATAATGCTATTATTCTTTTAATTGACTCTTTTGTTATGGATTTCGGGGAATTCAAACAATGGTGTTGTGATTTTTTTAGCTAGAATGAATCCCCACTACCAGATTTTTAACTGGAGATCGACTAGTGGATTAAATATGGAAAAATACCAATCCCTTTTACTTTTAGTTGGTCTTTAGCTTTGTCAAATGAAGATCAATATTAGTAAAAAAAAATATATACAATTCTGGAAGAGGCATCCGAAGATGAAATTGTTACTGAAGATATAACATAGGTATTCCGTTACACCTGGGACAAGGTATTAAGGTATGGGACAAGGTGGTGACACATGGTGTCAGCCTGACCATGTATTTGAAAATATCTTGGATATAGCTGCTTTGAATTCTCGGATTCTGTACAAAGAAGCAACAAATAAGAAGACTGGTATTCATAAAGGAACCAATTGAAGAATGTCTGATGCTTTCTCAATTACTCCATAAACAATGTAAAAAAGAGAACGATGCCAAATCAAACAAAAATGGAATTGAGGATAAAAAGTAAAAAAAAAAAGTTGGTGGGTCAAATGACCTGGCCCCGTCCTTCAAGTCTTGACGAGTTACAAAAATAAAAGAAAATATGAAATTGTTTATGTAGGATTAGACAAGGTCTGTTAAAAATCTTTATAAAATTTTTTTTTTTTGAGATTTACATCGATAAAAAAAAAACATGATATGAATAGCTAAGAATCAAAGCAAATTCAACAATTGCTACTGATGATACTGTAATTGTATAACAGCTCAGTCCCAGAATTTCAGTATATGGAAATGAACAGGTAGTTTACACAATTACATATTTTATGAAACTCCTAAGATCATATTCCTAGCAGTATGTTAATCGATTTTTACTTATACAGGAATGCCCGGGAGACTAATACATCTCTCATCCTGGTGGTACATGTTCTGAGTATTTTACATAATAGAGTACACTAAGCTGGGGGGTAAAAAGGACCTTCCGAATGTGAGTCCCAATGTTGCCAGTAATTTTTTGATGACTGTTAATTATTAATAATTATACTTATTTCAATTTACAATCCTTCATACAAGTAAATTAAACTAATCTTATAGAGATTTTTGGAAAGTTGGTTATAGAGATTTTTGGGCAATTGCAGCGCATTCTGTTGGGTGGTTAGCTAACTAGCTAGCCTAAGTACAAGGTGCCAGGAGCAGTTAGCTTCTGCATATTATCAATAAAAAGGTTTTGAAATAAAAAAAAAAAAAAAAAGCTCCTGCAAGATCCTAAAGACTTGGTACTAAGTCAAAATTTTCAAGACCAGCCAGTCAGTCTTTTTGCATGTAAATAAAACTAAGGCTTACTAGGCCACAGTGGCCCTACTAATGCTAGTTCACGTACCTCTCAACAGAATGTGCTATAATGCATAAAAAGTTCTATTTTCACAATTTAGTTCTGCATTCTAACCAACATTCCCCCTGCATTCCAAGTTTTAATGTAAATTCTACTCTGTCTCCTAGTTTTTCTTCAGCCTCAAGACCGGAAGATTTTAAAGAATTAAATCTCTTAACTAGCAACTACACAGGTGGTCTGAAAAGTTTCCGACCTCAACATGAAGATGATAATAAAATAAATAAAAGCTTTGTTAGGTCGGAAACTTTTCAGACCACCTGTGTAGTTGCTAGTTAAGAGATTTAATTCTTTAAAATCTCAAGCAGAAATTTACATAAGTATCCATATGTGTGTACTGCCTACTATATGAATGTGTTGTTAATTTAGCTGACTGACATTCTTCTCTAGTGATATCTTAACATCGTACAAGGTAAATAATTCACGACATGAAATACTTGCGTTCAAATCTTATAAAAGTTACCTCCCACTTAAGATTATAAAATAATGTGAAACTGCTGGAATTTTTAAGAGATTTTGCTTAAATCAACCATTTTCACAAGCATCAATTATTTTTTAAAATATAAGTTAATGCAAAACTAACTAAAAAGTTTAGAAGTCAACCAAATCGATTATTATCAATTTTTTTATTCACTTGTTTTAACTTTTGAAGAAATTTAAGAAAAGGTTATTCGTAGAATATTATTGGAATTAACCATGTAATATGAATAGAATTGAACAACGTATGTGTAAAAGGGTGAGACGGACCCTCCTATGCAGTCATTTCTTGCCTTGAAAAATCCTAAAGATGATAGAACTATCATCCTTTTCATGCATGGGCAGTGGCTAGCGAGTAACAACCAAGGGGTTTTGTTTTTCCAAGTAAAAGAAACTAAGGCTTACTAGGAATTTTTCACAAAGGGAATGATTTTATCAACTCAGATTAATTTTCTGTTGGTAAAACTTTTGCATCTATTATTTTAAACAAATGCTTTTTATAAACCCAATAAAAAAAAAAGTATAAATATAAATGGAGATAGCAAGCAGTTAACCATCATAGCAAAACAATTTCCTACTTAAAGGGAGAATCGTGTACTTGAGCTGATTCAATCCATACATTGACTTTATTCTTATCATATTCCTACATTATGTCTTCATCTCGTGGGACCGATTGGGTGAGGTAATCTCTAGCACCAATCTTATCACTTACCTGCATTTTAAATGATTTGTGGCAAATTTGATAGACTGGCCATAGACTAAGGCAGACCTCACACTTAATAGCGTTGTAGAGGCAACAAGGAAGAAGAAAAATAAATTAATAGGTTAAAAGCAGTTACAAGGAAAAATCAAAAACAGATTGAATTTTGATAGTGTACTTTATTTATATAATGTTTCTTACATATAAATAATTAAATGAAAATTAAATTATTCAAAATGTGCCCTGTTGTCTACGGCAGTGCTTCTTGAGGAAAACTGCTTTCACCAGGCCATTTTTCAGGCTCTCCAAACTAGCATTTCCCCTGTGGCATTAACTCCAGTCGTGACCAAAGTCAGAAATCTAGAGGGTTCGAATCTGGACTTCCTGAGTGCCAGTCAGAAGCCTTAATGAACTCAGGGAAGTTTACGTCAAACAACCGCTGAGTTGATCGAGCCTTGTTTGCAGGGGCTGAATCTTGCTAGAAAATCTAGTCTTTTCCAGCAAAGAGAGCGCTGTTCAATGGGTTCACTACTAGCTCCAGAACACCTTAATGACCTGAGTTTTGACTCCATGTTTGCAAAAATGAAGTTTTGCGGTACCATCAAAGTGTACTCCCCACCAAACCATTACTGAGTTCAGATGGTGCTCTCGATCCACCCTTCCAATCTTCTCTTGGACTTCCCGGGAGTTGTGTACATACACTTTCATGTCATTCAGACGATTAAATTTTTCTTCAATATTAAACATTGTTTGTCTCGAAATAACATCTTACGATGACGACCATTAGCGTACTTGCTTAGCACCTTTACTCTCTCTCTTCTCTGAACTTCTTAAGTGAAGCAGTGAGCCTTAGTCATATCATTCTCTGATAGGCACTCATTTGAAGGTCATTTTTGATGATTCAGGATATTGACCTAGGTGAAATACCCATCTCTCTTGACATTTTTTTTGTTTTTTTAATGGATTCTATTTTAAACTGCTTTAATAGCATTTTTTGTCCTTACCATATGTGATCGACCTGACCAGGCCCTGTCTTTTACAGACTTGGTTGCAATGAAGTGATTAATTGTGCTCCACCCAAACATTTGATTAATTTCTAATGGTTTAAGAGCTGGAACATTTTTTTAAGTTAAACTGGCCTGCCCTGTGAAGAGCAATAATGGCATGTCAATTTTCTTGTAGGCTTCTCTTCATCGTGTCTAAACGAAACTCAGAGACAAAATAAAAGGGATTATAAGGTTCGTATTGAATAGATTAAAATGATATATTTTAATATCAAATGTGAGACATTATATTAGACCTGCATCAAGGGGTGAGATCCCTTCAGATTCCACTCTCGAAGTATGTCGGGCATAGAAGGACACATCGACACAAATGGAAGACATCACCTATCCGATGTGTTAACCCCAGAATTACATACAAACTGTGATTGCCCGATGTGATTTAAAATTCTACACCATTAGAGACAATACAATATTTACAGACAGCCCAGAGACCTCCCAAATCCACATGCGAAGAGAAAGCGGAGTCTTGGGAAGTCCCCCACGCTCCTCCGTCAGCCGTGTCACCGGATACTAGCCAGTGGAGGCTGACCAAGAGCACGAGAGCCACAGACGCTCAGGACATATTGGAGAAACTGGCCCTTGCCAGGACTCCCACTGTCACGCGTTTATAGCAGGTCACGAGGCCACTGCCGTTTCAGTCTCCGAGGAGGATTATAGGGATGAGTGGTGCAGTGCAATGACTGTGCTACAAGATTAGGGTGGTTGGAAAGGCTACTGTGGAATTTCATAAACTTGGAAGGGATGAGTTCTAGAATGTAGGGTATATTAAGATCGTTATGAAGGGTTTTGTTGCTAACATAATAAGGGGCATTTACTATTGTTCGCAGGACTTGGAAAGGATTGGATACGCTTGATGTTCGACTTTTTTGCTGTCCCCTACAGCTCTATTCCATTCCGTATGTCCAGATTGGTTTAAGTATAACTTTGTAGATTAGTAGTTTATTTTTTATTGAGAGATGGGATGTCCTTTTGTCCTTCATGGTATGAATGAGAGCATTTATCTTAATTACTTATTGCCTTATAAAAGGCAGATTGTAATTATAGCACAATAAAGGAATATAACAATGAAAAAAAGAAAAAAAAAGGGACAGTTTATAAGTCTGCATCATTATTGTTAGATATAATTATTAATGTTAAGGATAAATAAGGTTATTTTAGGTAAAATTACGAACGTAGGTTTGTCTGAACAGAAACACAATATGGCCAGATTGTCTCAAAACTTGACAGTACTCTCATTGTATGAAATTAATACTTGACAAAGGAAAGAAAAGATTCCAATAAATTGGCCATTTAGGAGTACTGTTAGAAGTAAATAAAAACTGCATGTTAGCAAAAAGCAGTGACCATAACAGGCAAATGTCTGGCATAAATGAATACTATGTTGCTAATGATGATTATAATAACCAAGATGAAACATATAATAAAATCACCATCTGCTGTCCTAGCATCGATTTGTTCTTTGATGTCTTCCCAATTACCAAATCCATGCTGTTCAATGGCATTTAATAACTGCAATTCGTCTCTGGCAGTTCTTTTGGTTTTACGGAATATTTCTAAAGCTCCAGGATCCTGAAAAAATCATTTTAACAATTTAATAATTGAATTTTGATGACTATTTGTTTAGGAGGAAACTTTGGCACAATACTTACCACAACTACAAACTGATATGCGTGGTCACTTTTATGAGGGCCTATTTCTGCACCGACAGAGAAACACTAGAAAAACAGAAATTTGTAATTAAACAGATTTGAAACAGGTATTATTCTTGAATAATTGAAACAATTATAACAATTGCTGGTTGGGTGGTGATGCAGGATACCCCGTGTATAGGGCTGATGAATGGAAATTAGAATGTTCTAGGCACCTCACTATTTTCTCCTTTAACCAGTTATTATTAAAATTCACATGAGTTGTGTACCTTTAAATTATACAACACAACTAACAATGACTGATAATTGTAATGAATAATCATATTCTGCCATGAATTGAATGGATTGGTGACATTTAAAAACCTGACAGACTTAGTACTGCCTAGAAAATCAGGGAACATAGCACAGATAGATTACATTGAAGCAGTTTTATTTGAAAATGAATGATCCAACAGATAGTTAATAATGTTCAATTACATTGGTTTGTCAATACCTGGACTACACGTTAAGTTCTAGAACTTAGAGAATTACTAGAATATGGGTTGAATTTGAGAAATTTCGTCTATTTTCAAAGCTTCACAAAAAAAAAAAAAGTTCCCACCATTTTCATATGACAGATTTGAAAGTCCCGCTAATCACAGGGGAATCCCCCCTGCTCAAGCGCGTCATACCTGCAGGCAAATGTCGAAGTCTTCGCATTCAGCACATCTCAGCCTAACTCCGGTTATATCGTCTAGGCAATACGTGCAACTATATTTGGCGAATAGATCTGAAAACAAAATGCAATCAGATTACTAACGAAAGGCATTAATCAAAGTTAAAACAACTAAAAAAACATAAAGAAATCTTACCAGCCGCCATCTTTGTTATTGCCAGGCTTTAATAAGCCAACATTAGAGTAGGCATTGGTATATCGATACAAGTATAGTCGATACTAATTCAACATTAAATTAACAGTAATCTAATTAGTCATTAAATTATATTTTTAGATGTTTCTGAACATCTGCTTCGTAAAATAAAATAAAAAATATTATTATTCATTCTTAAATTTCAAAAACAAAATGATGAGTTTTAGAAATATTTATTCAGTTCATTCATATAGAATTAAGATTTTTGTCATGGATTATAAAAGTATTTTTATTTTTCGGATTTTCCTCAGCCAATTATTTTAATATTCACTTTTTAATAAAATAAACAATCCATGGCTTGAGACCCTATGAAGAGGTTCGGCCGACTGAAGGTTGCTACCATGACTGGCTGGTGGGGCTCTAAAATTTAGGGCCCAGGTCTAGTGTGATCATCACTAGACATTACCTCTCAACCTTAAATTATGTTTTACTAATCGTATTCGCTAGTTTTATTTAAGTAGCTACCCATTTATTTAAACTGGCATAAGCTAACCCTGACCAGTCTCATCCCCATAGAAAAAACCCTTGGAGAACCAGGGGTCCTGACTGTTAGAAGTTAGCATGTTAACCACTATACCTCGGTGAGAGTCCTTAATATGCAGTTTCAATTAATACTGTCATCATCTTATCACTATAATGGGTACTTTCATCAATTTGGTCCTTTCAGGATTAAGAAATGGCTGGTCTAGGCATTCTGTTTAGCTTTTTGCTGGGACTGAATTGGAAAGGACTTCCTTCTTAGTGACTGCGCCTCTTCTACTGCCTGGTGCAGTGCGAGGGTTTCTTCTAGAATCCAAGGAACTCTGTCCTGTTGGTACAGTCTTCTGAGGGTTAGTTCTCCCTTCTCCGATTCATCCATCGAGTGTTAATCTTCTCCCAGATACCTTCCTCCTAGGTCTTTCTGACCTGTGTCTTATATTTTGTTCAGACCAATAGTGACATACAGCAAAACCGTCACAGGCAATGCTCCTACATTATTTCTTCAAGTGACTTCAATTGAGTATCAAGTATTTGTTTTTGACACACTATCTCTGTTAGGTTCCCCTTTTATTTTTCTCAGAAATCTCATCTATACAGATGTATAAATGTTGACGTGGGTGTTGGCTAGTCCTTGGCAAAGCTAGACTTTGTTAATATTGGGAGGAACATGGTACACAGCCCTCCTTCCACCCTATGACCCTTCTGAATTACTTATACATTATGATCGGAGTGTGTTGAATAAAAAGGGATCTGGAAGAATTGGATCAGAGTTTAGCCAACTCTTCATTCTCATCAACTCCCTTGTTAATCCCTATACTCTTATTTTGGGATAATGCATTGAGTGTCAATTTGAACTACAAAATTAGGGGAGAATTGATTTCCCTGGATTGAAACACTTCTATTTTTGCCACAGAATATTAGTTATTTATTATTATCTGTTTCAGTATTATTCATAGGGGACTTGGTCCAAGAATTTTTTTTTTCTATTCTATGTTTATAATACATACATAATTTAATTTAATTCTTCATCTCCACTGATATCGTACCTATAGTGCAGATGCTGGTTGTAAAATATAAAATCTATTAAAATTACCTTTAATTAGTTATTAATGAGATCCTGGAGGCTGATACTGCAACACTAAGTATTTAATATCTGGTTCTATTTTCATAAGAAACAAGTGAAGTTCTCCACTTTCAGAAATATTAAGATAGTTCTTTGTTTGATGATAACATGATCGATCATCAGCATTAAGACCTGATTCTACAAGATAAGAAATAGGGAAAAGCATAAAGCAAAAAATATGTATAGTTTTCCATATATTTGGATATAACACAAGCATTTATTTTTGTTTAGCGATAGGTTTTCATATCCACCAATATCAAAATTATATTTACTCTTTTCATCATAAATAATTTCTAACAGTTCTTCTTCATAGGTTGCATCAACTTACTCAATATTTGCAGAAAAAAGATTTTTCATCCAGTCATACACTAAAGTTCAAAATTTCTTCAAATTGTTTTTGTACATCTAATTCAAGTCAGTTCAGGTGACTACTGAATCTTTTAATATCCTCTGGAGTTTCATCATCTTTTATAGTTAATAGATTGGAGAACTGATACAAGTTTTCCTTTATTAATAAATTATAACAAAGAAGATGAAGTATGCCAATAAATAATAACACAACAGTATTTTGGCATTTGACAAGAGCTTTTGTTGGTTCCTTTAATCTGGAAGTTTATATCTTCCCTTGAAAATATCTGCCAAGTAAAAGGCTTCTTTACTGTTTTTTAACAGTTCTCAGATTGGTCTCATTAATGTTTTAAAAAATTGCTTGACACTATCATGTAGTGTTACAAAACAAGAAAAACAAGCACCCTTACATGGTTTCAAACTTATGTGTGTAAAAGTAACCTAATAATACCCCCATTATTATCCTGGAACAGCTGTATTATTCTGTCATGTTTTTTTTTTAAAAGGGATGTCATCCACAAGGGTTATTGATGTTTGGCATTGGATTTGATCATATTTACAGCTATTGGTGACATACTGATGAATAGTGGCTTAAACTTTCTCCTACAAGATTTCTGTGCACCACATAATGAATGTAAAAAATATTTGGCATTCAAATAAGAAACAAATTGAGGATAGTGGTCTATTTTTTATGTTGGTCCATCAGTTGTGCATGCAACAGAATTGTTTAATATAATTTTTTGCAAATTATGATTTTACAGCATTAAATATTGATAATTTTGTTTTATCTGTTTTGAAATTTATTGCTAATAGCATTTCTTCTTGTAATGTATTATTTCCATTATTCGCACATATCATCGATAAAACATTATTATTTGATATATGTAGACTAGTCAAATTATATAGAAAATGGAGTGTATTGGAGAATACTTTCAAGTTGGTTTTCAGCATGCCATTTCTTCAGTTTATCAATTTAGTATACTATCACTTACGGGTAACATATTTTTTCAAAAAAAGTTTCAGGAAAATTCTAAGCTATTAATGTTGTGATTAATTCTTTTAAAGCTACCCTCTAAATATTAAAGTTTCTTCAGTTCTACATCTTTTACCACTGTTTGCAATTTATTGTGAAATGCAATAAGTGGAAGTTAATTCATCTTCATTTGTTACATGCTGTTACTCAAATGTTGCAGGGATTGTTCAAAGATTTTTTTAAATATATTAAATATTCAATGAATTTTTATATCCCTTGGTTGCTTTGTAGCAAGATGTTCTCACAATGTACTAGGCTTCATTACTTGATTGGATAAATAAAGTTTTATGACACAATAAACACACTGAATATAGTTCATTTACTCCAGTTAGTAGTCAAGAGGATATTTATGTTTAAAGGCCTTGACAAGCCTGAAGGTGATCACAACCATGTCATCACATAATTAGATTAATGAGTTTTAAAACAGGAATGATTTACAGCAAGCAGTTCTTAGTATGAAAGTACTTTTGGGATAGTTTTAATGGACTGTGATATTAACAATAATAATTAACAATAAGCACAAAATATGCAAACTCCTAAAATTCCTTCATTGAAAGGGAATATTTCTTCAGTGTCCTATACAGGCAGGAATTGTTTCTGGAGTTTACTTTGACAGATAAATATTGCAAGCTTTCAAGAAGATTTACATCTAGTCTAATTTCTATAAATATTTTGTCAGGATGATATCCACCACTTCTTTTCACTAGTGTGCATTAAATTATGAGGAAACATTAGCACATTACATTTTGAATAGCTTCTGTAAGCAGTTACTTGAGGAGGCTTTTGGCAATTGGTTATAACCAATGACCATGATGCTAACCAATGAAAGAGTGTTGATTTTGATAACATTCTAGTTATAGAATGTTGGTTACTTTTATGTATTTACATATTTATGTGTGATACCCAATTATGAATTAGAGTGTGTTTAGTTTATATTTATTTCAGTTTATATTTTTAATTCTTGAAGAATATGCGCCTTTTATTTGTATATATTACATTTTTAATTTTATCTTTTGTTATTTCATTTTATTTCTCTGAACATTGTAAATATTAGCGGGGAGTGATACTGTCAATGAGGCCACTTTATGTGAAATACATGTTTGTTCTTAAGGGTATAGTGCTAGGATAATAAAGATATTATGTACTAACTATCGATGAATTAGCGGGCTAGCTCTATTGAAAACAGACGCCTTAAATACTGTGAAAACAGATGTGTCTGTCGATTGGTCTTAAAAATCAAAGTTTTAACTGCTTCTGTTTAAACTGCTGTGGGAGCCATTTATTTACTTAATGGGAGTGACACCTTGATGAGATTGAGTATTGGTGCAACCAATGGTGGATCAACGCTAATGGAGCGAATTGTTCCCACATTACCTTTACCTCCTGCCACAAGTCCTGTCCACTGTTTTTTTAAATTCCATTCCTCTTCCTATATGCAAGACAATATGGTATTTAGGCTTCCATATTGATGAAAGGCTCCCTGTGAGGAAGGTGACAACCATATGGATTTGGGAGGTCTCTGGACTGTTTGCAAATACTGTATGAATGAGCGAGTGAATGAAAATTGTAAATATGGTATGAATGAGAACAATTACTGATTACTCAATAAGGTAGATTGTAATTTTATCACAATATAGATTTTTTGAGTATATAAAAAAAAATGGGAGTGAAACGTCTATGAACTGACCCGCCGACTTTTTTTTTACCTTAATTTATTTTTTTTACATTCTCCCTTTGTTACTGTGTTTACAGAGTAACAACTGAAATACATACAGCCCACTATCATAGAACATACAGATAGACAAGAGGCACTCACCCTGTTTTAAAGTAGAGCCTCTCCCTCCGGACATATTTGTGCATGGCTAGAATAAAAATAATATATTAAATCCCTATTCAACTGTTTTGTTAAATTAATTTAAATCATTATTTACATTTGACTAATCCTTTATTCAGTTATGTACTCAAACCGTTTTTGCACTTCATTTACAATTATATATTGTAGCGAGAATCCACGAAGAAAAACTTCTGATGGGCGGTCTCCAAAGGGACTAAAGAAAAAAATAATAGAGTGGGAAGGCTAAGAAATTGATTGCTGGAAGGTGATCTTTAGGAGGGGGGGGGGTGATGCATCAAAATACTGTTACGAGATTAGATTCGAACGTTCCAATACCGGGAATAGCAGGGCCTTCAGTACGAACCTCGATCAGGTCAACCGTAATTTATCGATAATGATGAAGAATCACTCCAGGGTGTAAGCCAAGATTCCTATATGACGACACGATGATTAGCCGGAACAAAATGAGCTTCAAATGCCGCCATAAGTATGCTGCATTTCTCCTCCACTTGATTGAACATTCAACACAAACACGAAACGGTCTGTGGAAATGTCCCCCCTCACTCTTCTCTTTTTATAAGTTTTTTCTTAATAGCAGAAGGCAACATGCATAAACGTGAGAGAATGACGCCATCAACGACTATTTATTATGGCTATGCAGACTCCTGCGATTTATAGGTGCGTTCCACTAGTACTTACCACCTTTGATATATTCTCGTTTTTTGAACAGGTAGAATCTAGGTTACTTGAAATGGTTTAATGAAAAAGTCACTAAAAGTGATTTTATTTACAATACGTATGTGGAATTACTTATCATTAAAACAACGAATTAACCACTATCATTAAACCATTACTGCAGTCTTATCCTATAGAAACAATTACTAATTATTAATTGCTTTTAAAATTCATTTTCGATGCAAATAAATTACTCTATCTCATTTATAGATTATCATTCTATATCCAGGTATTCCCTCCAGGCATGATTAGAGGGAGATTAACATATATTATATTGATGCTAGTATGAGACATCAATTTGACTACCCGAATAGAGGCTTATTTCAATTGAGGTATGTTACAGGATAATATATCAACGCTTATCACAATCGCAGTGAATAATATCAGACGTTTCCTTCCATCACATATCCATACTCCAAACTCCATTAAGTGGATTTTGGGGCAGCCGCCTAGCAGACCGTCCGTATAATAGCAATTAATCATTGCAAGGCTGTCGACTGGAAATGACCCTCTCAATAGATATCGTTGTCAATAATTCTCATCCACCAAAGGAACTAATCAAAATCCAATAACGAGGCTTCCACTGAGGCAAAGGGAGGGGTGAAATGGGGCTTAGGTATAGGGCGCCGTCCTTAACTTATACAGGAGGCTTTGCCTTTTGTTCTCGTCCATTGGGGAAACTTTATCTTCATTTCCACAAACCTCCTTCAAGTTATTGTACCATCAATTGTCCTCTTGCCCGCTAAGTCTTTAGTAGGAGACAGTTTTATTTCTCCATTTCTCAGCCTTCTTCCGAAATAATCAGAAAAAAGTTTAGTTAAGTGTGCAGTATCACACAATTAAGAGTTTTGTTTATCTTACTATATATTGACTCTCAATTAAAACAATACTCATATAAATAATTTACTAAATTCCAAACCTTTTTTTTTCCCCCATAGCCCCTTTAAACTTACAGATAATTATATATAATTATAGATCCTCAGGTGAATCTATTTACAAATTATTTTTGTATTTCCTGTAGTGTCCCTATATTATATACAGGTTTTGTTATTTTATAAAAATTATATAATGAATAAACAAGTATAATGATACACATTATACGTGACTGTACTAAAAGGACTAATAAAGGTGATGGGGCTCACCTTTTTGATCAACTTAAAACTAACTTACATACTAATTCTTAACCTAATTTTCCCCCGACAGTGTGTTGCCTTCGATGCGGGAGGGGTGGTGGGGTCATAGTGTTAAACACTGGGTTGGCTAGGTGCTGCAACGAGTCAAAAAACTTGATGTGTCTCCGGCGGATGAACTCATCCACCGACGGCACACCAAACAACGGGTGCAGGTCAGCGTTCTTCAACCTCTTAAAAGAGGTATGTCGGACCACTTTTCGCATGATCCCATTCTGAAAATGTTGGAGACATTTGGCTGTATTGTCAGTCAAGTGGGTAAATAGCGGGGCACCGTACAGCAGAGCTGGCCGGAGGACATTCCAAACCTTGTACTAATTACCCTCAAATTATTTTCATTAATTTCCCTGTACACAATAAATCTCTTTCTACAAATAACATTCCGATTAGTCTTATTTATGATTATTATTTTTATAATAACAAGTAATTAATTATGAAAATCATTTGTCATGGGGTTGCATATAATTTTAGCTTATAATATAATATCAGATATAAATGAACAAACATGCAAATATTATGCCTCTACACCAGAATTAGGTGGTATTAAAGTCGTGAACACGGTTTTAATAGCAGTAATTGACTTTTGTCATTACAGCTAAAAACAAAAATAAAAATTTAGCCTACTCAATATAATTAAAATATACATAAATTAAGCAATTAGTGATCGTGTTTTATGGAGTTGAAAATATTATAAATAATATTTATACCGCTGGATAATCAATTAGAACCTCCGTGTAGAATTTCCTGTTCAACAATCTCCATGGCAGGCAGACAAGGATGAAAATGTAAGAGTTTCTGGCTATAAAACGAAACTATAAGAAAAGAGAAAATGGAATAATAACATAATAAATTTATAGCTTAATAATGTTTATTCAAAGATTCATTTGAGTGTTTTGTCTGCTCGGTTAGGTACAGTTTAATAACACTCAGCATTTAAGGGGGAATAAACAGAAATTTATAAATTGTTTTTCCATAAGCCAGAACGTTCATCTAATAAGAGATGGGATTTTAATTATTAAAAGAATCAGCTCTTTGACCACTGAAGCTCAAATTGAATTGAATTGAAAAAAAGCTTTATTATCAAACTTTATTGTAAACATAAAATTTAAATTGCATAATAATAAGTTGTTCAAATACTATAGCTTTTACAACTGCATAAACGCACAACCTATAACACATACTATCCCTAATGTAATTTACTATTGCATTGAAGGGTTAATAGGTTCTTCTAGGGAATGATCCAATAAATCTCATGCGTTTATTTTGTAAAATTAGCGGTTTTTTTTTATAATTAGTAACACAAGTATTCGATCATTTTAAGCAAACATAAATTAGGTCATGATATCCAGCGATCATGAGGTTATAACATCTTGTGACTGAAACCCAAAACAGTAAGACGTTACTAAATCATTTTACCGCAGCTTGGCATGGAAGTAAAATAATACCTCCTACAATAAATAAGTACAAATTATAAATCATGATGTGTAATTTTAAGGAAAAAAACTGACAAATCGGGTTGTTTGAAAAAAACAAATGCTTTTATGGCGAGAGATCTTCAAGAAACAAAGAATATTTAAATTTAGTCTAGTGCTTAGATGATC
Source organism: Acanthosoma haemorrhoidale (assembly GCA_930367205.1). Classification (NCBI taxonomy): domain Eukaryota; kingdom Metazoa; phylum Arthropoda; class Insecta; order Hemiptera; family Acanthosomatidae; genus Acanthosoma; species Acanthosoma haemorrhoidale. The sequence continues at coordinate 25,303,047 of OV884013.1, read as the reverse complement.
ATTCAACAGAATAAATATGGACCCCATGTTAGCTGTCGTAACCACATTTCTCATTCATATCTGAAGCTCATTATTCGGTCTGTAAAATTTTCATATTTTTCTTCATGGAACAATCTACCCGTAATTAGCTTCCGATGTTTCCCCAGTCGTTAGCTCCTAAGCCTCGCCTTCACCAACATCCACCGTGCTCACACGCTTGCACAAACTGTACCATCTACAAAATCACAACACTTAAAATTCACTGCTCTATTTACAGTGACAAATCCTCACATATGGTACACCTTTTTTTTTTTTTTTTTTTTTTTTTTGTCCTTATAGCTAGTATCCTTAATTCTATTTACAATATTTACAGATCCGTTAACTATACTAATATCTTACTACTATACTTAAGTACTATATTTACAAGGGGTGTGCATCCTCTATCCCCCTACAACTAAACTTATATCTAACCATATGCTTCTCAGTCCTACCTTATATCTATATGTACATATTTACAGTGACTCCTCTGGAACCGCCGATACATCGTTGGCTTCGGGTGAGCCTTCCCGAAGACTCGGCTGCTCACCCCGCGCCCCCCCTGGATATATTGAAGTGCCCGGAGTCTTGTACCCTTCTCCACTCCCTGACGAATCTGCAGAACGCGGTGTATCTCACTTCATCATTCACCAGCGACGGCGGGTAGGACTCGTCCAGGCCATACTCTCCTATCGAGTGGAGCAGCCGTGCTCTAGCCGGTTTAACGCATAACAAGAGAGCACGACGTGCACATTTCTCATTCATATCTGAAGCTCGTTATTCGGTCTGAAAATTTTCATATTTTTCTTCATGGAACAATCTACCCGTAATTAGCTTCCGATGTTTCCCCAGTCGTTCTAGCTCTTAAGCCTCGCCTTCACCAACATCCACCGTGCTCACACGCTTGCACAAACTGTACCATCTACAAAATCACAACACTTACAATTCACTGCTCTATTTACAGTGACAAATCCTCACATATGGTTCCTCTGTTTGGATAAACCCATATAAAGATCTAAAATTTCCGATATAAAGTCTTTGTAGAGTCACCAAAGTGCCTCGGTTTACTCAGGGACTAGGAGTGATATGAATCAAGAAGGACCCACTTGTACCCATCTAATAAACGTTTCCGGAACTACGGCCTTGGGAAGTATTGCTTAAAAAAGAAATTCGTAAAACATTTGTCTTCCTAAAAATAAATATTCACTATTTAGTAATAACCACATAAAATTGAGTAGATGACTTCGGTCAATTCGGTGCAATGATTTATTAAAACAATTATTTATAGCTCGTATAAGCGCACTCCTTCCTTTCATTGCTTTTTAAGTCTTGCATGCGTCTCTTCAGAAATCTATTTTGAATCGTCCTCTGAGCAAAATATGTCCAATCCCATGGAGAATATTTATATCTTTACAAAACATCTTATTTTATATTTCTATGTCTGTGTTACATGGGAGTGAGATACCTTACAGCATACAGTCTAATAATATTGCGAAAGGTAGTGGCCTTGCTTTATCCCTTACAGCTATTCCTCACATAACCAAGATTTTCACCATTGAGTGAAACATTTGTGTTTTATCCTGCCGTTTCTTATCCTTTTCAACAATGGACATGATTTTTTTCTGAGGTTCTGAATAGTAAGCAGTAAATATTGAATTTGAGCAACTATTGGTAAGAATTCATTCCCTATGTACCATATTTCAGCAATAATCTCATCATTATGCATTCTGAAGCTAGAAGCAAAACCTGGTCATCTGCACGCTGCAAAGAGGAAAGCACATCATACCTTAATCTGAGCTCTAGATTTGCATTTTTATTTCCAGCTCTTAATTGCTTTCTCCGGTTTAAAGTTAAATAAACGCGGTCACAGAGGGCATCCCTGCTCCAGACCATTAAATTTTATGACAGGTAGAAGTTCTAATGGGTGTTTACTATATATTTAAAAACTTAATTTATAATTCCGGAGCTCGAGCTATCAGACGAAAAGGTACCGGGCAGTCATTTGCCATATGTCTACGTGTAAAAATCTTTTAATCCATATAATTTTTTGATTTAATTATGTTTAGTAACAACTCGGAATACGCTAAAAATACATTGAAGTAAGTACAGCAGACTTACAAGATTTCTCAAGTCTTAGCTTGGCAGTTATTTAGGATTATAACATAGCTCTAAATGGTTAAGGATATAGTAAGGGCGTTAACGCAAAAATAATTCTAAGAAATATTTATTGAAAGCCCGCATTAGAAATAGCGTATTTACTACGACCAAGCCGTTTTCAGTATTCTTCTTTTTTAATAATGTTTTTTTTATTTATTTAAAATATTTTTATGTCTCGAAAAGTCAATTTTCAGCGAAGGAGACGATTTAACGAGTAAAAAGACCAACCAGTTTGGTCAACATCCCGCAAGTGTCCCATTCTCCTAAAATAAAAGGAAAGTACACAAATTATAATTAGTAAAAAAAAAAAAATTAAATGCTCAGTGAAATCAAAATGGCGAGTCTTCTGATCCTTTATTCGACAAGTTCAGGTCTGTTTTTACTCTCAACTATTATAAATAAAAAAAACCATAGCCATCTTACGAGAAACACCTTGCGACTACTAACCTAATATACTTTATCCCGTATTTTTTTCCTTATTATTCGAACTGACATAATTCTTGTAAGATAAATAGATCGGTAGACGGAAGAGGTCTAGATCTAAGACAGTTGTAAGCCTGTCTGTCTGGGACTAACATATATGCGTACCGTCGGGGAAACCCTGTAGAACCATCTGGCACCTGGCCAGCGGTGATCGCCTTCTGTTGCAGGATTCACTTAAGCCAGTGTTGCCTTGGTAATTGGACATGCCGTTCTTCAATACATAATGAATAGTAGTAACGCTATGTGAAATACATATTTATATAAGTGTACGAATATCAATTCGTATTACCAATAAATTAGTTACCGTAGGTCACTTTTATTTTCCAACAATTAGAACAAAGTAAATTTTTTAAATATATATATATAAACGACTAGGAAATTGATAAAACTGTACCACGAGATGGAGACACCACAGGAGTTACTCAATTACATATTAAACGATTGTGAAAAATAGTGCTGTATTAAAAACACTCCATTTTCCTCGCCATAAACCATATTGACCACAGAAAATATTTTATGAACCAAACAAAAACGATTAAATAAAAAAAAATGTAGCATCCGGCTTGAAACGTATTAGATACTCAATTTCCGTTGGCATTCAAAAATTTAATTTTTTTTTAAATATTTTTCATGTACTCCTACTCGTGAGATGAAAAAAATCAGAAGTATTATATTTGTATTTCCCCTAATTGTATTTTACCCAATCGGTAGACTCTAACTACCTTCCTTATTCCAACCGGCCTCCTTTAGGCATTCCACACCCTATATCCTTCTAATACATCCTTCAAATGGGGGACTCCCCTTAGTGAAAGGCATTCATTAGCCCAAAATAATTTTCCTTTATTTTTCCCACATCCTATTTTATAAGTTTGAGAGCTAAGGAAAAAAAAAAAAAAAAAGTTTGAGTTCGGAACACCAATGAGTTTGACTTTCGCCAATATAATTCTCTGGAAGCTACTAATTGACTGTTAGTTAATTGAGTGTAAATTAAGTGATAGGAAAACGTTTATTCCCTGTGACAGCTCAGTCTTCAAATTAGGGCGATTATATGGATTGTAAAAAAGAGGTCAGCACTGTTGACCTGTTTTTTTAATACGAAAATTTGAGAGAGGCTTTGTACCTCCAATTGCAAGTATAAACTTCAAGACAGAGTTTTGTTTCTCGGATAGATTTAATAAATTGTAATTTGAACGAAACGATTTTTCTTTTTATTTGTAACTATATTTCAATGAAAAGTTTAAAAAACTTTTGACTACAGATTTTTATTTTATTATTCTGATAAGGTATTTAATGTACAGTGCAGAATATGTCTTATACTACTAAACTTATTATATTATATATTGATTTATAATAGTTTGATCATGATAACTGTTTTTGATGTTCTTACATTTTTTTTTTTTACGCGATCACATCAGTTCCATATATTAGAGACAGCATGTGTGATGGAAAAATGATCATAATTTTGTATGTATGGCATACTCTGATTAACCACACCATATTTTTTTGTGGCTATGAGGATAAAAAACAATAAGGTAATATTTTGGTATAAGCAGTTACTTTTTTGATGTAGTACTGAGCAGGTATCTGCCTCCGATCTAGTTCGAATCTGGCGGGTATATGAGGCGATAGGAAAAGGCGAGACGCATAGAATAGATCTAAGAATAGTCAGTCGACTGGCGTCCTGCTTTAGGTGAGTAACGACCTCATAGTCTATTTCCTAGATTATTCCGTGCTGCAGTTTCTATTATATTCACCTCTCACGATTACCATATGGTTTACTAACAATAACCTTAAAAATCAAATGACTACTGATCTCTGCGGATCCGAAAATCAATTGCGAGGCAATTTTTTCCCTAACAAAATTCAACTATTACTACAAATATGAATATGAACTAAATTGTATTTGTAAAAGTGTATACAAGCAAAATTAACAACGTAATGTTGTAAAGAGCAAACACTCCAAAATGATACACCTGTATTTTAATATTTATACTGTAAAAATCTGATTTTTCAAAAAAAGAGGGACTCGAACCTACAAAAATATTTTATTTGTCGTTAAATCACAAGTGAACGTTTCATCTATTCAGCCATCCTCAGGATTTAAATTCAAAATAAATTACATAAAAACAAAATCTAAATATTATAAAGTTATTTTTGTTTTTTTATGCATAAAATAATAAATAATTAAATTTGCAACAATCCAAAAAATAAAACAACATACCTATGAATGATATATTTAAGTTCATTCTTCTATTCTTCCAATATTGCATACAGAGTAAGTCATTTTCCTGCAAAAATAAAATAGTAACTGCTAAGCTAAATTCATCATTTCAGGCTAAGATTTATTACAGTAGGTAAGCATTTGGTAAATTTTATTTTCCAGACATGAGCTAAATTAAATACTATTACATTTGTGTATTGCATCTAAGATTGGAAATATGATGAAGTTTTATCAAAGCTATCAGCAATATGTTGAATAATACAATCATATTGACACTTGCATAAACTGTAGTCTATAATATATTGAAAAATAAATCATTCATATATGTTGGCCACTTGTAATCTTATTTATTTGTGTATGTTATGGAATAATATGACCTAAATGACCAGCTGAAAGATTGAAGGGCAAATTGAATTGATTGAATATCTAGGAATAGGCTAAACACGAACCTTCCAGTATAGCTGTCAATTACTACCATACAAAGGACGATCTGGGCTTCACATTATTAAGCTCTTCAAGTCATTCTGAGACATGTAGTGCAGAACTACTACGTACTATATATATTTCATTTAATTATTATGAAACTATATAATATAATTTATATAAATAATCTATATAATTTAATAATAATAATGATTGGGCGTAGACCATTAATATCTTTAGTTTTTTAAAGCATGTTTGCCTTTAGCAGCTAATATCCTTTTTAGACGAATGCCCATCATGAACCCACACGCTAGGCCAAAAAGACAAGAACTAAACAGACGCTGTGTACAACTGCATAGACCAATGCCAAGGACAGCCTTCAATAGAAAATAAACTGCTAATTTACAAAGTCATACAAAAGGCGAAGGACTTGAGTTACGGCGCACAACGAAACAGTCAAGCGCATCCTATCCTTTCGACCGAAAGTCTGATAATAATAGTTAATGCCCCTTATTACATCATCAACAAAACAACTCATACACTATTGATATCGTCCCTTCTATGTTTTTTATGCATGGTATGTTTTATGAATTTATTTGACAGTTGTAGTCCTGGCATTGGCCAATTTCTTCAATCATCTCCTGAGCTATATGTCGCTCTCAAGCTCTTGGTCAGCTTACATTGCTCAAATCCGGTGATGTGACTGACTGATAGAGGAGGCTAGAGGATCTCCCGAGCCCCCGCTTCCTAAAAGCCTATACAGTAATTATATTTACCATTAATTCAGTTTTTGGTTAATTATGTACAGGGAAATGGTGGAGCCAGCAGCCAAATGCAGGCTTTGCGGCCAAGAGTCGAAACAGAGATGCGCCGGCTGCCTTGCTGTGTCTTACTGCTCAAAAGAACACCAGAGGCTCGACTGGAAGCATCACAAGATCACATGTTGTCCTTTCACGGTAATTCACATAATTATTGTTAAGTGTCTAATGTGATCAGTGTTTACATGATTTTTATTTTGTTACTGACTTTTAGTTTTTACTGTTAATACTGCCGATGTTAACCCGACCTAAGGATATTTTGCGAGATTAATCACTAGCCAAATATTTTCCATCAACTGGTATCGTATTTAATTTGTCTTTACCATACGGCAAAATACATGACATTCAAACTAAAATAACTCCTGAACTGCAATTTGAAAAAGCTAAAAAGCCAGTGAACGGTGAATTGAGTTTATAAATACGTTACGTATTTAATACTAAAATAGACTGTTACGTTTATATTTCTGTCCTCACCTATTCTGATACGATAGTGTTTATAAATTGATTTTCTGATTAAATAAGTAATTTGACTGTCTCCTCACAACCTTTAAGAGAAAGGATGTTTATGACATAAAATGGTCTTCAGCCCGGGTTCTAACAGCATAACTTGGTTCCCTGATCAACAACTTTATTATGATGAAATTACAATCTGCCTACTTAATAGGCAATAAATAATTGAGATAAGTGTTTTCATTCATACCATATTTACAATTCATCATTCGTTCGCACATTCATACAATATTTACAAACAGCCCAGGGGCCCCCCAAGTCCACACGGTTGTTGCCTCCCTCGCAAGCGAAAGAGGAAGCGGAGTCTCGGGAAGTCCCCCACGCTCCCCACCAGCCACGTCACCGGATACGAGCCAGCGGAGGCTGACGAAGAGCGCGAGAGCCACATACGCTCAGGACATGATTGGATCAAGCAGTTAGATTTGAACCAACGACCCGAGGAACCAGAGAGTCAATGTTATTTATGATGATAAGTGTGGACTTTACCAAGAAACGTCCCACGTATGTAATGGACCAGTACGAGGTGCGTGGTCTATGGTTCGGCGCTCAAGGCACAATTCGAAAGAAAACTCTTCTCAATTATTTTAAGAAATTGGGATCGACCTCAAAACCTTGTATAAGGGGTACCTTCTGACTGAGTATATATGGGTAATAATGTGCTAATTATACACAATTAGTTCCACAATGTCTTTTAGTACAATATTTAATATTTATTGTTATTTTTATTAATTTAATTTTAGATTTTGTTTTTCATAAAAGTGTTGCCATTTGATCGATGAATTTGCTGTGTTTTAACAAGCCAATTAAAATTGGGCATCGTCTTTATTCGCAAAAAAAAAATTAAGATTTCTCTCTCTCATTAACGCTTCGTTAACGTTTGTTATTTTCTTATATTTAACATTCTAACATATGTTGACTCAAAGCTATATCGATTTAATGTTCTCTGTTTTCTCATCAGATTCAGGACGGTAACGCAAAAATAAATTGAAATATTTTCAAAACAAATGCTGATTAGTATGGAAAAAATAAAAAATTTTTAATGAATTTCGGTGTTGCTGATTGCTTTAGGTTTTAAATTTTAAATTATAGTTAAGTACATCTTCGTTGAATGTAAAGATTTTCCGGAAATGCGATTTCCAGTGATCGACATGGTTTAGCAGTATTTTTCCAGAAACTTAAATCGAGTTTCTTGGGTACCTCATGATACTGATTTTCAATTTCTTCTTCCATCTCATTTCGTATAAGTATATTAAATAATTGGATGAAATAGTCTAGTATAATTTTGTTGATATATTTGTTCATTGGTGATATAGACGCTGGAAGACCCCACTAAAGGAAGATGCTTGGTGGCGAGTCGTGACATCCGCGCAGGGGAGACTGTCCTCAAAGAGCGGCCTTTGGTGACCGGCCCCTCTCAGGTGACGGGTCCTGTCTGCCTCGGGTGCCACAACGGGCTTGAGGGGCCCGCTGTCGACTGTGAGAAATGCGGATGGCCCATGTGCTCTCCTCAGTGCGCCTCATCACCCAGTCACAGGCCCGAATGCCATTGGGCACAAATCAAGCGGAAGGAGAAGGTAAGCAACTGTCTTCATTTTCCTAGCCCTCAGTTAAATGCTTCAATCTAATTCCCGTTCCAGGAAAGTGGGGCCATTTTCGCAAGTAAACTGACCGGAATGACGGTACAGAAAATCCTTCCAGGAAACTAATATGCTGTGTGAGATTAAAACCGAGTAAAGCGCTTTAGTTCAAACCCGGAATGCCTCAATACAAATATACGTGCAATGGACGGAAGCGTGAAACAATGGAATGCCTGGATGTACTTTAAAGGTAATTATTGCTTTTCACGACCACATACATCAAGGAGTTCAGAGAGTTATTATTTGAATTTTGTTATTTGGTGGAAACATGATAAAATAGACACAGAACAAAGAGAGTCCTCGTGATTAGATCAAACCCCCTTTTTTTTGTAGACCTGATGGAAATGACACAGACTACTGGCAACAAAGTTATAGAGTGACCAGGTTTCCTAGAGAGTAGAATCATCAGGAGGATTCTCTTAACATTCTTAGAAAAGTTTGGAGTAGACACGAGCAGACAGAAAGATGTTGGTACACGAATGGCCCAGGAGAAAATACCAAAGACATCTTGAACACGTGCCAATAGTGAATAGAAAAAGAGGTCGCTCTTCGAAACAAACTATAGACGAAAGTTCGATACCAAGGGAAGACGGCGATCCAAGAAAACGGTTTTTTTTTCTTTCTGAAAATATCACATGTTATTAGAGTAGTTTTTGAAATGTATTTTTAATGTCAGCTCCAATCCTGCTGCAGCAAATGATGTATGTTATAATTTTAAATTGAACTAACTCTTCATTCGCAATGAGTCTAAGTATAATTAATTAACTCAACTTTTGTCAGCCCACATTTTTTTTGTGTACGAAGTCAGAAGTTGAGTTAATTAATTATCAAGATTCAACCCACACCGGGAAATACATCAAAGAAAAAGTATATATAAATTGGTGAATATAGCCATTTTTTTTTCACCTCCCCCCTTTACCCCTATAATATTAATATTTTCAAGATTTAAATTTATGTACAACATGACTCGAGCTGTGAGTGGCTCCTTTTACTGCAATATTTGCATTTTAAGCAGGTCCAGACACAATTACTATTCTGAATAAGGTTAAAAGTTATATGATGTAATAAAGACCAGGTGGTGGGGCTCACCTTCGGACTACATAACGGTTGCCATTCAAATAAAACACTTGCATAAATAGTGAAAAATTTAACGCGCTCTTTCAGGTCGAAGTTTGAGTTCATCCAGGCTAAGTAAACTTGTATATTCTGTTATCTAGCTTGTTTGGATACTTTTTTTTAATGGTCCTAATGAATTATAAACTAAAATTGAATTAAACTCATGCCAATTTGTTCCTTTGTCGAAAAAAAATTCAAGTTCATCGCTAGCCAATATCTTAAATATTCGTAGTTTTATTCTAAATCCCTCTTAAATACCATGCCGAGGTATGGGGAGTTTGGCCTTCACATCTATTGCCTATACATTTGAGTAATTATTATGCAGATTATTTAGTTTTTCTAAAACGGTAATGACCTGTTCTCGTAGGAAGTAATCAAAGTGTAAATATATATTACTGTTTGTTGTAGTAACGTTGACCTTTTACTTCGAATTATTTTTAGTTCTATAGGCGTAAGCCAACCGTCACATTTGAGGTGCACTATGACAGGTAATTTACCGCCACAGTACAAAAGACTAAGTTGCTGGTTAGCTTACATTAGACATAGTAGCTTATAATTAATCTTTACTACAGTTATTCTGACATATCTTATTGAGAATGTATAAGTTATATGTTAAGATATATGTTGGGAAAACTATACCAAAACTAAGAGAATATAAACTAATAGATAATAGTACTAATAGTACTAATAGATATAACTAAGAGAATAGAAAACTAAAGAGAATATCACCACTTTATTAAAGACGCGATTAAAGATGATGGCCAAATTCCGATAAAGTACAGTAGTAGATAATGAGTTCTTTTGTAGACCTGATGAAAATGACACAGACTTCCAGCCTGGAAGATATGAATGAAACCTGGAGCAAAACTCATCGATGCGCAGCGTTATTCTTCGATTCAATGATGTGAGATGGGTCATGCACTAATTCCTTGGAAAGCTCATATGCCGGGAAAATCTTCACTGTGTGATCCTGAAAATAATTCCATTTTTATAAGATTGTAAGAATTTCGTAGGTACAGACATACAGTCACGCATACAGTGACAATATATTTTTGGAGGAGAATAGAAAAGGAGTAATCTGAAATCATAAAATGCTGATGTAAACAATTAAATTTCAATTATAACATTATCATGAGCTATAAAAACTTAGAGCTGTCATATTGTGTAATATTTCGCTGCGATGTGTAAATCTGGGCTATATCGTTGTAAAAGTACCAACCGTTCCTAAGGGTATTAAGAAATCGGCCGACCACTTCCTAGCCACTAGCATCATATTGCATTCAGCCCTTTATAAATATTGATAATACTTTAGAAATTAATAGAAAAATAAAACAAAAAGAAAATATGTCTGATTGATATTGATAATTTTACTCCATCATTCGCGGCAGATAGGTAAATCAGTATTTATTATATATCCTCAATTAATAATCAAAAACTCTAATATTACCTTTTATTATGGTACCTTGAAAAATGAGATTTTATTAAATAAAAAAGAACTAGTATAGATTAACAAAATTTACAAATCAAAAATTATGAATATGCATAGTAGATTTAATAAATTATTCTGTTCTAATAGAAAATATAAAAAATACCATATTTTACTATATCAAACAATTTTAATCATTATTCTCTTGTAATAGAGAATATATAAGTTATAAAAAAAAAACTATATAATATTCTGTAATCAACAGAATTAATGATTGCAATGTGGATAATATTTAGCAATAATGCGTTCCATCCTGGCGTTGACGTTTTTACGCTAACATCACTAAAAAAAACAAAAACACGTGCACAAAAAATTCGGGAATGGTGATGGCCACATAAGTTGGGGTAGCCTGATGGTAGAAATTATAACTGCTAAAGGAATAGCTCCTTGTTTGAAGTGAATGATTGCAATGGACCATATAGCTAATACAAACTGCTGTATTTGGGGTACATCATGGGACACCACGGGCGGCAAAAGCTTTAGGTCTCCACCTGGTCCAGTCGTTATTCTGGTCCTAACGCATAGGCGAATCATCAATCTTCACATAATGTCCTTTTTCCATCACAACCCGTTTCTGAACTCGGCAAACGGGGCCTGACTTTTCCATCCAGGCTCTTCCATTCATTTTTCACGGATTTCATTTTTTTGCACTAAATTTCACAACCATAATTAAATAAGTAGGAAGCCATTAAATGTCGCCAATGTACTTGAAACATCATGTAATTCATCGGGGTGCAACAGAAATTTTCTTATTACTTATATTCATTTTTAAACAAGTGTGTTGTCCCGATTTCTTAGCCTGTCATTACTACTCTCCAGGTGAAAATTTCTAACTTCACGGTACCTCACCCTACATATGCTTGCATAACTCCACTGAGGATGCTTTATGCCAAGCACACCGACAGTAAGCTGTGGGCCAAGATCTCTTCATTGGAAGGACATAAAGCGGAAAGGAAGAAGGACGGTAAATGGGAGCAGGAGAGGTTCGCGGTGGCCAAACTTCTGCGCAGGTTCTACAAACTGGAGGCGGAGGCAACCGAGGAGGAGATTTTGGACATTTGCGGTATATTACAGGTAAACTTACACACGAATATTGTTAATAATTAATCATTGGTTGTTGAATGTGATCCCGCTATTGTAATGATTGAATTAGACCCGAGTTAACTCGACACTATTATCCTATTATTGGCTAATAAATACTGTCCAGTTTTAGAGATAACGTTTTCTCCCAAAATCAATTAATGTATAAATACTTATTAACTCTCCACTGTGATTTCCTTTATATTCTAACCAAACTAAGAATTAGTACTAGAATTAGAGAGGTATGTACATACTTGTTGATACACATTTAGCACTTCTAGCTGCGCGAGATGTACATTTGTCCTTGTGCAATGACCTATTCAAACGCCAGACCTTAACTAGCCACCCGAAATCATAGCTTCCTCAATGGCATTCTGGACTTTCCTGTTGGCTATCGTTCTTCTACGCTTATTTCAAAAGCGTCCTAAAGTGTACACCTCCTGTGAGCCCTGCTCAATTCTTGAAAAATCCTTTCGTAAGTGCACAAATCTTCCAGTAACTCCTGTTATTTCTCCTACAATTATGCCCATAAGACTCGTATAAATATTCGTATGGATCCATGTTCCTGTAATCTCTCGATTCAAATACGGGCCTTGATAAAATGAAGTACGAATCTATGCTTATTTCCATCCTTAAGTGCATAATTCACATTACACAGCTACTAAGGGCTTATTAACTTGCCTAAACGACTATTTTACTGAATCGTCACCTACTCTTAATATATCAAATACTAACGCTTATTAAAACTAATTGCTACTCCTGTTGCAGATCAACGGCCACGAAGTGCCATTAAGCGAGCCAGGGCAGGTCTCCGTCTATTGGAGGTGCTCCTTCCTAGAGCACAACTGCAGGCCGAACTGCAGTAAGTCGTTCACGGACAATGGAGAGATCCTAGTCAAGGCTGCAATCGCTATACCTCGAGGTCAGCACATCTCCATCTGCTACACGGACCCACTGTGGGGCACCCCCGCCAGGCAGCTCCACCTCACTCAGACCAAGTATTTCAACTGCAGGTGCCAGAGGTGTTGTGATCTCACTGAGTTTGGAACCTATTTCTCGGCACTAGCTTGCACAAGCAAGTAAGTATAGCAAATAAATTTATTCTTTATTATAGATTAAAAAACAACATTTCTTCAATGGAATATTTAATTTATTTCAGCGATTGTCAAGGGAAACTGTTGCCAAGTTCACTTTCCGACCTCGACTCCCGCTGGACCTGCAATAGATGTTTCTTCAGCCTAGAAGCGGACGGAGTTGCCCGAATACTGACCGAAGCTGCCGCCTGTCTGGCAAAAGTGGACAAAACCAAACCATCCTCTTGTAAGGATTTCCTGCTGACGACGAAAGACACCCTGCCTGAAAATCACTTCCACAGGGTGGAGGTGAAGTTGGCGCTTGCTCAGCTGATTGGACAGAGCTCTGGAGGTCTGAGTAGGGTCAGCGACGAATGGCTGGTGGCTAAAGAGTCGTTGGGCAGGGAGCTCACCACTCTAGCGTCACTTCTGTTTCCAGGTCAATGTTAAATCTACAGGATTACATTTTGTATGTTACTACTAGTATATAATCAAATTTATATCTAAGTATTTTCCCACTTTATTTGTTCATAACTACAGTTATTCAAATATAGTACAGATCTTGGTCACTCCATGGTATGTCACATCAAAAACTGAGCACACGATTTGTATTCGCTGTAGTTGTCCAGATACAATTTCGACCAGACTGTTGGGATGAACATATCCTAAAGGCTGAATAAACATCGATTAGATTGTTAAGCATCACCAGCATGGGTGCCTGCATACTGCCAGGACGAATTAATGCAAATAACTTAATTAAAATCATTTGATATGGGTCGAGCGTATGGGATTTCATTAGAAATTTAGATTCTCAACCAACTTGTCTAACGGACTCAATTGTCCGGATTCCCCACTGGCACTCGGGCCAGATTAGAGATTGATGAATACCGCCTTGTAGGCAATGTTTATCACGGTTTCATAAGTATAAACTTGTAAGAGGTTTAATTAAATTATAATTTATTATATTAAAGGAGAGAATGAAACGGCCAATTCACGGCGTTTACAAAAAAAAAATCCTTAACAAAGCTACCGGTGGCTTTCCATGCTACTTTGTGCTGTGTCCTCACCCTTGTGCTGCCTTGAATCCATTAGAATTGTTTTTTACTTACATTTTTAAAACACTTGTTCAAGTAACTACTTTTTTTTTTTTTTTGATAAATGTTGTTATTTTGCACACATTGAGGACATGAAGTGTAAGTTAAATACAAACTGTATTTCTTCAATGTTAAACAGCAAAAAATTACCGTAAAAATCTATAAAGAACAGATATTGCTAACAAAATATTAATGTGAGCTCGAATGACATTTTGTAATTCCAAACATTTTTTTTTCTTCTCATATATTATATATATGTTCATTATGCACAATATATCTTTGACTTTGGCCGTGATATCAATGATCTTGGTTACTAGAAGTTCATAAACTCTGCCGGTTTATGACATTGGGGATGCCTAAACTAGGCTCCAGGACCTACCTCCTGTCTTTTGCTAAATATATGATGGAGGTGAGATGGCTTTGAACACCATGTTTGTCAAGTGATTGATATGATTGATGACAGTCATTCATAATTTACCTCTTGCATACAATTATGGATTGATTCCGGTCGACTGTTTTATTTATGCCATTCTGAAACTGTTAGAAGCAAATATAAACCTAAAAATAAGGTTATTTTGTCATCCTCTGGCATTTCGCAAGATTTTATTTGAAATATAGTATAATACAGTAGAGTGATTTTATCGATGAAATAGTGTTCTTTTAGTAGAATATCTATTGATTTTTTATTGTCTGTCTATAGTGATGTTCGGTTTTCCGATCGTGGAGTACTGAAATTTAAATATATTTCAGCCGAGTACAGGATCAGAGGGATCTTGAACTTCGAGCTGCACGCAGTGGTCGCAGAGAGGGCGCGGCGAGGAGCAGCCAGTGGAGATGTATCTGTTCAAGCCCAGTTACTTGTGAGCAATATTAACTTATTATAATATAATATTAATAAGTTATAATTATTTTATAAAAAATTGCTCTAAAAATGATTGTAAAAGAAAAGTTATTGGTAGTGAAATAGGTTAAGATCTGTTGTATCCTATAATGATTAGCACTGGTAGTTTTTTACCCAGCTGAGGACTGGCCATTCTGACACACTCTTTTGTTTACACTTGCATGGCGGACATATTGTTTACATTGTGACCTTCAAATAAACCTTCTATTAAAATTAGACTACAATTGTTTACATCTTTATACATCTTGGAATATGAAATGAATGTGAAATTGATATTGTTTTGATCAACATGGAATAGTATTTTCATAATCCTCGGATCAGACCAACTCATCTCTGTCCCAGTTCTCCTTTATTTATCAATTTACCTATCAACAGAGATATGTGCATGGTTAAGACAAAAAAACAATGTTTTTCACTCCTAATAAATGACAATTGAAATGAATTTTGTCTTCCATACTTATACCAGCTGTGTTATTTCAACTGATTTGAAGGTAATATAATAAGTCAACAATAAGGGATTTTTTTAAACTAGTCAATTAGTTAGCAGTCGGACAAATCCATTAAAATTTTATTAAAAATGTTTAATTTTAAACTGTTCTTCTATGTAATTCTAATTAAACTGAGTAATTATAGCTTCTAAATTGGCTTATTAAAACATTCTAATTAACAGAAACAATCTAAATAATAATTAGAGCACACTTTTTTTTTAATTCCCAAATATTAAGTTAAAGAGATTGAGAATGCTTAGGGATTTCAAAGAAATGGAACATAACTTCCCCCCCCCCAAAGCTTCTAGAACTAATCAAAGCTCCCCCTTTTTTTTCTTATCTAAAGAAAAGAACAAAGCTTCTTTGCTCTAAGCAGGTTTAATATTTATTTTAGATAAGGATAAAATTTTTTAAATACTTTTTCTAATGGAAAATAGTTAAGTTCTACGCTCTTGTTTTACCTAGTTAATAATAATAATTATAAGAAATATTTTAAACAACAAACCAATTATCCTTATCCCTTATCCCATTATATTTTTTAAAACTGTCTAGATTTCTGGTCACTGCTTCTTCCACATGAAAATTAGGACGCAATCATTTTCATTTTGATTAACGCAATCATTTTCATAGCCCCCGACTTCAAGTTCATGTACTACCCAATCGCTAAAAGAATCAGTGTGAAGACAGATAGCATATGTGTTAATGGAGAGCATAAGAAACATATCAATTTTCAAAATGAATTTAGCAGTTGCTGAGTTTATCTCGTACAAACACATGTTACTTACCAGGCATTGTCAGGGTATTTATTTACCCTATTCTTGTACAGGAAAAGTAATGGATTTCATCTATAATGTCAGGTTATTTCAATGGGTTTGAGGGGGGGGGGTACTTGTTATTAAATCCTAGTTGAATTTCTCTTCACCTTTCGGCTTAAGAAGTTCTACATCATTGCACGTCTCGTGGAATTTTCATGGCCTGTGACCATGACCAAGTAGTGTACTGTTTCGGTCGGTTAGGGACCGAGTAGCTTGCGGAGCCGAGTCCTTTCAAAACACAGTCGTGGTCACTGTGTTGTTTTTGTACACCTTGTAGTCCAGACAAAAGTGACTTATAGATCGAGTTGTCTCGTTTTTCTAGCGAGTGACTTCAAGAAGTTATGAAGATTTATGCATAACAAGAACCAATTAACAACAGAACAACAGAAAAAAACTATTACTATCTTATATCTTTATAGCTCTGCCCCATCTAGTCATATATGCATATTGCTGGCTGCGATTATAAAAGACATAGTCATTTTATTCGTACATTCCACTTTTAGTCTCTCCTTGCTCACCAGTATTCCAAGTTATATATATTTAATTTGTTTTCTGTCATGTTGCTCGTCTAAGTTTGTATTAGTTACTTGTTTGTATACTCTTGCATTAATATTTGTTATTTCAGTATATAATTGATAGAAAATTTCAGGAGAGCCGTAATTATCTAGAAGCCTCGATCACACAGCTGAAGCACGAGCCCCGAGTCCTTCCAGAAGGCAAGGTCTGCAAGCAGGCCATGGAAAACCTCGGAGACCTGGAAAAACTGTTGAGAGCGATGAATGTATCAACAATAGGATCTCTTTGAAGAGGCAGACTGGTTCAAACCTGGCAACAAACATAACCATCCAACGAATTTCAATATTTACTTTCCTATTACGATGTATCAAACAAAAGACTTTTCGAAAACGTAGGGTAAGAGTAAGCTTTCGTTTAGTCTTTTGACACTTATGTGAAATTGCTGATTTTTTTTCATTGTAATAAATCTTATTTTATAACTAATTTTAAATGATGTGTTTATTTCAGTATCCCATCACCTTGAATTAAGACAAGTTTTTCATTAAATTATTTTTAAAAATGCAGGAGGACAACAGACTCTAGTTTAGTTATGTGAGAGTTATAGCTCATGCAACATTAGTGATTTTATTTTTGTTGGTGGTTTTACTTTTGTAATCTGATAATAAAATTAATTTTGATGAAACGTTAATTTGTCTGTGCATTTTATCAACATGCGACCAAAGGAATAATTTCCTAAAAAGAAGCCTATTTATAAAGAACAATTGAAGACAATTTGTAATAATAAGTTATTTTTCAATTAAACTTCGTCTCAAACTGATAATATATAAATGTGTCGGTCAGCTGTGCTGTACGGTGCCCCACTATACACTCACTTGGCTGACAATACAGCTAAAAGCCTCCAGCAATTTCAGATTGGGATATTGAGAAAAGTGGGTAAACGTACTTCTCTGGAGAGGTTAAAGAACGCCGACCTGCACCCGTTGCTTGGTGTGCCGTCTTTTGGCGAGTTCCTCGACCGGAGACACATCAATTTTTTTAATCGTTGCAGCACCTGACAAACCCAGTGTTTAACATTATGACCCCACCGCCATTCCCGCATCGATAGCAACAAACGGTCGGGGAAAATTAGGGGTTTTGTTAACAGGTGTAAGTTAGTTGTAAGTCTATGATTCATAAGGCGAGCCCCATCACTTATAAACATGTTTAGACAATGAATGTATAATTTACATTATACTTTGAAACAATCACAAATCGCAATGTGAAATTATTAAAAATTGTATAAAATGTAGCCGATCTACAGGACCTATTGTAAATAGATTCATTTATGTAGTCTATACTGATTTCCATAATTTATAATAACAAGGGAATATGAGGGGGGGAGTTATTATTGTTTTAAGTCCTGGCAATCCAAAAATCTTCAATGTTATATAAAATAGTTACGTATGGTATATGTGTGTACTTATTGCTAACGCACCTAATAGATTCATAATTTACGGGTAACTATGCACTCACGGCTAAGTATGTGTCCATTTGTAAACCAGAAAAGTAGCTCTTTAAAACCCAGGCTGTAGTTTTCTTCCTGAAAAAGGTTGACATATTCCAAATGGCAGTGAGTACATAATATGCAGTTCGTTTAGGGAAGACAGTGGTATGGGTTGCCTAAAGATGTTCCTACTTCTCGTAAAACGTGAATTGTCAACATTCCACGAAGTTAGAAGCTACAATAACATGACACAACCATCCTCTCTGACAGTTCTATTAGTAGTTCGATTGTAAAGAAACAGCACTGTTCATATATGTCCTCAAAATTAAAACCTAAATTAATGTCCATCCAACACCATCGTAAATACATTCAATTAAATAATTTAATTACAGCTTGGGTAGAGTGTTGGAATGAAGTGTTTTGAGCAGTTAAAAAAAAAATAATCTAATTTAACGCCAAGTTTGAAAAGAAACTTTTGAAAGGAAAGTCTTGACGAGAAAATTCTTAAGAGTTATTGGGATGCCCAACAAAAGGGCGGTTCTACCACTGTTAAAAAATAAGTAATTCAAAAGGAAAATGTTCAAGTAAATGGGTTAATATAACAGTCAATGTTTTTAGTCGTGTGAAATGTTTCTTTTGATCTGGGGGATCAAAAACACTGGAAGATTTATAAATAGAGAAACATTTATGTTAACACTTATTGTTGTTTTCCCAAGTAATGCTTTGAATAGGGTCCATAGAATCTATTTTTTCGTCATTTAATCTATACGTACATTATAAAAATAACCTTAAAATCATGGTAAAATGAAGGTAAGTTCTATAGCATTTCAAATGATTGGATTGCACACTTGTTGATGTACCAGACTCTTTACATGAATTTAAAAAAAACAACATAATTTTTCAAAGGAAATGTTTTGTCATTAGTACTAAAATTAAAATTAACATTTGATTTAATGAGTCGAGACAAAATATGCTTAGGCTACCGATCTTCGGATCTCTTAGTTATATATAATAAACCTACACAACACCATTTCATGTCGTCGTTATTTCCGTATAATATTATTTTTGAGCCAGGAAGACACCATTTTGGGTCACTGTTCAGGTTTAGCTAAACAGTAAGAAATTTCAGATTAAAATAGCATGGAACGGATAAACGCAGTACTCAAATATTATCATATCATTATCACAAGTAATTAATTAAATTAAAATGTAATAAACACAATATAATCTAATAAATTTTATAAGTTAATTAAAATGTATAAGTACCATCATTGTTACTAAATACTTGGCGTAAAGTTCGATGTTCAATTTAAATTGCTAATTTAATTTTTGAAATTAGGCTCATGGAACGGTTTTCAGTGACTATTGAGGTTTAGCTAATATAATTTCACAGACTAATTGTCTTAAAGGTGAACATTTTAAATTGTCCGTTAATATTGGTTTTGGTTAATATTTTATTTTTGGTTGTAGGGTTATAGCGAGCTATTTCCAAACTATGGATATTAAACTGAACGCTGCAAGTTCAATGTTCAATTTAAATTACTAATTTAATTTTTGAAATTAGGCTCAAGGAATGGTTTTCAGTGACTATTGAGGTTTAGCTAATATAATTTCACAGACTAATTGTCTTAAAGGTGAACATTTTAAATTGTCCGTTAATATTGGTTTTGGTTAATATTTTATTTTTGGTTGTAGGGTTATAGCGAGCTATTTCCAAACTATGGATATTAAACTGAACGCTGCAAGTTCAATGTTCAATTTAAATTACTAATTTAATTTTTGAAATTAGGCTCAAGGAATGGTTTTCAGTGACTATTGAGGTTTAGCTAATATAATTTCACAGACTAATTGTCTTAAAGGTGTACATTTTAAATTGTCCGTTAATATTGGTTTTGGTTAATATTTTATTTTTGGTTGTAGGGTTATAGCGAGCTATTTCCAAACTATGGATATTAAACTGAACGCTGCAAGTTCAATGTTCAATTTAAATTACTAATTTAATTTTTGAAATTAGGCTCAAGGAACGGTTTTCAGTGACTATTGAGGTTTAGCTAATATAATTTCACAGACTAATTGTCTTAAAGGTGTACATTTTAAATTGTCCGTTAATATTGGTTTTGGTTAATATTTTATTTTTGGTTGTAGGGTTATAGCGAGCTATTTCCAAACTATGGATAGTAAACTGAACGCTGCAAGTCAAATTCTATCAACAGACAAGAAGACGTCAAAATAAGTCCGCACTTGACTGAACAAAAATGTTATTTTATATAGTTAATGGCAGCTGAGGAAGGAAATAGATCAAATAACCAATCTTTCGTCTCTCCACAATATCGTTTATTCATTAAAAACGTTTTCAACAGCTCTAATCAGTCACCTTTAGTTGCCAATTGTTTTAATTAGTTGGGCTATCTACACTGAATTTAATTTACAACTCTAAAGGATTATTTTCGTATGAAAATATTTTTATTGAATAAATTGCAAACTACTCTATTGGGTGATAAGAAATCGTGATCACTAATCTTATGTATTTACAATTCGGAATTCACTTACTTATTCATACGATATATACAAATACATATATACAGCCCAGGGACGACCAATGCCCCATGATTTTCACCTTACTCACAAGCGTAACAGAAGTGGTGGCTTAGAATGATCAGCTGTATCTTCGTTTATAGGCCAGTTGAGGCTGAGAGAGTGAGTGCCTCAGATGCCCCAGGACATGATTGGAGAAACTGGCCAATGCCAGAAATGACACTGTTATAAAATTACTGGTGGTCACAAGGCCACTGCCACTTCAAGAAGGTTTATAGAAATGTTTGAAGCTGTATAATTATTGTTCTAAGGGGCTACGGTGGATGATTGGATAATTTTTGATGGAATAGCGAGTAAGGGATGAGATCAAGGATGTAGGTTATATTGAGATCATTATGGAGGGTTCTGTTGCTGACGTGATAAGGGACATATAACTATTGTACTCAGGACTTATGATTGAATGAATTCGCTGTGATCCGTAAGGCCAGATTGGTTTTAGTATGACTATGTAAATTAATAGTTTATTTTCTATTGAGATATGAGATAAATGTACTGTGAAGTAGTTTATAGAGCTCCCAGAGCGTCTGTTTAGTTTTTGTCTTTTTAGAGGTGTATGTTTAATCCTCGTTAGTCATTTGTCAAGACTGAAACCCAAAAACCATTCTGAATGTATAGTGTTTTTTTTTTAAAGGCAGGCCAACCACAGGAGTCATTTATAGACACAGTACTGATGTGCAGGTATGCTTACAGCAAGAGGGATGGGATTAATAAAACCTGATGGACAGAACCTGCTACCCAGGCCCATTTACCTTCATTTGCTTTGATCCGCCATTGGTTTGAGCCAAAGCTCAATCCACAAAAGCGAAACAGTATTTTAAGGTGAACGTCGTTTCTTCACTGTTGGATTTATGTTTAATGAGTGTTTTAATTTTATTGTTTATAAATATGTGTAAATTTTAAATTTAGACGTATTTATAATGGTAATGTAAAGCTTAGTTAATAAGATCAGCTTTCTCTTCGGTTTTTATTTTTAAATATATGTGTAATTATGTTTTTACACATACTCATGTAAAAGTATCAGTTTCGTCTTAATTTCATCTTTTTTTTTAATTTTGAAAATCGTTTAGTGATGATGATTTACTATAGAATGTATACATTGTTAGAAGCAACAAACTGGTCCATAAAATTTATATCATATATGTTATTAATTTAAGAAAATGTAATAAATATAACAAATTGGAAACTATTGTACAAGGTAAGATGTAACTGCGCACTGTGTATCCCTGGTGGGATACAGTGATTTATTGCCTTAGCTTGACGTCAAGTTACAAGGAGTAAGACGGAGCCTATTAATTAGTGAAAGCGACAACAACTAACTCGGGACATGTCACTTACAGCGGGACATAGCGAGTACATCGCCATCCCCACCAGGATTATCGTGGACCCACAATATAATATTTGATCTAACTACTAGTGACCTCACCCATTTTCATGGCTTTTCAATACCAGAAAAAATAAAAAATCTTATGTTTTCACCCGGGAGTATGTCTCTGCTCAAGATGAAGATATGAAATTTTCCCCACTGACGTAATTAAAATTATAGTTTACATTTTGTATCTTTGATTGTAATTTATACTCTATAATATGGCTTAAACCTTGGAGAAAAAAATGATTACTTTAAATTTAACAGTTTCTGTGATTAGAGCTGTGAAAGAAAAGTCAAGATGAAGTGAGTTAGTGAAACCCACACGTGACGGGGCATTTTTACGTTTAAATTTTACGCATACTTCATGTTTTTATACGTTACTCGAATCATACTCCACATTGCGTAAACCAGAGTGTTTGTAGAATATACCTTTAAAATTCAGTCAAATCGGATTATTTTTCCACCCCTCGTTGTAAATTTGACGACATCTCACAATAGTAACGACTTAAAAAACACTTTACTAATAAAAAAAAATAATAATGTGTATTAGTTTTATTAGTATAAGAGGGTTTAGCCTGAGGGAGACAGGCATTTCCCCTTCTTTATCGTAGGGAAGTCGATTGTTCAGCTTAACTCGTATAGCCTACTTGGTTTGTTACGCGGACACGGTAACGGTGGCTCGTTTGCTCTTTATAAAGTACCCGGAAGGTCGAGCTCAGACTTCTGTGGGTTCAGAGGGCCCTCCCATGTGATACCTTTCTGGGAGGTGTTAGGTACTCAAAATATCCCCTTTCCGCTTAATCAAGCGGTACACTCTTTCCGGCGGGGCGCCTTATGTCCATAGTTTATGACTGATTTGTTCGCTTTTCCAAGCCGACATTTGTTGGGATACAGCTCTTGATCGTGTATCTATAGCATACATGTAGACAACGAAACATGACTGCTCTATATCTGTTTGATAGTAGAACATCAAATCAACTTTGAAAATCGAGCTCTATAAATCTCATACATAAAAAACTCTACATACATTCACTTTGCTAGACTTTCCGTTATAAAAGCCGTACTATGTACAACCCTTGAGTGATTAAAGTGCTATGCATTGAGTCGATATGTAAAGTGCTATCTGGATTCGACCCTTGCCTACTGTGTCAACTTCATCCATCAAATCGTGCCCCCTAAAGTCTGCAAGGCTGTTAAGCAAACAACGCATCTCAGTGGGAGTTCTCAGGGCATCTATCACTTACTGGAAACATGAAGAATTAATGTAACATACCTGCTCATATATTAGTAATGTAAATAATATTTCCTCTTGCTCATTCTATATTCTTTATATGGCTTCTATATTTAATAACGGGTTAATGCAATATGTATAAAAATCTGTGGTATCACTATAACAGTTTGTTGTGGCCACTTCTTGATCACAAATTTAAGTCACCCTCTTCTCGTATCAGACCTTGTATCAATATCATCAAATGAATATCAGAAAATATGTATCTATTTTTCATTATGTTAATAAAGATTATGACGTCAGTGACCTCTCTAGCCGCCAGGTGGGGGGCCATCCCCTCCAGGCGAGCCGGCTATATAAGCCTGAGCCCCTGAGTCAGAAACCAACCGGGACCTTGAACACTTCTCTTTCTCTCTCTCTCTGCACTGACACCTGCTGCTCTACTCAAAACCATGGACTTCTCATTCAACTACCTCTGCATCTTTCTCCTAACCTCGCTATGTTTTAGTCCGGCGTTGTCAGACTCCATACTTTCCTAGTGGGAATCTCTGCCTTCGTCTCGCTAAAACTAGCACCTCCTTGGGAGAGACCTTTCCCTCGCGGACGACGGTTGCCGTGGCCCTGCAAATTTTACCAGCAGTGTCTCCCATGGCAATCCAATCTGCCTCTCTCCGGTTCGCACTCGCCTTTGGGATCCAGACGGTTTTCGCCTACCCTTAGATACCGAGTGTGAATTCGTGGTCATTCCAGGACCACATAAACTACCTATAAACCTACCCTGTACCTCTTCTCCTGAACATAGTGGTTTGTCGGGGCACACACACCTTCTAAAAGATCTTATGGAGTCAGATCAAGGTGAGTTAGGCTGCCCGCCGACTAGGTCGGCAGCCAGGGTGAAAGACCATAGGTCCACCCGCTCTATCCCTTTCTGGGCGCTCGCTGGACAGGGGGCTAAGAGGTTGTAGTGACCCTAGCCCGCGGTGGGAGTCTCCTCCCCACTTTGGGGATACTCAGGAATAAACCCGAGCCCGAATAGTTTGTTAACACATTTTAATAAATATTTTTATTTCCAAAATACAGTTGAACCTCAATAAAGAAATACTGTATTTACTTCTCAATATTAAACTCGTTGGCTTAGAATAATCAAACTGTTAAAAAGTTTGGTTAGGTTAAATTAAAGCAAAATTTTATACAGGGACTAAATATAGGAAAAGAGAACTATGAACATAAATAAATAAACAGTTTAAATATTATAGTCATAGATTCTTGTTTTGAATCTCAGCTAGATTGTTTGGCCTAGTTAAAACGACTGCTCCTGAAGGAAATGCTGACCATCAGAGTATCCCTTCGTTCTATTTAGTGGGACATGGGGAAATAGAAATTTGAAGTGAATTCGAAGATTCCGGAGTAACAGAGGAAATGGTGGGCGTTGCTGAAAAGTATTATTTGGTAAATGTAGGTCCCACCGTCACGTAAGCAAATCGATACATTTACGTTTTTTATGTTGTTTGTTACTAAAGAGCCACAATATATTTCCTAAAATGTATGTTGAGAAATATATATTTGTTAGTAAAAATTCTTTGATGTAATTAAGAAAAAACAGCAAGGTACCTGGTTCTCCATCAACTAGCTAATTAAGAGCCAGTTAATTTTTATCTTTATATGCTTTCTACCTTACCATAGGGCATTCAGAATCCATAGGGTTAATAGACGTACTTATGAAGTCTAACCTTTAGACAGATTTTCCAGAAGGAAAAAAATGTCCAAAGGAAGAAGAGCTTTCCAGAACTGGAGGATGCAAGAGCCGGGGAGTTTAAACACCAGTAACAAGTATGTTCTTTCAATAAGTAAATAGGGAGAGATAATCCTGTAAGTCAGGAGAGTCATTATATCTTATAAGGATGAGCTGGGAGAACGCCTCATCGAAAGATATTGAGTTACCAAGAGATACGCCCAAGGACAATTAGGGGTCATTTGTTAATCACTTTCTTGCAATCATCTAGATATACCGATCATAAGTTAAATAATCTTTGTAGAGGAGAGTCTTTTAAAAGAAAAGAAAGAAAAGCTTTATTATGAAGTACAAGCAAAACACTGGTATATACAAATATTAAGAGTTACGTTACTACATACTGGGTGGAATGTGGAATAGAGACGAGTGGGGTCTGGGACTAAAGCTGAGACATATATTTATAAGTAAATGATATGATTATGGGATTTTGGGAGGTCTTGGAGGGATGCGGTTGCTTACTTAAAAATAACAGGGAACCATCAGTGACTTCCATGAAGTCACGAGGCAGGTGTACAGTTCTGCTCAAGCCCCTTCTACTTGTTCTTAGCATTATAAAACTATAGATAGAAAATTAATAAAAACTTTTAAAAATGACCATTTAAAGCTATTCCACTGTAAGTAGTTACAATATAAATTCCCTTTAGATTTTTTGCTTATCACCACCTTTCCTTTTTGCCAGGAAGCAGACTCATTATTCGTCTAAAAATAAAATATGAGGATAAGATCAGCTCTTCAGAAATGAGTTAAACATAAAAACAGATGTAAAAAGTTCGGGGAAGTCATTAAATATCCGAAATGAAATTACAGTTACAAATACAGACACTGGGAGTCGGCACATTTTTTTTTTTCTGTTCATAATAAATAAAATTATAAACTGGAGTAAATATTCCTCTATAAGCTAACATGACCTGAACATTTCTCTTTATATTGAGCTCCCTTTTGATTATTTAATCGCTGAAAGATCATTTTCTGCTGCTAACAACTGAATTCCTTTTTATGGTTTTTGTAGAGAAGTCGGGTCCTGCCGGGGAGAATTTTTTGACAAATGTGCTCAAGAAACCATCGATTGCTAAAAAAAATATCAACAGGCAATCAATAGTACTTACACACACTTGAGGAAGAATTAGTTTCTTTTGGTGTATGACATAAATCTTTCAAAGTTAGCTGTTTTCTCATATGTACTCGTGTAACATGTACAAATTGTATCGTAACTGCTGGTCACTGAGCATGATACAAGACAGGAATTAATGATGTAATGATCAAATATTATGGACATGTTGTTCCGTATATCTTATGCTTCCTGGTCCTTATTGTAGCTGATGGCCCATGACCTATCGGTCAACCAAGCTTAGCATAAGGTAACAAATGTGCTCTGTTAAGCACTCAATAGTTATATTACATATTAAATATAAATCATTTGTATACACCATAACATTTGAATATGGTAAATTTAATAATTTCAACAACTGTCCATTATACGTTAGAGGGCTTGTTTGTGCAATAAAAAATTAGAAGCTGTTATAATAAAAAAAATCTCTTCAAATTAGTAAAAAGTTCTATAAAAAAGCATTTTGAAAGTTTCTAACTATCTTGTGTTAGAAAATACTAATATTACGTATTAAATATAAAACTTTTTTGTACAACATAACTTTTTTTTTTTTTTTTTCTTAGCTCTCTAATTATAAGATTAAGGATGAGGGAAAAATAAAGGGATATTTGGGTTGGCGGATCCTTGTACTAGGAGTACCTGCTTGAAGGCGGTGTGAGGGAACTAAGGAGTGTGGGAAGTCTTGGTAGAGGTTGATAGTTGCGGTACAGTGGTGAGAGTCCACTGGTGGCTGGGCCTTGAGTCCCTCTAGGCATGTAGTGCAGTCTTATTTAGTCGGATAGCAGTGTTGGGTGCCCGTTAGAGGCTTGTTGTTGGTGGGCCAAGCGCCGTGATGTCCACCATTTAGTCTACTTTACCAGATCTTGAGAGTTGCCATCTTGCCGGTAGCGGTGGGGGTGTCATGTCTCGGAATAGAGGGTTTTTGCTTTCATCGAGTCAAAGAACTTGATGTGTCTTCTTTGGATGGCTTCGGTGATGGTGGGGACTTCGAACTTTTCGTGGATGTCGGGAGCCTTCATATCACGAAAAGGGGTATGCCATAGTGCCGTGAGCAGGAATTTGTTCTGGAAGCTCTGGAGTCGAGTTATTGCGGCAGTGTGTAGGAATCGGAAGAGTGGTGTCCCAAACAGTAGAGCTGGTCTCAGGACGCTCTTATATATTAACAGTTTGAGCCAAAGGGATATAGCCGGGCTGGTGATGAGATGCTGGAGAGAGTAGTAAGTTCTGTGGACTCGTTTTAATTTCTTTTGTAAGTGTGTGCCGAACGTCATGTGTCTGCCTAGGTTGGTGCCTAGCTAGCATATGCTGTTGGAAAGTTTGCATTCAGTCCCGTCTATGGTGAAGCTGGTTGGACGCTTCCGTTTCCCATGCTGGAAGGAGAAGACGATGCCTTGGGCTTCGGCCGGGTTCACCTGAATGTGGACAGCTCGTAGCCTGTCGGTGATTAACTGACTGGCGCCCTCTGCAGCCTTTAGAGCTTTCGCTGGGTTGAGGCTGGTGCTGTTGACCCCTATATCGTCCGCATATGCCGCTACCTCACACTCACGCTATCTACTATGTGCGGTGTAGATGTTGAAGAGTAGGGGTCCCAGCACCGACCCTTGGGGAACTCCGACGACGAAATCTCTTCTGGTGGTTGATATGGCTCCTATTCGCACAGAAAAGGTTCTGCCTGCTAGATAGGAAGTCATGATGTTCTGGAGTTGCGCAGGAAATTCGTGCTCGTTCAGGCGTTGCAGGAGTGTGATGATGTACAGAGTCGAATGCTTTCGTACAGTCAAGGGAGATCATCGCAGTGACTCTGTTGTTTCGCATGTTCGTTGCAACGTGCCGCTGCAGTTTCACTAGATTGCAGTCCGATCTGAGTCCTTTACTGAAGCCGGTCTGTTGAGGTGGTATAATGTCTTGAGCGTCACAGTGTCTGGTGAGATGACCGTAGAGAAGCTGGCTCATATCCATTCTTGGCCGGTTTCAATAGTGGGACGACGACGGCGTGCTTTCACGTCTGGGGAAAGTAGTGTATTCTCAGTGAAGAGTTAAGGAAGTAAACAACATAACATTTGAATATGATAAATTTAATAATTTCTATAGCTGTCCATATTTCGAGAGGGGATAGAGTCAGCGAGGCAATCACAGCGCCCGACCGGTGGACCCCTGCCCACACCTTGACATACCTCTTACCACCAGGTTTCGGCGATCATTCGTCGCACCAGAGGCAACAGAGCACCAGGGGACGACAACGTCCAGAACATCCTTCTGAAACAGCTACCACGGGAGGGGATATCCCACATAGTGAACATCTTAAACTCCTCACTGCGACTACACTATTTTCCCCAGACGTGGAAGCATGCCGTTGTCGTCCCACTGTTGAAACCGGTCCATAACTGTCCATTTTTCTTTAGAGGGCTTGTTTGTAAAGTAAAAAATTAGAAGCTGTTGTGATTTAAAAAAATCTCTTCAAATTAGTAAAAAGTTTTATAAAAAAAGCATTTTGAAAGTTGCTAACTATCTTGTGTTAGAAATATTTGTCTTTAATATTGTGAGAAGTCCTTCAAACTAAAGGCACTAATAAGATCTGCCCTTCATTTTTGATATTTCCACTATTAGTTGGAACGGGCCCGTGCCTAAGAAGTCTTCGAATCTGCCAGTAACGAGAGGAAGGGAGGGCTTAGAGGGGGATAACAATCAAGTCCCTAAAGCTGCTTCAAGGGAGAAATACAGGGCTACTTTATACAGGCGGTCCAAAAAGATGAGGGGCTTTTTTTTCATACTTAAGTATTAATCATCCCAGCCAGCCTAATCCGAATATGATTGAGGCTATGGGATAATTTTAACCATTTAAGGAATTTATACATTTTATTTATAACAAAATGTATAATATCGTGATAATAATCATAC
Source organism: Acanthosoma haemorrhoidale (assembly GCA_930367205.1). Taxonomy (NCBI): domain Eukaryota; kingdom Metazoa; phylum Arthropoda; class Insecta; order Hemiptera; family Acanthosomatidae; genus Acanthosoma; species Acanthosoma haemorrhoidale. Next base: position 25,273,744 of record OV884013.1, on the reverse strand, counting down.
TACTATATAATTCTAACTATAAAATAGCAAGTAAAAAGTATAGAATGACAAGTAGTAAGGTAGCTATTGGTACATACCTACGTTGGAGGGCTAAATCTAATGTGAAAAACCATAAAAATCCGTTTTGAGCCGTGAATAAGAAAACATAGATCGGGCTATTTAGACTTTGGGATACTTCCCATAACTAAAAAACAAAATGATTTCTACAAGTATTATGTATTTAGCTGCGATATGATATGCGCAATTAGAATGGCCGGAAATAATTCTATTATTATCCTACAATTAGTTTCATTTCTATTTAGGTATATCCTATCTCTCCAGTGACAAAATTAAAACAACCATTACGTTAGTGTTTATTAACTATATCAGTTCTGAATAAATTATTTAGGGTAGCCTTGTCAGCGTTTGTCCCAACAGTTTTCAAATGAGTGAGTTACTTCCTAAAATAAGAATCATTAAATTCCAGGGAGCTATAAAGTATAATTTCTAAAAAAGGTCTCAAACATGTCCTAATACACACAATGCACTTGGAATGCAATGACGGAAGTTCCGGTTTTATTTTAAAAATTAGTAGATTTTTTCAAAACCCGCAGAATTTAAACAAACCATAGTAACAGGAAAGTGCATTTAACTTATTGATTAAAAGGAAAATCCAGGTCGGTTCTTGGAAGAGATTAATATTATTACGTAATTAACTTCAGAGAAAAACAGCGATTACAATTTTAATAGTAGAAATAAAATTCATCAAGACTTTTATGTACTCTTCGACTCTTCGATTTGGCTTGTATTTTCATTGGGATTTTAAAATACCCCCTCTCCAACGCTGTCACGCTCGTTTTGTGGGCCATTGGCACGTCATACATAAGCGTGAGTGGTACACTAGGTCCTTTTGAAAACCTTCACGCATTTTCTCGTTACCCCGCCACTGGGTTGGTATTCTCAGACGTTGATCGGCGGCCATCCCTACATTAAGGACTTCGGGCGGACGCTGACCTGAAGGAAGATGCTAAAACATTATTGGATATATATTGTAGATTGTTAATATCCATTCATATCACACCACTTATCAAATCAGTAGTTATATAATGCTAAGAATATCGTAATGCTAATATTATATAAAGTATAATGCTAAACGTAGAATCAATCCCCTTTTAGTGTATACCTGCCTCGTGAATTCATGGAAGTCACTGATATTTTTAAGTAAGCAACCGCATCCCTTCAAGACCTCCATCCCAATTCCCAGAACTACCCTCGGCTTTAGTCCCAGAGCCTAGACCCTCGTCCCTAAACCCTCCACTCAGTATGTAGTAACGTAACTCTTAATATTTGTATATACCAGTGTTTTGCTTGTACTTCATAATAAAGCTTTTCTTTCTTTTTTTTTAAAAGACTCTCCTCTACAACGATTATTTAACTAGTGATAGCCAAAATATTAAATATTGGCTTATTTAATAAGTTATCGCAGCTTTTAATCCTTCATACAGTTTATAATTTAGCCATGATGAGAGGAGCTCATACAAAGAGCCTCAGGTCTCCCGGCCCTATTTAGGTGTCTCAATAATTAATTACATACCATAGGAAATCATCGGAAAAAAAATTGAAGCTCCGTAATGGACTGTATATAGGATCTTTACCTTAATAATGAACTGACAAGATGATTCCAAGAAATTTGGTAATTAACATACGAAACTTATTTGACCAACTTAACAGCTAAAGAGGGAATTTTATAGAGATATTTTCGACTTATCCTCCACAATAATTTTTATTGCACATCATATTTTCTATTTAGCAGAATTTTTGATTCGGACAAGTCCTAATTACATCATCTTTACTCTTACACCAAAACCGACCTTGACAAGCTTATTCAACAACTTCTTTTTCCCACCAAAGCTTTTAAACATTCCTATATTGAGTATGCCTCCTGCTGAGATACTTTAACCCCTAATAAATACCCCGAAAAGCTGTAGTATTTTTCATGACGCTGTTCTATGTACTATTAAATTTTTTTGAAATTCCCACACACGATCATTGACAGCTAAACCAGACAAACCCTCGCATATTTAATCTTTTTATCGTCTACTCCTCATGCTTAAATTTTAGAGCTATTATACAGGTGCTACATTGTACCTACAATAATAATAAATTAAAAAAAATTGCCATTCATCAATTTGATTTTTGGACAGAACATTCTACAAAAAAAACTACACAGCGTGGATGAATACATTTTCTCTGAACTAGTGCTAAAAAAAATCATATTTAACTGACAGTTATTTTCACATCCAGAAAGTATCATTGCGAACATCAATCGACTCAATTTCTGTTGGAGGAGTACCTCAAGGGACAATAATAACTCATATCCTGCACACTAACAGCACCAATGACACAGGTAGACTTTGGATAACATCTTAACATATACCTACGCAAACGATAATTATAAGCAGTTTTCACATAAGTTACCTAGAAAAAATAAATTCTAGTGTAAAACATGAAAATAAACATTAGCCGAAGTATATAATATAATCCGCTAATAAAAACATACAACTTCACAGGGCATCCAAGTTATTACAATAATTTCATAAACTTACTTAATGAAACCATTATGAGCCAAAAACTAACCAAAAACAATTTTAGCAACGATACAAAGATAACATTAAAATTTTTTTGATCAAGCAGTACCTAATGGCAACTACAGAATACCCCACGAAGATTAGAATGATTTTACAATAAATACGACATATAGAAGACTTCCAAAACAATAATCCACAAATCTCTAACATGCATTTTCCACCCACACCAGACATACACAAGACTGCCAAAAGAATAACCCCCAAATCTCTAACATGCATTTTCCACCCATACCAGACATACACAAGACTGCCAAAATAATAACCCCCAAATCTCTAACATGCATTTTCCACCCATACCAGACATACACAAGACTGCCAAAATAATAACCCCCAAATCTCTAACATGCATTTTCCACCCATACCAGACATACACAAGACTGCCAAAACAATAACCCACAAATCTCTAACATGCATTTTCCACCCATACCAAACATACACAAGACTGCCAAAACAATAACCCACAAATCTCTAACATGCATTTTCCACCCATACCAAACATACACAAGACTGCCAAAACAATAACCCACAAATCTCTAACATGCATTTTCCACCCATACCAGACAAATGAGAAAAACGGTTGAAAAGGAGCTGGTTGAGAGATCTTCGGTAAATTATAAACGCTCTCATGACTATTGAGTACACCACTGGGTATTATTCCTCCCACATGCCTATCCAGGCCATTATTATGTATTATACTGGCAGAACTTTCGCTGATTGTACATTTTTGTAACATATGTCAATTTAAAAATAAAATTTATTAATCTTCGTTCTAGATGTAATGTCGTTGTTTTTATCGAATGGGTCCGCTGTCACCTTCATTTGTCTAATTGTGGTTAGTAGTTGAGTCAGGATTTATACCCTTGGTCATCTGGCTAAATGGCTAATAGTGATTTCGCTTCTATTAAATATTTATAGATTTATAACTATTTCTCCAAGACAGAAACAAAAAATGTTTAATCAGTTTATATTTAAATTATTTTGATCTTGACTTCGTTTTGAAGTCCAGTTGTTTCGTGCATTTAGTTAGTTACAATAAAATGAACGGTTACGATTCTAAAGCAAATCCGTATTTAGACATTATGTGAGTATACACACACATGCGCGCGCATACAAACACCAGGGCATTAGTTACATTAACAATACAGTTTTATTAAATAAAATTTCTTGGAGTGATAATTGGTTGTAATAAGAATAGAATCAATCAGAAAAGATATTTCCGCAGACATTGACATCTGAAATGAAAGGCCAAATTCCCATAATTGGAATGATTCTTCCCGAAGCGTTCGATATAACGAGACGGCATTCCGAAGAAGTTAAAATACATTTTTCAATATTAAATCCCCGGACAGAACGAAGAACGGAATGGGTTTTCAGAACTTATTAAATCCATTCCTCCAAACTTGTCGCTTAAGAAAGTCTAACTTTCATTTCGGATTTTGACTGCCACTAAGCGATCTGATACTAGAGGCCACTTAGAGATCGTTGCTGTGAAACTTATTAAATAATTTTTGTTTTAAATAAAAAAAAAAAAGTAAGTGAAACTTTTAAGGTTACATTAGTGCAAGATCGTTGAATATTTTATCTATTGTAAAATTACAAGTAATTCATCTTTGTATCTTTGGGTGAAATTTCTGAAGAAAAGAATAAAATTTACTTGTTTATTATGCTCTCATCTTAAACAATCTCTTAGAATGTATAATGAAACTAATGTAATAATGCTGGATTAGCAGGTTTTACATTAATGAGAAAATAAATAAATAGAACATGACTAATGCGCAGACTACATTAAGAAGGTGTGGCAGTAGTGGAGTTATAGTGAGTGTAAAACTCACTATGATAGAACATTAGAGCGTAGAGGGAGTAATGATGGGACTGAGAAACTATTTAAAATTAACCTTAACTTTAAATACAGTTTATTTATTCCATTCTGTGGCCTGTCTGTCGAATGTCGGCTTTTCTGTGTATTCTACGAAAGACGCTGAAAAAAATTATGAAATTCTCGGTTACACTATTATAAGTACGTTTATAGTGATAATATGGTGATAATATATTGAGGAGTTACACCCCTCAATATATACTTACATATTATTATGTCTCATGCACTATCTGGGTATAAAATGGATAGGCATCTCCATTTCTCTACTCATTTTAGTAATAAAATAAAAAAAGAACGACACAGGTCTTACCGGCTATCGCACTTGTTAACTTCACCCAACCTGTCGCTTCGTCACAAACTGATGATCTACAAATGTGTCCTCCGGCCAGCTCTGCTGTACGGTGCCCCGCTATTTACCCACTTGACTGGCAATACAGCCAAATGCCTCCAACATTTCCAGAATGGGATCATGCGAAAAGTGGTCCGACATACCTCTCACGAGAGGTTAAAGAACGCTGACCTGCACCCGTTGCTTGGTGTGACGTCGGTGGGTGAGTTCATCCGCCGGGACACATCAAGTTTTTCGACTCGTTGCAGCACCTAACCAACCCAGTGTTTAACACTATAGCCCCACCAACCCTCCCGCATCGATGACAACAGACGGTCGGGGAAAAATTAGGTTAAGAATTAGTCTGTAAGTTAGTTCGATCAAAAAGGTGAGCCCCATCACCTTTATTAGTCAGTTTAGTCCAGTCACGTATAATGTGTATCATTATACTTGTTTATTCATTATATAATTTTTATAAAATAACAGAACCTGTATATAATGTAGCGATGCTACCGGAAATAATTTGTAAATAGATTCACTTGAGGATCTATAATTATATATAATTATCAGTAAATTTAAAGGGGCTATAAAATAAAAAACAAACAAAAAAACAGGGACCACCCCGATATGAATATGAAAGTAGACAGAGAAGTCAATATGGAAGCCTCTTGCCAATCTTAGGCAGTCTTAATTCAGCGAGCTTAGGCTCACCACAGTACTCGATCCAGCTGCCTGGACTGACTGTTGGGGCTGAGTAGCTAGGCCTTGTTAGAATATGTCGAATATTCATATAACGTAGGGGTAATGTATGATTTAAATATTCTTTTATTAATATTTATTTTATTCAATAACAAATCATTTCACTATACCCATATGTATGTCTTCGTGTACATTATTTATCCAGGCAACCTTCGTTATATACATTATTAATTATTTAAAATTAGATTTAGTTTAAGCACGCAACTTCAAAATTACTTTTAATTAAACTGCTATGCGGTTTGCGTTGAAAACCCCGGACGAACAAATCTGACTACCTATGTTCTGTTAGATTTGAAAATTTTATTCTACTCTTTAGCCTGAGATTTGATTTTTCTGGAATGAATTACTCAAAAAAAAAAATCTTTTGACGAATAAGACAACGTCTTCATTGTTTACTATGCCACAATCTTCAAAATGCTATATCGAAGCCTAACTGACAATGTTGTCCATCCTCAATCAGCCAGCAGAAAGATGGACTGTTGCTCATGTCAAAGAGTTGTAGGTGACGTATTATTGTAAACCTCGTTACACTGCGATAGAGCAAGAGAGTTTTTTTTTTTTTGCAAAATTGGACGAAATTTGGCCTAATAGTGGATGCTGTGAGTCGTAGCTTAAATCAAGCATATTTTGATCGAATGTCCTGAAATTGAGGACGAGTGGAGAACATGTAGCATCTCCTACTTTCTTTGTGAAGTCTTTGCGTATATAGAAGGTGCAATATCGGCAGTGTTCAACTTCTTCTCCATAGAATTCTACAATACTTTTTATCAATGCTCATTCAAAGTATTCATCCCATTATTTATTGCTATTTTTCTTGTGCTCTGTTAATCTTTCTCTTTTCACTGCCATTGTCTAAAAATGTTTTTTCCATTATTATTTTTACAGGAATTAATATTTTTTTTTTTAAACGAGTTTCATTTTATTTTTTATATTCTCCCATGTTTTTATTTGAAGTATTTTCTCTCCTTTCTTTGAAAGAGAATTATAAAAGTAAGTCCTACTACCAATGTAAGCCCAGGAGAGTGCTTGAAGGGGGGGGGCTTGGGTTTTGAGGGGCTGTTACTCGGTCGGGGCTTTGGGTGGCACTTCAGGTCTCACAAGGCCTGTTATGTTCCATATATTAGAAAGTTTTTTCTATGAACATATTTTTGCGTTACTGTCTCCAATTTTATCTTTAACAGTGGGGAAAAAATCGGAGCTTTAAATACTGACTACTCCTAAGCTACTGACAGTGACTTGATAAGTTGAAGAGTCAGCAAAATAGTCCCAAAATTTTCTATTAGATTTCAATTTCTGGATTTTGAACTACAAATTGCCTGAAAAGTATTGTGAACTATTCCATTTTCATTTTAGATGATGATCAGTATTGTAGAACATACAGGCCAAAGACAATTGATCAGCAAATGTTTGAAAACTCTCCCTCAGGAATAAATGATCAATCTTCAACAGAATTTTAGGTTTTGGTATGTGGTCATGGATTAGGCATGTAAGTCGGTATACAGTGACACCGCGTCCAGAAAGTTTGGTTAGCAAACACTTAGTACCCGGCTTAAATTCAGACCTTTTGCTGCTTTAAGGGATGGAATGCCTCCCCCCCCCCCAAGGGCGAAGTAACCCACTAATGGAGTTACGAAGTACCCCGGTGACGTGCAGGTCAGGTGCACTGACTCATAGTCTCTCCCCACTACATGACGCCGGTCAGTCTCCTTTCTGTGCCCGTCTGTTCAACAGTCTTTCCACTCTTCCTGCCGGACTGTTTCGTCAATATTTCTCCAACGGGTGAGTCAAAAACTGTAATTCTTTTTTAAATAATAATAGGTTTTTCGGAATTAATTGATTATTTTATAGTAAAAAACAGACTACTAAATTGTTTGAATTAGTTAAAACTCGCTGTTTTCTATCAAATCATTTACCCACTACTGTTACTCTGTCTAATTATAATATTTCAAGCTGTATGTAAACAGTATCAAACCCATAATCTTATACTATTAACTGGTTAACATTTTCCCAGACATCGAGGGAAAATCCCATTTCAGTGTTGCAAACACTACTGGTAACATTTACCGAACACTTTCCCCAATATATTGGAGCACGTGCGTACAAGTTTTGGGCGCCTGCGTGCTTGCTCCCACGGTGAACAGGTCCTAGTATTTTTAATCGATTTCCTTAACGCCGCTGAAGCGTGAGTACTCCTAGTGATTGCTATCTCATCTTGGGAAATACGTCCTTAATCATTTATGACATAAAGCATAACAATAATTTTACAATATGTATAATTAAAGAATCGCCCTAAACTGCAATCCATATCAACAAATGTTAAAAATAGATAAGCAAATGTATTGGCTGACAAAACTGATGTCAAAATAGTTTGAAAATTTTTTTTTTTATTTAAAATGCTGAGGAACACATAAATAACAGATAACAAAAATAGATAAATAAAAAATAACAGACCATCCCTAGATGTGTTGATCGTTTAAACTCATTGGTTTACCTTAGTTTACTCATTTGTATAACTTTTCACTGAAACTTTTATTATTAATCATAACACAGGTGACATATTTTAAATCAGTTCGCCAAAAATATACTTAGGAGATAATGCCTAGATCAGAAACCCCCTAACCTCTTTTGCAGTGACAATAACTGATATCAGTCAACAAGCGATACATATTTTTTTTTTTTCTAACTTTATACCACCAACAGTTTTTCAAAACTCCTGAGATTCATGAAATTTCTGTTTTAAAAAAAAAAAAGTAACATTGGATTAGACCGGTATACGCCTCAAATATTCAGTTAAATATGCTTCAACAACATATTTTCATGGATGTATCATATCTTGAATCTGGCGGAGGTAAGGAGGATTCTATGCCTAAAGGAGTGATGAAGAGAGGTTCTGAGTCGGAAGATAACATATTCATTCAACCGGTCTTGCAACCTCTTCAACATCAAATTACGGTAGAATATTGCCTTTCAAGAATTCCTGAGTCACTTTTCGAATTACAGCAATCGAAAAGTTACGTATCAAACAAATACATAAAACATAAACCCGGTAGATTTTACGGGTTTCTTACAAGTTATTAATTTTCAGATTAATGCAAAGTTAATCCCTCTTTTTCTCGTTTTTAATTAAAATTCCACAGCGCACGGAGGGAGGGGGCAGAAGGTCCAGTAATAAATTTCATTTAATCTATCAACATTATTTTCATTAAATTGATTCTTATTAATTAATAATTAACATTAACTTAATCATTTCAGTTAGTAAAACTTGTACAGTAAAATTTTTTCTGCAATAAACATAAACTTATTAAATTAGTGAAAAATTAGAGATATTAAAGAATGTTTTACTGGAATCAATTTGAATAAATCAATAAAATTCTGGAGGAAATTTGTTTTTTTGAGATAAATTATGAATCTATTTTTCTTATTAAAAATCAAAACTTGAAAAGTTTGATTAATATGTCGTATCTCAAAGCAAGTCATATTAATTTGTTTAAATGGGAATGTTCCATGTTACATTCCATCAGATATAAGGCATTCTTGTTTTGAATCTATTTGGGTATGCCCGATTGTTTGTGTGATCTGCCATAGTAGTTAGTTGGCCTAAAATTTTTAAGATATATAATATATTAGTTTATATATCGTATATTACTCGGTCATACCAATATCAAAAATAATACAATAATTATACAACAATACAATATTTTGTAGTACGTGATTTGTCATCAGTGAGTTCTTTTCAGTATATAACTACTATCAAACATTATAAAGACCAACTCGTGGTATAAATAATTTGGATTATCTACAGTTTACCACCGTGAGTCCTCACGCCGAAACTCAGATTCATAATCATTCAATGACATGAATCACACCACTATTGTATTCAATAACAGGTAGGCGCACCTGAGAGATGACTAATCCAAGCTGCTTAAATTATTCAGTAACAGGCAATACTTCCAAAACAACAATTATGTGCTGTTCTTAGTAGAATATGATTGATTATTTTTCATTAGAGTGCTTTTACTTGTACCATGCCAAAAACAAACACTGGTTTTGTTGAAGTTGTGAACACGATGTTATTGACAATTTTATCGAACGTTTGTGACTGGTGTGAAAAGCCCGTTCGTCGTTTGTCTTTAATTTGATAACCTACCTAAAATTTTAGACAGATATAGAATTGTTTGATACCAAATAATTATTTATTTATTGACACTTAGTCATTTTAAAAGTTTTGAAAGCCTAAAGTAACCTTACATATGGGCTGAAATGTTAATTGCTTTTTAATTATTTTCATTTAGACAGTTGTTGGGGTCATTAGAATCGGGTTTCGGTTATTATGTATCATTTTATGTCAATATTTTTACATTATAGTTATATTCATCAATAAAGTATACATTGCAAAATAATAAATTATTATAATAGTAGATGATAAGGCTAGTAAATAATTGAGTAACTTCCTTTGTTTTTCTATTGGGGATTAATTATATACTTCAAAGAAATAGCTAAATAAAATATTGATATTGTAATATGTTTTAAGTGAAATGCGTTAGTTTCAAAACTCTCAATTTTTTTTTTTGTAAGTCTTTTTTTTTTTCACCAATTTTCAGTAACCAAAAACCTTCATTTTTTTTTGATCACGAGCAATAAGGAAATTGTGGTTCTTGTTGGTTCTCCCAAGATAAGTGACCAACTTATCCCTGGCTGAACTCTGAACCGCTATACCAATACCGCATTAGAACCTACGAACATAATTTATTTTTTTATTTAATTTTATTGGCTTTTATTCTTGAGCTACAATATTCGCTTTCAAAACTCAAATATGTTGAACATATTATTTATGATCCCTTTAATAGCGTGGTTGAAAATTGGCCAAGCGGACAACCATTTGATAGCCTTAGTATAATAGATGCTGAGGTAATTTTATGTGGCTAAATTATTTCAATCCAGTAGAAAGGTCTAGGCGCCATGAAGTCCATCAGCATAACCTAGGTTAGGTGACGCCTTCAATCGGTCAATACTGAAACTAAGGTACTTTACTCGATACTACAAGCGGGTTTATTACATAATAACTTTATAGCACATAATAGTACTATTCCACTACAGATTAATGACATTTTTCTTAAGGCCACTGATTTTTTCTTAATGACACTTTATATAATTTGAATTTGATTGCAAAAATGCTGGGTAATTGTATATTTTGAACCATTTTTTTTTTATTCATGCCAAATAAACTTTATTTATCGCAATCATGAGCCAGACTGTAGTTTTTAAACACTATATAAACAAAACAAAGGATTCAGACATCGAAGAAATAATATAGAAATAAATATATATATATATATCTATTTCTATATACTATTATTATATTATATATGAAATATAATATTTCATTTTCATAATATATTGATAAAAATAACTTTAATATGATAAAATTACAATCTGGCTCATTGGGCAATAAGTGATTGTGATAAATGCTTTCATTCATACCATATTTACAATTTTCATTCACTCGCTCATTCACACAGTATTTACAAACAGCCCAAAGACCTCCCAAATCCACATGGTTCATAGTAAAAAGTATAAATATAAATTTATGTATGTATATATATTTCTATATAATACATATAGATATATATATATATATATATATAGGTTTATATACATATATGTGTAATATTAAATAAAATAATGTAAATTACTAAATATAAAAAAAAAACTATTAAAATTGACTGGAACGTACCAGATACACAATTTCGTTCTTGGGCTTCGGAATTTCATTTTTTGAATATATCTTTAACATTCGTTATTTACTAATATATTATTCTTACTTTATACGTAATGTGCAAATAAATAAGTTGACTACATAATAATGTATTTTTATTGAACATATTCATATAAAAATAAATAAGTCTCAAAAAAAATAATTGAGAACTCTAAATATTGTCCAGTCACCAGGGAGCTAAAACGGGGGATGTTTGCGAAAGGACGGGTAGAAGGTATTTTTTTTTTTTTACCTTGTAAATATTAGTAGAGGTAAGAAGAATATGAGTTTTTGACCTCTACCCGGAACAATATTTGGTAGGTAGCCAAAAAACTATGAAAATTTTGGACTTTTTTTGGTTTTTGGAAAAGGTTTTTTCTTCTTGTATTTAATGATATTGTTTAGGTTGTATACATATATACAATACTATAACAACATTGGACAACAACGGAACATGTATACGTATATACAATTCATTTTATCATGATAATAATAATTGTTTATAGATAGTTATTCATTGCGTTTCTAGCCTATGGCAATAAGTCTTGAAGATGTAAAGCCGTGTTTACACCGGAGTCGCAGATACTTATTGACGCTATTTAAACGGCTCTAAATAAGTCATCGACATATCGTGTCGTCGACAGATTTGACGTTTCCACACCACGAGTCAGTAAAGATCAAAAAACGTTTCCTACCTGTTGTAGTACCTCCGCATTAATCCTCTCTCCAACGTCCTCTCCTCCGTTCTTTTACGTTGTAGTTCCATCTGTGTAGTGTTGTTTTTAAATTAATTAAATTAAGAGTGCTTTCAGTTCCGTGGGTTTTATCTGTGAAGTTAGTTTGACAGATCTTCTCACGGTGAAATAAACAGGCGTGAATGCACTTCGAGCCAGTCTCCAGTTTTTAGCGGAAAATCCCCGAACACCGTCGGTTTTTGAAAAGACTTATGTTAAGTGAAATTGACCAATGCTTGTTGTCAAAAGCGTTACAATTATACAACATTGATTTCGGCGTCACTTCACCGAAGTTCTCAAGCAATTAAGTCCTCAACACTATGATCAAGCACAGGTTCATTTAATTTTCAATGCATCTTATGTACCAAATGATATCGTTATTTGCAGAATTACAAACGAATCACTGGACAAATATGAGATACCTGATGCTCTCAAAATCTTCTTTAAAAAGTAGATCTAACCTTGCGAGACGGCCACCTACATAAGGTGATGGGTCCCACCAGATTGAAAGTTGGCTCACGACAAAAATCTACTTGAATGAGGATAGGAACAAAGCTCTTCCTGTTGTCTACGTTGAATTATGATGACTAAAGCCCCTGCACTAAGATTTTTTGTTTCCTGGGGTTGCAATAAAGGTTGGAGCTTGTAGCTGTCGAAATGCAGTTCTGCATTGCTCCGGCAAACACTGCATTGTCGAAACGCAGTTCTGCATTGCTCCGGCAAACACTGCATTGACGTATTACGCATTACGAGAACGTATCAGAAGTAGCTTGAATTCGATGTGATTGAAAATCCAATAAATGTGCCTCATCGGTTGAGCGGGAGTGTGATTCCTACATGTTCTTAGCGGAGATATAACATAAACCAGGACCTTCAAAACGCCAAAAGCTGTGAATAAAAAATGTATTTAGTTTGTGAATAGTCTTTTATTTTGAATAATTAATATTATTTCAACATGTACAATTTATTTGTACAAATAATATTTATTACAAGTTGTCTTCTTTTTATTGGAAATAATGTTTTTTTTTTATTTCATAACCAATGCTTTTACCCCTTTTTTCACATTACCACCGTGTGCTATTTAGACGAAATGTTATGAAACTTTGATTATCTGTATATCGCTTAATATTGGGTTCACCAAAATAGGTTTCAAACAAATTTGGTTTATTTCTTTCGAATTGATAAGAATTCAATTATTAGGTGGAAACAAGTCCGACATTTTAGTTTTTTTTGCTAGCAAATAATGTCTCTGGGGGGGGGGGAGAGGAGGTCAAAATCTCACATTCTTCATACTACTACTAATATCTACAAGATAAAAAAGAAAATCCTTCTACCTGACCTTTTGCAAACTGAATTTTTCAGGATTAATTTTATTTTTTTCATAATGTTCCTTATTGTAATGTGCTATATTCGAAAACTGATCGCCACATTTGTAGGTGTTCTAATTTTAGATCAAATTATTCAATTTTACGATCGCTGTCATAGAGCATACCCAAAGCTCCAAGCTAGACGGTAGACCAAAGTCTCCCATTTGAATGATAGTACTTCAGAACCTCACCCTTCGGGCTCGTTATTGTATAATATACAGTTATGTAATGTTGCGAAATAAGTTCATATCATCTCCCGTGACGTCACTCCCTTTCCTGTTTAGTATCAATACCCTTTAGAGAACTTCTGCTCCTCTTCAATCCCTGTGCTAATTGTCGTTTGGTTAGGATCAATCTCTGTTACATAATAAAGTTTTTTTTTTTTAAGAGTGGTCTGAGTTGCTATTATTTAATTATATAGTTATGATAGGAAGTGGACCGTCTGGTTTATCGTCCCTGTTAGAGATAATATTAGACAATGGAAGGGGTCCATATCTATTCTCCTCATATGGCTCATTCAGGGCTGTTCGATAGTTGCCATGATATTGGGGGCCCGCGACTATACTATCTTATCTATTTGATAGCCCACAAATTACATTAAATGCATGTATAGGCATGTATAATGCCGTTAATCTGCTATTGATGTAATTTGAAGGTATAAAATGAGCAAACACTACAAAGACGTGAAGCGCTTTAGATTAGATAAATGAAAAAAACCTTTATTCTGGGACGATGTCACCTATGAACAATAATAAAAAAGAAAAATCACACGATAAAGAAAATTAAAGTATAACTGTTTAAAAAAAGAAAAAAAAACTAGTTACAGATCCGCAAGGGAATATTATCTCTCAATGAAACATACGTCCAGTCCATGTAGTACAGAACCGAGTTGGTGCATGGATTTCCCTGTGACTAGAAATATAGTAATGTATTTAATGTTTTAACTCTGCTCGCAAGGGATGATACCTCTGTAACAACCAAGGATATATTTAAGTAATGTTGCAAAATAAGTTCTTATGATCTCCGTGGTGTAACTTCCTTTCCTGTTTAGTATAGATACCCCTTAGAGAACTGCTCCTCTCCACTCCACTCACTGTACAAATAGTTATCGTATAGTAAGGATCAATTTCTGTTACTTAATAAAGTTTTTAAAGAGAGGTCTGTGTAGGTATTATTTAATTAAATGTAACATATTGAATGCATACATTGGTCTCTGTAGCGACCGCTAACTACATAAGATAAATCCCCCTATACTCTATTGTATATACATTGTAAACTAATGTAAATAACAATACCAAAACATAAATTATTGTAAATATGTTAAACAATAAAAAAATACGGGGAGCCAATTAGTTATATGAGCTGGGGGGGACACCAGCAATAGACCCAACCGCCGGGAGACCCTCCCGGCTCTGTCAGGGAAGAAAGGAACCGCACATCATTGGCTACTACAATAGCGATCCTCATTGGCTGCTGGCAAGGCCAGCTGGGTATTTAAGGCCGGGGGTTTGGGTCCTGTAAATCATTCTCCTATCAACTACCGGCTCGTGGCTCCAGCTTGAAACTCTGAAACTGCTGCTTCTTTGTGAAAAACCCCTGCATCTCTCTCTCCTAACATCGCTATGCTTTAGTCCGGCGTTATAGACCCCACACCTTCCTAGTGGGAATCTCTGCCTTCGTCTCGCTAAATCTAGCACCTCCTTGGGAGAGAGCTCTCCCTAGTGGACAACGGTTGTCGTGGCCCTGCAAACTTATCAAGCAGTGTTTCACACTCGCCTTTGGGATCTGGACGGATTTCGCCTACCCTCAGATACCGAGTGTGAATTCGTGGTCATTCCAAGACCACACAAACTACCTACCTACATACCCTATACCTCTTCTCCAGAACATAGTGCACTGTCGGGGCAGATACCTATAAAAAAATCGAGTAAGATAGTAAAGCCGTCAAGAAACGATTGTCCAGGTTATAAACTCAAACAACCCTCACTTTGTCACCAGGGCTAGGGTAACCAGGCACCCCCCTCGTGACGACCCGACAATCTCCTAACCTTTTCTCAAACATTTTAAAAAACATAAGGTTAGAGAAGTAAGCCGTGACAATTCGCCAAGGTTCCATTAGAATTGGTCTCACTTGCCTGGTACATGCTTCACATAGAACCATGGAAGTGTCATAGTTCTTATTTGTAAAATAATTAATCAGCCTGCTTCACTTTTATTCATTACTGACTCTGCTTTAGGGAATTTCCTAAATCTAATGTAATGACGAGGGATGTACATAATTAGCGTGGATCGTTTTGGACCAATCTCAAGGAACTACAATTAGTGGAAATTAAATGAAAAACTCATGATGGATAAGGACTTTTTACGCTAGAAATGATTCTATGGAAGAAAGCCTGGAGTAACCTTGGTTTGTAACGTTATCTTTGTTTATATTTACGTTAGAGGTAATCTTAGCTTGTTTACTCAGCGAAATATTATCGGTGTCGGGTTGCAAAATAAACGAAAAATTCTGACGAGAAGACGTAGAATGCCTTATTATTGGTACCTTACTATCAAATGAGGTAACATAAAATTTCTGAAAGCAGGAAATAATCCCTGATTGATAACCACTGTAGAAAGAAATATAAATCAAAGCGATTTTAAGTGGTGTTAGATAGTTGATGTATGGGGTGACTATTGTATAATAAGTATTAAAAACATTTTGAGGCAAATGAGCCTAGGATCCACTAAGGTTGAATATTAATTGCTTAATTGAGCACCTATTAAATCTACAATAGCTATAGAAATTACAAAACATTCTTTGTGAGTTGACTTTATCAGTAAGATCTTTCCTGTTGAAGATCTCAAGGCCAGGTAGCAGATTGCATTTCGTTTACGTTCCCTCGAAGGTCTTACTTCTTTACCTTTAATGGCTGGGCCGAGGTAATTCACTGTTTGGGTCGAAAGAGGTTTTTTTTTTTTATCTCTCTTTCAATCGGTTGCTATTTCACCCCAGGTAACGAACGATTCTTGGCTATCTTAACTCTAACACTAGCGAGTTTTAGCTTTGCCTAAAACTAAAAGTCTTAGCTAATTATGCAGACAATTTTTATTTGAGAACTAATTGTAACTTAATTAAAACTTGTGGTTTCCAAGCAGAATGTTTTAAAAACTATTTAAAGTAATTTATCTTTGTTTCTATTGTTTATTCATTCTATGACAGAAAGAAGTTTTCAGGTATCAGCACTTATCTGTGCAACTAGGCATTGTAGACTTTCTTTGTGATTATTGTCAACTAAAGACCCAATATATAACAGTACCCAATATTAATTAGGATGTAGAAATGTCAAACAGGAAACTAGTACAGTTAAAATTTCGATCACGAATGCAAGTTTTAATGACTTCACCTAGTCATCTAATGACTCCCTTCTCCAAAATTTCAGCAGCTCTAACCAACTCGTGCTTCGACCTGGAAAACTTGAACTTTGAAAAAAGTTGATAAAAATCTCTAATCAATCAAGCCAATATATCGAAATTCATCAATATACCCTTCCTCAGTTATATACTCACTGCAACACATGGTCTCCCTTAATGAGATTTTCTAGTTTTGAGAATGCAAAGATTCTCTAAAAACGGATTGATTTATATGTGGCTCAAATAAGAAATGGTTTTTTTTTTTTAATTTGATTTTAAGTTCAATTACGTTGTACACTTTCTGGAGGTTTTTTTTAATTACTAGAATCATTATTATTTTGTTATGAATTACAAAAAAAAAAATGATTTCGTTATTGATTATTTTAGGCAATAGTAAATTGCCGTTGAGAGCTGCATACAGAAACTTCCTAGCCAGCAACCTATGAGGTCGTAGCAGAAAAACTAATAGTTTTATTCCTTATGTATGCCTTACCGCTTGTAATTATAACATTATTAAAATGGAAAGTCGGTGGCATAAAATGTAGATTGCCAAAAGCATAAATTGCATAAATAATTCTACTTCTAATGGAGGTTGCCTCAATGATGGATTTTAGTCCCATCATATGAAGCTCTTTTTTATTCTTTGGCGTACACAGTCTGAGAGACAGGAAGTTCAAAAGCGGAGTTGAGTCGGTCAGTTGTTACTTATGTGTAGTTGTTATGAAGACTCGTGCGTATTAAAAAGATAGGTTGGGGGTAAGCTTCAATTAACTATTAACAATTAACACCTCTGTAGTCGAGGCGTCCCCAACAGGCGTGAAGTAATAAAGTCACTAATTACCCTAACCAACCCCTTTCCTATCCTGTTACATGTGCGCAGTCTGCAGTTATAATAGACTGCAGTAAATATTATAGCTATTCTGAATTGTATATGTCAAATAAGTGATTTTCAGTGATCTATATTATTTAGCAATTAAAATAAAGTATTTTTGGTCAAAAATGCCCAGAAGTTCTTTCATATCATCAGGCTAAAAAATACCACGGAATATAATTTTTCATTACCTACACTCGTAAATTCATTATGATTAAACACTATAAAATTTTTTGAATGCTAATGTTTTTATTTATCTAATGACTTCGGGTGCATTATTTGTATTTGTCTGTATTTTCCAGCAAACAATTAACAGAGTGAATCACTGAAAACTCATTCTTTGAACTGGTCTTTAATTACCGCATACCTTGAAGAGAGGATGTGCAAGTTCACTTAGCTCCTCAGTGGAAACAGTAAATAGATAAAAAAAAAAAAAAAAACCCAGCCCCCGTGGCTTGGTCGTTGTGCAATCAGCAATCCTATGGAACAACACCAGTAATGGCAGACCTGGTAAAATTAACAGGCTAACCGCAATTGCTGTCTGCTCCATCATATTAAGCACAGCAGAAACGGGTTATATTCCACCATCATCGCTCAACGATATTAATGTTTGATTAAACCAAAAAAAAAAAATAACGTTCAAAAATTAAAATTAAAATTGAATTTACCTCCAACCTCCACCATGGACTTTGTCCTCCTGTTTCACTCAATATACTCCGATTCAGCACCGTCTCTCAGAAACAAGTTCCATTCGTACAGCCTAGGATCGTCACAATGGACAAACGATCCCACAAAAATCTAGTCTTTACTCGTAAATTGTTCCCACTCGACTTGATACGAACACTCCATGAAAATTGAGGAGAAGCTGGAGGTTTACTGCCTTAATTTAATAAAATTTTAGATAGCAAACACCCAAAAAAGAGACTCCTGCATTTTAATATTTACACTGTGTGAAAAAAGCATCTTCAGAACTAAAATTCGAACAATTACCTATTAAATTCATTCTTCCATAATTGTATTCCTAATTGATAACTATTCTGCAAAGTTCGGCTATAAGTAATTAATAGTTTAATCAATTTAAAGGTCTTAATCTTTCACAGGTTTGTTGCTTTATTCTTTTTATTGTAACCGATTTCGATACTAATATTTAAATGTTGTTTTATATGTGATTTGTTTGAATTTTAGTTCCGAAGATGCCCGAATTGGCGAAACGTCGACTGTTCATCTTAGATCATAAATAAAAAAATATTCGGTGAGAACTAACATTTTTTGAAAATTTTAATCTTCATACTGTGTATGAATAGTTTGAAGTGTATTAATGGAAAATGGCCAAAGCCGGAACCCCCTCTCTAAAGCGTCTCCTGGCCTACATTTTCTGAATGCTAACGGGTCCAAGTGTAAATAGTAGTTCAGGCTTCTACCACTCTGTAGCGGAAGGCACACGATGTCCGTTTCACTTGTTCAGTCCATTACGTGTTTTGACAGTGGAAAATGTATTTACATTGTGGCATATTTTTCGTTATTTATCCTAGATATTGGTAGGTAAGCCTTTCGATATGTAAATGGTAGGATTTAAGCTCAATGTTTATTATCAAACCATTTCTTTCGTTCCATTTAGATGTTTGGTTAAAAATGTATATTCACGCAAAACCGCAGCAACAGTACACCTACATCCATCGCGATTTGCAGCACTCGATGATGACATAACGTCTATCACGAAAATATCACAAATCAAATATGAAGATTCTCCATTCTTCACTATCAGAAGCAGGGAAAGATTAGGCACGGATTGTACCCAACTACACCACTTACTTGTCAACAACCTTATAGAAACGCAGTTTCTCTTTCTGCGTCTCGTTCCTTCATACGGGAACTCTTCTTCAGAACATAAAAAATAAAATGCCTGTCGCTGTATAAAAGTGGGATTTATCCAATTGAATATTTTTTTGTTTTTGCCATCTTTTGGGTTTCAAGCCTTCTCTTTGTAACGGAGACATATTTCAAATAAGACTAGCCGTCAAATAAATATAGTAGCTATATAATTTTATCTGTATTGTTCCGAGTAAGAAGGAAGAGGCCATACTTTCAAACAGGCAGAACGATTGCCTTTATGTTGGTATGTCTGTCTGTTTTCTACTATAACAGTCGTAAATATGATCGATTCAATTTGTAATTTTAAGGGTATATTCAAAAATCATCTGGCCTACGATGTATAACTTTAAGTTGGAATATAATTATTTAAAAATAAACTTTATAAATGTGTATATCCATTTACTTTTACGAAATAAAATAAAAATTATAAGAAGAATGCTTAAAAGCCAGCCTAATGAGAACTACGTTTCAATTTTTCCTCTTATACTCTCGGTGTGTTGATGTTTAATTAAAACCCTTTTATCAAGGAAATATAGAAAACGGATAGGGGGTGTTCATACCTTAAACCTAAACCTAACCAAAATTTGAGATAAGTGGTTTCCATCCTAACAGCGGCGGCACGGTTGAAGGGCCGAAAGAATTATCGACGTTGCCTTGAGGTTTTCCCGATCAAGAGGGTAACGACCCGTCACCCCTAGTCCTCAATATTTGAGCTAAACCCAACCAAAGGAGAACCCCATATTCATCAGTGGCATTATTCAGTCTGGATCTTCTAAAACAATCTGTCAAAGGACGTAGCTCAAAACTATCTAACACAACTATATAAAAGGACTGTACAAAAACTAAAAATATACAACTATATAGTAAAGATGAGCTAAAATTTATTAATAGTTGGTATTCAAATAGCACTATCACAGTATAGCGCACCCGATTAAGCCGAGTACGTTTTGTACAGAACTTTGCATTACCGTGCATACAGGTATCCATCACACGATCAGATCCAAATACATACACAAAATTCCAACACTGTCATAGGCCATCCTGTTTAAGAGGCCACATTTAAGACTTAAACAAAACTGGCAGTAATCCCTGCTGGGAAGACAGCACCGCATAATGCATAATAGTTTATGTTTCTTTAAATGTACAGTGTGTAATTTAAAATCAACATCTTAACTTATGTTAAGATATTTGTTTACTGTTACAAGGCACATGAGACCAAACCATCCCAGGGCCTTACCGAGCCACCAGAAGTGGGATTATCCTGAACGTATTGGCGTAGTGAAGACAAAAAATGTGAAATGTCAGGAAGGATTGATTCCATCATTATTATAATGATCGTTAATATATATTGAAACTTCATTATTGTGCTAAAATTACAATCTGCTTTATTAGGCAATAAGTAATTGTGATAAATGTTCTCATTTATACCATATATACAATTTTCATTCACTCGCTCATTCATACAGTATTAACAAACAGCCCAGAGACCTCCCAAATCCACATGGTTGTCGTCTCCCTCGCATGCGAAAGAGGATGCGGAGTCTTGGGAAGTCCCCCACGCCCCTCCGTCAGCCACGTCACGGTATACAAGCCAGTAAAGGCTGACGAAGAACGCGAGAGCCACATACACTGAGGACATGATTAGACGAACTGGCCATTGCCAGGACTCCCACTGTTACGCATTTATAGCAGGTCACGAGGCCACTGCAGTTTCAATCTCCGAGGAGGATTATAGGGATGAGTGGTGCAGTGCAATGACTGTGCTACAGGATTAGGGTGGTTGGATAGGTTACGGAATTTCATGAACTTGAAAGGGATGTGTTCAAGAATGTAAGGTATGTATATTAAGGGTTATGAATGTTTTTGTTGCTGACGTAATAAGGGCATTTACTACTGTTCTCAGGACTTTTGATTGAAAGGATTGGATACGCTTGATGTTCGACTTTTTTGCTGTCCCCAATAGCTCTATTCCGTATGTCAAGATTGGCTTAAGTATAAGTTTGTAAATAAGTAATTATTTTCTATCAAGAGATGGGATGTCTTTTGAAGTAGTCTGTGCAGTTGGACAAAGAGTTTGTTTAGTTCTTGTATTTTTAGCCTCGTATGTGGGTTACAGGTTAGCCGTTTGTAGAGATGGAAGCCTAAGTACCGTACTATCTCGGATACAGGGAGAGGAATGGAATTAAAAAAATACTAGTGGACAAGACTTGGGGCAGAATGTGAAGGTAATGTGGGAACAATTTCATTAACTTTGTTCCACTATAACTTGCACGAATGCTCGATCTCATCAAGGTGTTTTTAAAGTTTAGGTCGTTAATAATATCAATAAATCTGTTGTAATTTTTTTTATAAAGTAAATAAATGGTTTATATTAGGTGAACTAAAGTTTTGTCATTAATAATGATTTTTGATATAGTGAAAAAAACTAGACGGGTAGGTGACTTATTCTTGAATGTTTTCAGTCATATCAGCGAAAACATGAATACACTTTCTTTTTTCATACACGATGGTTTAAGATTCCATCCTACACATATGAGGTATAGTATTATACATTAATATGCTGGTCGTGGGTTTATTTTCAGTAGTAAAATAGTTCTTTATTTAGAAATTGGTTGAAAAACAAAACATAATTGTATAAGCGTCATTAAAAACTGTGCCTGCGATAAAATAAAATTGTTGGATGGACGACATTGCAGGTTGAGAACTCGGGATCGGTAACCTGGAGCTATGCGCTAAGAGGGACGCTGCATTGATGTCACCTCTCTAATGACGCTGATTTATCGTTGTCACATATGAAGGTATACCTTCATCCTTGGTGCTGCAATAACTCAAAATGAAATGTACGTGCGTTCCGGAAAGAAAAAAGTAATAACACTCCTCAGAAAGGAAGAATTGTAGATCTAGCAATTACTATAGTATAGTTGATCCAACTATAATGATACTTCATCATTTAAATTTGTAATTTTCAACTTTTTTAAATTACTTTTAAAATAAATTGTATTTCTTGAAGTGTATATGGCAAGCACCCGTCTCAGATAGCAATATATTAATAATACGTTAACCAAAATCCACACAAGGACTGACCACCTGCTTATATGCCTAAGGCCAAGAGCGATCAGCCGGGCTAGATTGAAGGGAAAATCCCACAACACGCAGCCCCAGCTGTGGGCAGTTACCAGCCTAACGGAGGTCAGGCAGTAGTCACCTTAGTGTTAGGGATTAACGGTCACTAATAGTAAAAAAATATGGATCATTGAAAAATTATAGGGGAAAATTTTCCCATCACTATTAACTGACCCCTCAAATCCCACCTATCTGATTCGCCGGAGAGAAAATAGTGGATATTTCCGCTTGAAAATAATGATGTTGATGTAATAAAGAATTTCAAGGAGAGTTCTACTAGAAGTCCCAAAGTCTTCGAAAAAATAAACAGTAAATCACACAGAAGACTGTGTCAGCTCAAAGCTCCAGATTGTTAGATTATAATTTAGAATTAGATAATAATTTCAAGAGGTCATTTACTAAATATTAAGCGGTTTGCATAGTAACGAATCAATTAACTAAATATAATTATTATAAATAACTCATCAATATGAATGAGGAAAAAATCCCTGTTATTTATAAAATTGTTTTTTAAAAATATCCTGGTATACGCAAAATACAGTTAACAGAAAAAGGAAAAATGACCCCATATCAAATTGGTGCCTGAATCTGTTCCTGCAAATATTTACTCAGTCAAAACTTTTCCTCCTTCACACCAGATCGCAAATCACGCTCGAATAGAGGCATAAAATATGCACCCCACAGATTAATAAGTAAAAACGTAGAAACAATATTCAGACGCGTTGACAGATTTCCAAACAGATTAGTTAACTAAATACTGATTAAATGAAGGTGTTGAATTGACATTTTTGATCCGAAACAGTTCATTTAATGTTTTTAAAAAACAAAACAAATTTTAAACAGGTAAACTATTATTGTGAAACATATTAAAAACCGAAGCATTACTTATTGTTATATCATTGACTTTTTTTTCGCGTTGCCACAGGCGTCCTAATGCGTTCTTAAACACGGAGGAAAAATAAGAAATTTATATTGTGAACAGCTCCTGAACCATGCCTTGGAATCGCTTAAGGGCAGACAGACATGTTGTCACTTACCTGCTTCTATCTCTTCAGGCTCAACTATGAATATGTGATTATTAAATAATTCTGAATCCGGGGGAGATGTAGTCCACCATGTTGGTTATATCGGACAGTAACATTTCGATTCCTTATTAATTATTATGATTTTAACTAATAAATAATCAATATAATTAATATAGCTAATAACTAGATAAGTTTAATTAATGAATCAATCTATTAATGAACGTAACTCTGAACGAGCCAGAAGTAAAAAAAAATAAAATAAATAAACTTTACCAATAAAAACACATACTTTTTTTAATTTAAGAACGCATTACCTGCACAGTTTTCTCATAACGATTTTCTAAAAGCCTGTAGGTCTTGCTCCACTAGCTCAAGCTTTATTTGATAATAGCTATGCCTTATTGGCTTGGCTAGAGCTTCGAGGTTTGAGGATGTGGCGTATTTGACACGCCACGACTTGTTTTTCGGATCGTCACGATTGGTTGCTGAAAAAATACACCCAGTCGTGGATGAGTGGCTAATTAGCTCCACGGAGACTTAACCCCCACCTGTACTATTCTATGGATTTTAAACTAAAAAATTATTGTGACAACGATCATATTAAATGGATTATACCTTCTCCTGAAATTTTCTAGTTTCTCTAAGGATTTAAAAATTGTTACTGAATAATTTATTTACGCCTACCATCAACTCGCCTTTACGTCCAATCGATTCTTTTTACTGTTCATGCTTGTTGGATTGTTGTATTATTCTTATGTCGGTGAGTTATTCCGGTATGTATAACATTAAGGGTCATTTATTTACTATGCCATAATAGCAATGTAGCGAGCGCTAACTATATAAGATAAATTACCCTATACTCTATTATATATATATATATATTGTAAATTGGTTATAATATGTTGTAAATTAATTTAAACAAATGTAACTAATATTACCAAACCATAAGTCATATCTGCATGCTGCAAAAAACTAGTCAGGTAGCTTCCTGGGGCTGGGTAGGTCCTGGTCTAGAACATTCAAGCGTCATCCAACCCTGCAGGCCAGAATAAAACCCCAACTCATTGGCTAATTGGGGTTATATATACCCCCTAGTTTTAGCCGATAAGTCTCCGTAAGCGGTGTCCCATGGGACACTGTCAAATGCTCTGCGACCGGGAATGCTCGGAGCAACTCTATTCAATTCTGGATAGCTTCCTGAACAACAGATCGATGCGGGTGCGGGTGGGTGATAGCTTCTCCGACGCTGTGCCACTGACCTGTGGAGTACCCCAAGGAGCCCGGTATAAAAATACAACAATTACTGCTTTCGCAGATGACATAGTGGTGTACAGTAGCAGCATGAGCCCCAAGTTAGCTCTTAGACAGGCTGAAGTAGCCTGTAACCAGATCTGTGAGAGATTGGGGAGACTCAATATCTCTGTAAACGCGGGTAAGACTGACTGCGTAATTTTCTCTTTCCAAAAGGGAAAAAACCAACTACCTACTAGTTACATAGTAGGAACGGAGGAAAATTCACCAGAGAACAACCTAGTATATCTGGGAATTAAAATGAACAGACACCACCGTTTTAGTAACCATTTTACGAGGAAGTTGAAGCAAACTCGCACGAAGTCTTACCGGCTTACGCATTTATTGACTTTACCCAATCTATTACTGCGTCTGAAGGTCATGATTTATAAGAGTGTACTCAGGTCTGCTCTGCTGTATGGTGCACCGGTTTTTCGTCATCTGACGTATACGACAGCTCGGCGACTCCAACAATTCCAAAATGGTATACTGATCTGATGAAAGTGGTCAGAGGTACTTCATTCGAGCAACGGAGCAACAGTGTGCTTCACGAGGTATTTGATCTGCTTACGGTGGATGAATTTATTCAACGTAGACATATACAAAGTTTTCGACTCACTACAGTACTTGACTAACCCGGTGTTTAGCACGTTTACCTCCACTCCGTTCCCCTCGATGACAGGACGCTGTCGAGGGAGGAACGCCTTAGTCTTTAGGTTCTAGTTTTTAGTTTGTAAGTTTCCCTTTTTGTAATCCGAAGGTGAGCCCCATCACCTAGTCCTGTTTGTTGCATTTGATATTTTCAATATAAAAAGACATTGTTATTGTAATTCTACCCTTCTTCAAAAGTATCTGCGTATGCAGCAAGAGGAGAAATTTTGTAAATATTGTTCATTGCATTTGATCTTCTGTTTGTAAAAAATATTGAATAAAAAGGGGTTTTGAAAAAAAAAAACCAATAAGTCATTCTAACTAAGGCTCTCTGGACTGGTACTTGCAGCTGCACTGATGTTTCTAGACTTGGCCTTCTCATTTATGAAAACCTCTGCATCCCTCTTTCCTAACCTCGCTATGTTTTAGTGTGGACTTGTCAGTTCCCCTACTTTCCTAGTGGGATTCTCTGCCTTCGTCTCACTAAAACTAGCACCTCTTTGGAAGAGATTTATTCCTTGCGGACGACGGCTACCTGGGGCCCTACGAACTGTACCTAGTAGTATCTCCCCCAGTGATCCAGACTGCCTCTCTACAGTTCACAATTGCCTTTGGGATCCGGACGGTTTTCGCCTACCCTCTGATACCGAGTGTGAATTCGTGGTCATTCTAAGACCACATAAACTACCTGCAATACCTTTTTTTTTTTTTTTTTTTTTTTTTTTTTTTTTTTTTTTTTCCCGCCCTTCCTGAGGCTGAGCCTCAAACGGGCTCTGCAATACCTACCCTATACCTCTTCCCCTGAACTTAGTGCACTGTCGGGGCACATACCTATCAGATGTGGAGTCAGATAGTACAGTAGTAAGACCCGCCATGCAGCAATTGTACAGGTCATCACACAGGCCTCACTTCGTCACTAGGGCTAGGGTAACTAGGCACCCCCTAGTGAAGACCCGACAAGCAATATTCAGCTTTAGTCAGTTTCCAGTACATAGTTTTCTTTAATTTCAGTACTTGTAAACTAGTACGATTGCTAACATAAATAAAATTAATAAATGGTACACAGTGTGGTGAGAATGATCCTAGTGGCTTCGAGTCCCCCGAGGAAAGCATTACCTCTCAGTATCATTGGTGGTATTAGAGTTGGAAAGCTGTAGATAGTCATCTCGGTAAGATGACTCGTGTATGTTCTACCAAACTAAAAAATAAAACATACTTTGCTGTATGTAAGTATACACCCTCACATTACCCCATAAATGACTGAATAAATGAAAAGTCAGTTAAAAATAGAAATAATCATACTTATATCATTGGCATCTTCTAAAGAATCTACTGTGCGATTCGGCTGCTCTAACCGTCCTTCAATTCAGGCGAAGATTTACTAGCTGTGACGTGAGAACTCTTGACGACCTTGGCGGGATGTTTTCCCGCGTAATGGTTTTAGGAAACACTTCAATAAGTACAGGCTTTGGATGCTCTGTCAGCGTTTGCGCTCGTAGGATGCTTCAAAGGCGATGTTATTAATGCTCGATTTAATTCATTCCGAAAGTAATTTCTGTCAGTAATAACATCCATGAGAAGCAAAAATTAAAAACAGAAGAAAACGACCATCAAAGCAAAAACTAGTTAACTGGCTGGACCTGGGCTATATTAATCTTAGAATGGAATTAAACTTTTTTTTTCCTTCACTAAACAAAAGAACAATTTCTGAGGATGATGTGAACAGTCTTGTCTTGTGTCAATTGATGAAAGATATTGTACCAAATGCCACAACAACCTCCTATAAGAAATAAATAACTTCAAAAAAAGTATAACGGGAAATAATGTTGTCAAGTATGATGTGTGCATAAGGGCTTCCTACAGAACCACTACTAAGTTCCTCTAGGTAATTAATTAATATTTTTTTTGTTTGATTGTTACCGGTTTTTGAGAACTTATATAACTTTTATGAACTTTTATAACCGTAGGCTATAAAATGAATCATTGATTCGTAAATGACTTCTGAAGAGTGACTTCAGAACTTTTTTTTCACACACTTCTACTGCCTAGAGGCTACGGCATCCATTGAACAGACAGAAGAACCCAGGAGCAAAAAAGCCTTAGGCGACCAAAGTCAAGCTTTCTGTTTGGCCAAGATTGTGCAAGTTTGTCCCTTGCAAGTTTGCCCCCTCCTTCAATGAACTTCACAGCTGAAATAGCCCATAGTGCCTCTTGCGGCGTAGACTCAGCAGTGTTACCAGAGGCCTCTTTATCATTGCGGTCCATCACCTCCCTTATGTTAGTTTTTTTTTTGTTTTTTTTCTTAGCTCTCAAACTTATAAAATAGAATGTGGGAAAAATAAAGGAAAATTATTTTGGGCTAATGAGTGCCTTTCACTAAGGGGAGTCCCCCATTTGAAGGATGTATGAGAAGGATATAGGGAGTGGAATGCCTAAAGGAGGTGGGTGGAATCAGGAAGGTAGTGAGAGTCTACCTAGATAATGGTTTGTAGTCGGCCAGGTCAAGCCTGGCCCGCCCCGGCAGGGGCCTGAAATAAGTCGGCCTCTCGGCCGGAAGGTCGACCCTGCTTAAACAGGTAGATGGGGTCTTGTAGCTTCGGTTGAGTCGGCCTCGATCTCTCGGCTGGGTGTAGATCTTCAGTCTCCGTCAGGGGGCTAGGGTTCGATCACGTCCATCTGTCTCCAGGCTTCGGCGGTCCAGTAGTGCTTCCATCTGACGGGTATTGGTGGTGGTTGAAGGTTGGAGAATAGTGGATTGTGGCTGTGTCGAAAAATTTGATGTGCCTTCTCTTGATGAAATCTTGTTTGGTGAGCACTTTTTTATGCATCTCGTCTGCCTTCATTCGGTCGAATGGGGGATGCTTGACGGAGGTGCGGAGAACTCTGTTCTGAAATTGCTGGAGCGTTTTGAGAGTGTGTTACGTTTGTAAAAAACGATAGTCAATTTATAACCAAGCTAAACCGTTTAACTGTACTCTATGAGATTAGAAAACTGATATTTAATGAAAATATTTACTATTATTCCGAGTAACATTCAAACAAAGACACTTGTATATAATTATTAATATTCGTGACAGTGGGAGTTCTGGCAATGGCCAGCTTCTCCAATCATGTCCTGAGCGTATTTGGCTCACGCCCTCTTGGTCAGCCTCCACTGACTCGTATCCGGTGACGCGGCTGACGGAGGAGTGTGGGGCACTTCCCAAGACTCTACTTCTTTCGCATGCGAGGGAGGTGACAACCATTTTGGATTTGGAAGGTCTCTGGACTGTTTGTAAATACTGTATGAATGAGCGAGCGAATGAAAATTGTAAATACGGTATGAATGAGAACATTTATCACAATTACTTATTGCCCTATAAGGCAGATTGCAATTTTATACATAATAATAAAGTTTTTGAATGACAAAAAAAGTAATATTAATGTTGTGTTAAAATAAGATTAAAAAAAACTTGCAGCCTCTCCCAATATCTCTTTTATTATTGATGTTATATTGACAATACACGTTTCGCCTAGTCAGGCAACCTTAAGACTACAATTGAGACCAGACTCAACAATTTACATATATACATAACATTAACATACAAAACTCCTAATTTAATAAACAATAATATTAGCAACAATAAAAATAATAAAACAACGCACCTGTGAATCTCTTTAGATTCTTACTAATTCAATTACTAATACTAATTAGTAATCATCCAAAAATAAAAAATCAATATTACATAAAAAATAATTCTGTAATTACAAAAACCATTCAAAAACCTTAGGTATATGAAAAACTCGTTTGAGTAATTTATGATGGAAAACATTGTATGGATGCTTCAAAAGAAGTCGATTGTGGGTTATATAACTTTTATGAAGATGATTTATTAACTTTTAGTCCTCTAAAATTAAATAATTAACTACACTTATCATAAACATGATATTTCGCAAAAAATAAGAAATCACCAAGATAAATATTTCAGGAAAAAACTATGAAATCTCTAATTTTTTTTTAAACGTCTATAGTTTTAATTATCATCAATTAAGTAAAATTCTTTAATTTGTCAAAATTTCGTCTTAGAAAATGATTAAGTTCCGCTGAAAATATACGGTCTAATTTAGAAAAAAATGACGTGTGAGAGAAACATTGTCGGGTCGTTACTAGGGAGGGGCCTGATCACCCTAACCCTGGTGACAAGTGCGGATTGTTCGAGTTTATTACATGGACAATCGTTCCATGACGGCGTTACTATCTGACTCCATTTATGATAGGTATGTGCCCCGACAATGCACTATGTTCAAGAGAAGAGGTGCAGAGGCTTCATAAAGAATTAGTCAAGTTTTCAGAGTTCGAGCGGAAACCAAGCAAGCGTCACGAGTAAAGGCAACGGGAGAGAGACTGACGAGGAGACTAAGAGACTCATTTCCAGGGCCAGGAGCCCTGGCTTAAGGCGTCACCGAGTAAAGGTCGCGAGAGACTCAGAGGCGGATGAGGAGACTGACTAACATGACCAGTAGCCCTGTCTTAAGTACCCTCTCTACTTCCTGCTGGGAGGCTGCGAGGGTCTAATCCGGCGGTTGGGGGCTGTGGACAGCTGTGGTGCTGTACCCACGCTTAATTACCCGACCCCTTGCCCCCTGGAGGTAGAGAGGCCCCCCAAAGGGTTGTTAAGTTTATGACTGCCAGCTGGTGACCCTTTCATGTTTATGACTGCCAGCTTCCGCCTTTTATTGCTTAACACTTTTACAATGATTTACATTTGTTTATAATACATTTAGTTCATGTTATTTTACTTTTGCTAACAATATATATGCAATAGAGTATAGGGTGATTTATCTTATGTAGTTAGCGGTCGCTACAAACATATTCCTAGTTATCGTTTAACTCCAGGTAGCTATAATAATTTGCTATGTAGGTTGTACCATCATCTGGAATAGTAAGAGCTAAGAAACAAAAAGTATAATTACTAACAATCAATATTAAGTAGTTGGAAAGATACTGATAATCATAACATTGGTGATGATGCGAGAGATTACACTGCGGTTCTATGGCTGGAATGACCTTCACGGTTAGACTAGGTGGCCATCTGGCCGTAATTAATAAAATGCTTGTTCCTATTTCATACTTAAAAAAACATTTTAGAATGGTAATTTATAGTCTCAGTTTATTAAACTAAATCATATTTTAATCAGGTATGTTTCACCTCTCTGTGTTTTGCGATAAACTTCTCAGATAATAAAACCAAAACGTGCTGTATTTGAAATAAAAACTTGTAACAATATTTATAACAATAGTTAAGTAGCAATTATCCAGATAGTATGGAGAAAATGTTTTTTCAGGGGAGACCTTATCGTAAGAAAATTTGCAAATACTTTTTTCTTTTAATATCGGCTTAACCTCTAGATCATCATTAGCAAAACAAAACATCTAGATCAAAATTATGAAAAATACCCTTTTAAAATGTATCTACAATAAACAAAACAAACAATGGGCAGATTTAAAATTTACAAGGGTACAAAAAGATTTACTAGAATTTTTTTTTAACGCTTTTTGTTTCCTTGAACCACGGGATTTTCCATGAATTGAGCTAATAGGACTGGTATTTTGTATTTTTTTTCTGTTGGTTTAGGTTTCACAAAGCCACCTAAGAACTGGACGTACCACCTTCCAAAAGAATAGATTATCAAGATTCTACTAATATATATACACAGGTGGTCTGAAAAGTTTCCAACCTCAACATGAAGATGATAATAAAATAAATAAAACCTAGTGAAATAAAAGCTTTGTTAGGTCGGAAACTTTTCAGACCACCCTCATATACGAAGATAAGTTTTTTTTCTGAACTTACGATTCTCATCGGTTGGTTTATCAATGATGTTAGGTAACTAGACCATTATTAGGGATTAGATTTGATATTTAAGTTTGAAATTGAATACATATGAGGACTACAATTTCTATTTACATGTATGATGGTTTGGTTGTTGCTATGACTTACACATAGAGATACAGTCATGACACACATACATCTTTTACTAATACAGGTAGCTCGGTGGTACAGTTTCGATGTGAAATGCTTTGTTTTATCAGTCATCCCTTCCAGACAATTCATATCTGATTCTGATTGAACCCTAAACATCGTTATGCTCGTTATTTGTGGCTGTGTTTACTAATTCGCATGGCCATCTTGTAACTCTACCCACCGTAGAAGCCGTGTGAACATCCTTCGAAGGATTCTCTCATTTACAAGCCTTTGTTTTCAGTTTTAATAATTATGAGTTACGTCAATTGTTGACAGTTTAGGAGCGACTGAACTATTAGCAATTAGCTAAATAATTATTGATAATCAAGGATGAGAGGAAAATGCCCATATTTGTTACATTTCAATGGTTCAAATTACAATTTCTTCTTTTTACATTTATAAGAGTTTTTGGTATATTTGTCATAGTATATTTGTTCTAAGCATGTTCATATTTCTCACGTTTAAGGACTTGTGAGGTAAAATTGGGATGTTTATCTGCTTTTGTTTATTTTTATAAGTATACAAACAGTTAAAAGACCTTGAGTTTTCAATTTGAACCAATGAACGAAGCTATAAGAGTGTCTTACTTACAAGACAGGCTAGTATCAGTTTGCTTAAGGTTCAATGTTAGCTGTTAGCTACAGATCGGGTGAAGTTAAAAGTTTTACTATTATAAACTTTGCTTGAGCAGTCCGAATTCTTCCTCGCGAACTGGTTTGCACCACTTTGAGCTCAAAGCTGTTATTCAGTTAAACCAAAGAGAAAAAATTGGCTGAAAAATAATTCTTTCAAGAGAGCTGTGTCATGCTGTTTCACTCTGAGTAACCCATCATTTCTCTATATTATTTTACTACATGCTGT
Organism: Acanthosoma haemorrhoidale; assembly: GCA_930367205.1. NCBI lineage: Eukaryota > Metazoa > Arthropoda > Insecta > Hemiptera > Acanthosomatidae > Acanthosoma > Acanthosoma haemorrhoidale. Next base: position 25,241,207 of record OV884013.1, on the reverse strand, counting down.
TTCAGTTCTATCATGAGGTGAGATTTTGTTGTTTTTAATTTGGTTGCTTCCACTCTTTGGTGTCCAGATTAACTTTTCACTTTTATTTGAATTTCACTTCATAACCCGTCTTTTTGATCTTTATACTCCTTCCCGTGAATATGCAGCATTCGACCGATTCCTTCTTGCTCACTTGACCACTCTCTGGAATTCGTTCCCTATCAATATCAATCCTTCATCCTTAAGGACTTTGGGAACCCTTCTATTCCAACACCTCCTCACCATCCACACAGACGGTTGGAACTAATTATTTATATCTTTCTGCTATTAGGCTGTTTACTTATATACACCCAGGTGTTAGGCTAGCAATTTCCTAATTCTTTGATTTTTACTATAGCTAATATGTCTGACATGTTATTTTGTATTTATTGATTTAATTGTTTGTTTTTTATTTACTTTTTATTACTGTATTGTACTGATTTTTTTATCTTCTATGTATATTGCGTTCCATCTATGAATTTATTTACTGGATAGGTTTTTATGTCAAATGAATTTTAAACTTTGTTTGTTTTTCTTCGCCATTTGTTTATTATTAAAACTTTTGGAGTCTTGGTCGTAGAATAGTTTTTCCCATCTATTTTACCGTACATATAAATATCATTCTGTAGTTTTTGGTTCACTATTTTTTTGTTTTATACATCGTTAACAGGAAATTGGTTGTTTTTGTAAATGTAATTATTGTAACGAAGGTTACTTCCGTGGTGCTCTAATGACATATCTAGAAATGAAACTTCCTTAAGAATCGCAAGGATATCAAGTACCAGTTTTATTAATGTTGACGAGAGACTGTGTCCTCGTTTGGAGGAGCTGAAATATCTCACTATTATTACGTACGGACATTGACATAAAAACTTTATTACTAAAAGAATTACTTCTCTCTGAAGAAAAATAAATCCAATAAACTTTCATAAGACAATTAGATATCGATTCCAAGACAGGACCGCAGATTGACAGTTGAAAACAACCTCCGAAAACATCCTTATCACAGCTCCACACACACACAGAGACCACTCAGTTGTCTAGAGCATCACTCATCTTGACGAGAGTGCGATCAACTGACAGAACTTGGTCGATATATCATATCGTTTCCAAATCAAGTGGAGGAATATGGAGCGTTATGCTGAGAATAGAATAAGAGAAGTACTTGCACGTGCCGGCTCGCAATCGACTAGATTATCAAGATATAGTAATGCATATTCGAAGATTGGTTCTTTTTCTATGAAGGTACGAATCTCGTCAGTTAAATAATCTTTGTAGAGGAGAGTCTTTTAATAGAAAAGAAAGAAAAGCTTTATTATGAAGTACAACTAAAACACAGGTATATACAAATATTAAGAGTTATGTTACTGCATACTGGGTCGGATGTATAGGGCTGGAAAACAAGTGGGGGCTGGGGCTAAAGCTGAGACTTATGTGTATGAGAGAAGGGTAGTTTCGAGAATAGGGAGGGATGTGGTCGCTTACTTAAAAAATAACAAGAAACACCAGTGACTTCCATGAAGTCCCGAGGCAGGTATACACTAGAAAGGGCTTGCCTCTACTTTTAGCATTATATATAATATCAGGATTATAATATTCTTAGCATTATATAACTGCCGACAAGTTTTTACAAGGTCTCTCACTATAAATCAAGGTCCTAAGGAATTATAATACAAGTGATATCTAGTTAAAAGATTCTCGTCAATAAATTTAATTTGATCATAAAAATAACTAATACATAAAGGGCTGGGGCCTAAACAATTATTCATTCTTTAATTTAATGTTTCTTTCACTAGGAAAAAACATAAAATTTTTAGTTCTCAAATAGCTTTAGAGGAGTGATTTAAAGATGTTTAAAAATAAATAAAGCAGGGTTCATGCTGTACTGTATTTGTATACCTATTATTACATACAAACAAACATACATGGAAAGACAATCGTTCTGTTCCTATGAATGTAGTCTCGAGACAATGAAAATTTACTTCACGAAAATGTCTATTGAGAAAAACAGAAAAAATTCGTTGCTTCTAGTGTATTAAAGTAATTCTGTCAAGTAAAATAGCTACTTTTTTGGGGGGAGGATTTGCGGATTTTCGGTTTCGGCGCCGAGAGGCGTAAGTGTCTTTGTAATTGAAGTATACGGTATCACTCGCTTAGTGTCTGATGCTACCTGCTTCCTATCCGGATAAGCAAGTTCTTCATTGGCGTGGTGAGTGGAAACATCTCTGTTTTCTAGTTATGTCATCATTTACCTTCCCGCCATCCATTATTTTATAATATTGGTTTGTATAGAACTTATGTCTATCGGGTCGTGAAACGTAAATAAAAGAATAAGTAAGGAACGAAATAACACTCTTGAAGGCTGGTTAAGAACTAGCTTTATTCAAATTATAATCCTCTACGTATGTATTCACAATGTTTATCAAGGTAGTTTGGAATTAGTGGCTACTCCCGTAGGTCACATCTTAACTTACATCCTACCCATATCTCTTCTTTCCTGATCCTCATTACCTTCCAAAAACTGCATTACCCTCTGCTTTATCAGATTGCATTGCTCTCCTTATCCAAGCTTACCAGAAAGCTCATAACTTATTATTTTCTTATTTCATTATACTCTCCTTTTTATGAAGTTCTCTCTCAAATTCTATTTGAGATAAGTTGATATACCATTAGGACAATAGCGCTCAGTTCCAAAAGTTGTAGCTGACTCAGCAGGCCCCAGGGAGGAGATACCGAAGGGACCGAACCACAAACTGTGCACGAGGCGAGGGGCTCATAGCTCCTGCAATCAATGGACCATTAGCCAACTATATAGGCTACCGGCTAAGCCAAAGGGCTGATTTATCTGCCAACACCAGCTGTAATCCGTTTAATAGCTGGCTGGGGTAATTTAAAACACACGTGCGTTACTTGTATACCATCCATTATGTCAATAAATTAACAATAAAATTACTTGGAACCTTTTAATGAATCACGTGCGAAATAAACAGGGATAAACTCCCAGGAATACGTGGAATTCGGCTAATTTCTGAGAAATAAAGCTACGAATGTAAATAAATGCCATTAATTTGACTGTTAAACATGAGTTTAAAAGCAACTCCAATTAAAAACTAGATTAGTCATTGTGAATAGAAATGTTTTACCAAGTGGAAACGGAGAGTCTGGATCAATCCCATATTAAATTTAGGAACTGGAGTTACTAAGAGCGCACAGAATGAACAGAATATTACTTTCAACCTATTGACAAACTAAAAGTAGCCTTGAAATCCCTGAACTCGTTTAGAGTTATTTCCTCCCTTCGTTGAAATGAAAATAACAGTTTTGGGAAATTAAAAATAATGAAAACATAGAAATTATTACAAGGGAGAAATCCCAGTTACCTGGATGTTATTAAAGATAAGGAATTGATAAATTATTGATTTAAAGATTGGGAGAATATTTATGGGTATAGACTTTTAAAGGTTTGGGGCACGGGTAAAAAATTAACGGTCTAAGAAAGCATATTTGTGAGATGGGAAATGACAGGTCGGTAGGGCGAGATCAAGTATTGCGCAATTTCATTTTGCTTTGTCAACCTTCCCGTTTTGACTAGTTCAAAATATTTTCATAACTGCACCCTACTCGTAGCCCACACTAACTCAAAACCGGCAATAATTAATATTTGGGTGTTTTCCCCCATGGATTCTTTAATAATTGTCTCCAACTCTCTTTAAAGATCATTAACACCGATTGGATACAAACAAATGTGGCGTGATGATTCTTAAATAAATGCAGTTTAGTAATACCGAATACCTAGATTTCTTTTCGCTGAAAATAATGGTGTTTCCAGACTGAAGGAACTCAAAGCAATAGTTTTTTTCTCGTTACTTCAAAAAAGGACTGTCATACAAAAAAAAAAAAAGTAGCTTCGTAGATGCGCCTTCGTAAATGGAAAGCGGTTGTTAAGGAGGCGTGCCTAGCAGATAAGGATTTGCTGGAAATGTTTAGGCCACTGTTCTTTGTTCAAAGCAGAGAGTTTCTGGAACTAAGGCCTCAAGGAGAGTGCTACGTGTTATATTTCCAGCCTTTAACAAGCATAGTGCTGTGCACAATGATCAGGAAAAATATGACATCAAATGATCATATTAGGATTTGAACTGAATCATGCGTCTGAAAATAAACCGAAAGCTAATAAAATTAACAAGAAAAATTAAGGAATGTGAAAAGCAAGGGTCGATTGTCAGACACGAGTGGTTGACGCAACACGGTACATCACAATTCATGAGAGCTATTCACGGTTTGCTGTCTTCATGAAGTGAATTATTCCCAAGAGTCATCGGTGTCTGTCTCACTGCCTCGGCATGAATATTCAGCACTGTTAAGAGCTGGAGGTTACTTCAGCGGGATAGTAAAGATCTGATGTCATTTCAGATCCAACACAGAGGTATTTTAAAATACCTTATTTTCACCAATGACGAATTTTAGTAAACTTCTATCCTTATTAAATGTGTCTTCATTTCGAACAAATTGAAAACATTGAGGCTCTTGGCCAGCGTTATATTTCCCTTCTTTATAATTTTTATTTTGACGAATAAATATTTATTTTAAATTTAACATAAAATCAACCAGAGTCAAGACTTGCTGATATATCAGGTTTCACTAATGAACCGGGACGGATAATTGCCCTCCATATTGCTTAAAAAAAGCAATTCCACGTGGCAAGGAAATGAGTCGTAACATTGTCCACATCTTCCTCACAGCGAAAAGGAAGCCTTTAATCTATTATAGGCAGTGTCTTTCGGGGGGGGGGGGGGGGGTTAGTTCGTCAATAGTCCAAGACATTGTTAGTTGAATTTGCCTAGTCTTACTGACGCGCTGATGTGCCCTCGTCCTGACCCGCGAGGACCTTCACTTCTCATGGGACCTCATCCATTCACCTTGTTAATGTATAACAGTGGAGCATTGAGGAAACCGGGATAAGTAAAGTAGATAAAACTCATTCTTCATTGAGGTGGTTAATATTTCAAAGATACAGTTCAGAGTTATTGGTATTAGAGGTTAGACCAAGAATATGTTGGTGCTCTTAAGCACAAGTTGCTCCAGAATTAAGGTCTGGAAATTTATAAGCTTGGTATTTATGCATATAAAGTATTTAGCCGTACCGATCCTCCTTAGCATTTACTGTGACACATGACTGCTGCCCAATGACAATATATTCTACTTCATTTTGGCCTCATTTACAGATCTCAAGGATTTTTTTTATGTTTCTTCAAGGGCTAGTTGTATAAATCTGCATATCTAATGAATGAGGTATTGATGTGTTGATCACAAAGATGTAAGCAATAATAAGGACAATCAGGTCTTTTCATTAAGATTTTCGTTCCTAATATTGTCTTCCACAGAACGGCGTATTGGCTTTATGAATACGTCAAGAGATGTGTTCAATTGAAATGCACAAGACGCAAAAAACAATTAATTTTAGGCATTAAACTTAATTATCTATATTTAATTATTGGACGGTACTTGTTAGAATATTTGTAATAACATCTTAACGTTAAGAAAGGCATTAGTTGGAAAAATACTGAGCAACATCGAGAATATTCATTTGACGACACGGTCAGCTAACTTTCCTACACTTGGCACATTGAGCATGCCCAGTTACAGTTCCGAGACCTCTTGCCCTAGATAGTGACCAGTGAAAGCGCCTACTGACTATTATCTCAACGCAGTATTTATTTGAATTAATCGAGCTGTGGTTTCTGTTGAACACTCCACCCCCATATTTGGTTTAATTATAATTGCCCAATGATTCAGTCCGAGAAGCTGAACCGATGTAAAGGCAGTTCCATACCATTTACTGCCCGTTCCACTTTCTCTTCCCGGCCAAAACCTGCTGTGCTCAGATTCCCCTACCATTTAAGTTTAGGTTCGATATTATTACACCAACTTTACCATAATCAAATCTAACCAATGGTGCTTTATACTTTTGAAAGGGTTATTGAGGTACTAACTATTTCCAGATACTACTGACCAAGCTGATCGGTGGTAGCTTGAAGTATTGCTTAGGTTTTACCACACACACACGCACACACACACAGACTAAGATTTTACTACTAGTTCCCCGCATTCTCTTAGGAAAATGACACTAGATTCAATTTTAATTATTCTTTTAAATTATTCACTGTCGGTGCTAGTTTACTATGTTACAGTACCGCACGCGCACAGCACCCCACCTCACGCGCAACGCACCACAGTCACACAAATACACACACACTATTTTCCCTCAACTCTATTTGCCCCTTCACACCTGACTTGACTCTGGCAACTAATTCACAGTCGGTGCTAGTTCATTATTTATCAGTACCGCATGTGCACGCACACCGTAACTCAGCCATCATAAGAAATTGTTTCTTCTATCTTCTCGATCACGTAGGAATCACCAGTTGTCGGGTCGTCACGAGAGGGGTGCCTACTTACCCTAGCCCTGGTGACGAAGTGAGGGTTAATTAGGCTATGACCTGGACAATTGTTTCATGACGGTCTTACTATCTGACTCCATATTTGATAGGTACGTGCCCCAACAAAGCACTATGTTCAGGAGAAGAGGTATAGGGTAGGTAGTGTAGGTAGTAGGTAGTAGGTAGTTTGTGTGGTCTTGGAATGGCCACGAATTCACACTCGGTATCTGAGGGTAGGTGAAATTCGTCCGGATTCCATAGGCGAGTGTGAACCGGAGAGAGGCAGACTGGATTGCCGTGGGAGACACTACTAGGTAAATTTTGTAGGGCCATGACAACCGTTGTCCACGAGGGAGAGGTCTCTCCTAAGGAGCTGCTAGTTTTAGTGAGGCGAAGGCAGATAATCCCACTAGAAGAGTGTGGGGTCTGACAAGGCCGGACTAAAAAATAGTGAGGTTAGAAAGAGAGGTCCAGAGGTTTTCATAAATTAGAAGGCCAAGTTTTGAAACATTAGTGCAGCCGCAATTTTACTAGTTAGAGAGCCGTTGTGAGAATGATTTACAGGCCAAACCCCGGGTCTATTTATACCTCGGCGTGCCTTGTTATTACTCAATCATGTGAGGTTTTATTGTGCGCAATGACAGCCCAGTATGCGGTGGCCCTTTGTTATCGTAGTCTGGGTGGCTTCCTACCTGCTCTGGGTAGGGGGTGAGGGTTTCCAGCCTCTGACTAGTTTATTTGCAGCTGCGTCTTTTATTGTTCACAACATGTACAATGACTTATGGTTTGGAAATGTTATTCACATTTGTTTAAATTAATTTCCAACATATTATAACCAATTTACAATATACATACAAAACAGTATAGGGTAATTTATGTTATGTAGTTAGCGGTCGGTACATTCATTATTTATCAGTACCGCATGAGCACGCGCATATCTACGCACCAACCTGTTCCGGACCACACCGCTCCGCAGTAACATCGCAAGCGCATTCGCAGTGCCGCACCGCACCTTACCGCTCCGGAACGCACCGGACGCACTCACTGTTTCTTCTCGAGTCTATTTGTCCCTTCATACTGGTTATATGTACCTGACAGTAATTCACTGTCGGTGCTTGTCCATTATATATGAGTGGTGGAAACGCATATTTATGTCCTAAAAGTCCTTTTCACCCCACTGTCTGTTACCAGGTTCTATTGAGTCCAAGCATTGTCTGTAATTTTCTGTTCACTTTCTGTCTAATTCCAGGGGAGGTTTTTATGAGCACTATGACTGTCAGTTGTTGTCACGTTCAGATTCATCTTCTGCATCAGAACTGTTATCAGTATTTCTATATGACGGTGCATTGTTAGGAATAATGACAGTATCTCATAGTCCCATGCCTTTAACCGAATCCATTCCATTTCATTATAGTCTCTATGTTGTAGGTTAGGATCGGTAGTTTTTGAATTTTTTTCTGCTGGGTTTTACTAAAATCCTAGTTTTTATCATTCTTATTAAAAGCGGAGATAAAAATGACTAATTAGTGTGTAAAGGAGTCGCTATTACGGTAAAAGTTCACGTAAAAAATAAAACGCATAGCGCAATTTGTATATTTCAGGCGCTTTCTCAGGTATCCAGCCAGCACCAGGGTTTTCTTTAATAGTCAGCAAAACAGGATTACTCACCACGATTGGTTATGATTAATATGATTTTTTTTAATCACACGACTGTTATTAACTATAGTTTTTTCCTAGAAAAAAAGCTCACGTGCGGACAAAGCAATGGTGGTCTGGCCGTTCACCCACGATACGTTCACACTACGTGCCGTAACCTACGTGACACCTGCCCGCTGAAGAGCGACTATTCTACGCTTCTTATAAAACCCTTTTAATTACAGTTTCCATCAACAGTTTCCTTTTAGCTAACCTAAAAACTGCATTTGTGTCGGTCGTATTTTTCTAATTGTTGCTTCCTAAGCTATAATAAATATGCTAAGAATTTATTGTTCTGAACATTGTAGTATTTTGAAACTTTTTAATAGGCCGGCCAGTAAACTATTATTTTTGTGCTCGTATTGCAACTGCTACAATAGTAATTCTAAGTGTTTTTTACACAGAAGTGCCTATTTGTGAGTAAATATTTCGTTAAAAACAAACATAGCGATATTTTATTGTATTAGAAATAAAGCTTGGAGTCTCTCCTAATGCCGTTTTTTATTGATATACCATCCTCAATCTACGTTCCGTCTATTCATCCATTCAGGACTACAATTTAGAAAAAGATAGTTGAATTTACATATGTTGAAGACTTATGACACAATACACTAACACTTAATTTAATAAACAAAAAGATTGGAAAGTAATGAATAGAGTATAACAACTATATGAATGATATTATTTTATTAATCCATTGTTGTAATTTGTAATCAAATTAGGTAAGATGTGTATGTTAATAAACTACAATAATAAACACAGTGGTTAAATATTAATGAAAGTTGCTGTTAAAAACCATCATCAAAGCTGTACAGAGCTTGATTTTATAAACGAAATAGCTACAATTAACAGATGTTTTTTGTTAGGTTTAGAAAATTGAATGCGTTATAAAACATAATAATATGCATGTTAATGTTGAATTATCATGAAAGGGATTTAATTTCTCTTTCAAAAACGCATACATTTAAATTGTATATATTCTACCTTTATGCAATGGACCCCTGGTGTTAAGTTACGAACACTAACGACAACTGTAGTTAATGATCAATTTTAATCGTCACAACAATTATATGCAAATAAAATATTAATTTATGCAGAGAGATTCTTTGCGTATTAGCAGCATGGCATGCAGCGGCAAGGAATTTCTCTAGTTACGATTGTCTACTGTCGCTTTTATGCCCTGCCTATTTCATGACATGCCTCGTTTTATTGCCTCTATTGTTTTATTGGTTGCCGGACTCCTTGTTTAAAAGAGGTATAGGGTCGTCATTCGTCGGTCTGCTCCGGTGAAACGATCTATTCAACCAGAAATTTCAAATGTATATTCAATATTACTCCGGTTTAATGTGTGTATGTTTTGAGCAAGATATAATTTGAGAAGGTGTATATCTACGATGAAAATTAATTAAATGTGATCATAGTCGGTCCTAAATCTATTTTTTAACTAACATTCTCCTCCCTTGTAATGTAAGCTCTCTCAACTCAAATCAAAGAGGAGTGTTTCAGATTTTGTTTTTCCTAACGTTAAGCACATGTTAAAAATGTAAAGGGAAACGAATTTTTTTCTTTCTACTAAAAGATTTTAAAAACGAAACATTAAGAGCCAGTATAAGAAACAGAATTTGTCATTAAGTTCCGACTTTAGTAATTTGATTATTTTGGCAATAATTTGGCTTTTATTTTTCTAAAAAATAATTTTCAGTGACCAAAATAGTTTATTGAAGGATATGAAACTATATGAGTAACAAGCATTTTTTTTTAAAGAATATTTTGTAAGTAATTAAGAACCTCATATTAGGTGGCTTACTTATTTTTATGTACATCCTCCGATCATACCTCATGTCATATAAAATACGATTTATTGCCACCTCCAGACATGTGGGACTGGGGTGCCTCCTAGACTAGTTCCGGGAAGCCTAGGTTCTTCTCTTACCCTTGCAGTCTCTCGGAGGTCGCATCGGTGGGCTCTCCGACTGAGTTTAAATTTTCAAACAGGGGCGTTGATAATCTGAATTGTCTTAATGTCGAAATAAACCACAAAATAAACAAACCTAACCTCATATAGTGCAGATCTAGACTATCTAATGTTCCTACGAATTAAATCTTTCGTTTAGTTTATAAATATTTCATAAATACATTTTAGATATTTGTCGACGTTAAAAAATTAATATATATTTGGCAACAAAAAATGGCGATGAAACAACACACTCGTTTATTAAAAGTATGTTACATTGAAGCAGCTCATGCAGTTTATGAAACGACGAGTTTTCATTTTGATTTTCCCGTATTGTAGTATCGAGAGGTCATTCACCTCGGATTTATTTTACGCTTTGTGGTAGTTGTGTGTTCTCAAATGACATATCCTAAATGGCTTCACGCATCCGCTATATACTGGCTATATCGCCTGTTACATCGGTCGGCCTTTGCAAATATGAGTTTTTGTCCATATTGATATAGAATGATACTCGTGAAATGGATTTCATCCACAGCGTACACGGGCGAACGGTTTGAATCTGTTTTTCCTTATAGTTAGCAAGCAATATTGATATGTCGATACCAGCCAGCAGTTGGTACATATAATAAACAGGGGATCAGTTACTCTCGGCCAAAGGGGGATTTGCCAGCACTAACATAAGAGAACAGTCGTGCCAACGAAATGCCAGCTATGGCCATAAATATGAGGGGGGCCCTTTGTTGAGGTCGAGGCAGGCCCGCATTCCCAGCTTCCCGGTCCCTTTGAGCCGGTTCGCCTCGGGGGAATCCAGTCTGCAACTTCTTCTCGGTTGGCAAGTGATAGTCGATCCTCTGGCAGATCGGTCATTTCATTTAAGTTGATAATACTTTTTGTACTTCATAATAATTATTATTCGCTCCATTTTTTACCATTAGATCAAATATGTATTTTTTATAGTGAGCATAATTATAAAAGCTAAAATACATGTAAATTCCCTAGATCGGGTTGACATCGCGATGCGTCGTCCAAAATTAAAATTTTTTTTTTTATGACTCAAAAAACTAGATGAACTGTTTCACTTCTACCTTCCTGAAAGTGTGAAAAATGAGTGAACCGAAGATACATTTTCCATAATTTTCGTTCAATAGGTCAATTGAAAACCTATTAATTTTGGGGAATTTCGCATGATTTTAAGGTTTTGTCAAATTGTTGCTCAGCTGGTAGTTGATAATTTGTTCCTTGAAAGTTACCCAACTTTTTATTATCATTCTGCGCCAATTGCACAGCTGGAGATAGCTCTCAACTTGTGATGATTTTAACAATCGTATTAAAGGAAAATAAGGAACAGTAGTTATTGGTTTGAAAAATGCCTTAAACCAAAAGTTGAAGCAATATAGATCAAATAATAAATCTTTTGAACGTATAATAGCGTTAGTGATTTAAGTATATTAACATGATGAGTATTGATTTAAAAAAAAAAAAAATGTATTAATGTACACTTTTTTTACGTAACTTCTGTTGTAGATACCGAATAGATTCGAGTTTTTTTTTAAATATTTAGATGTGTAATGTGGGAGATATGTTACATTATTTATTTCTTACAATTATATTCAGTGTCCCGCTATATTTCCCTTTTTAGATGCAATGTTAACATTTAATTGTCCATTGGGATATTTTCTAGCTTTTGCAGCTACTTGCAGGCTTCCAGCCAAAATTAGCAAAGAAAATCCATTTTCTTTTAAATTAAGGGACAACAAAAATTCTCAATAAAATAACATGTGCGTAGAAGTTTTACCTACTTAGTAGAAGTTATATTTATAAATGTAAGTAGTTACAAGAATTTTATGTGTAGAAATACATGTCCTATTATAATTATGGCTTTCTAGCAGTTATAAGATAAGATGTCCTTATCATGTTCGAAGTTAACTTTCTTCTTAAATATAAAAAAAAATCAGGTTTAAGCATAATAGTCTTGATTTTCTCTATTTCCCCATTCTTACTTCTAATCCGTGCTATTCACCCTTGAAAACATAAGGGTACCAAATATCAAGTTATTCTTGATTTACATGCTCTTAATAAAACCAATACAATATAAGTGACAATTCATGTTCTTCATTGTAATTTGACTATTTGTCTTCTGAACTTGTTACTGCTTCACATACTTACATTTCAGGCACATTATCCGTCCATGTTTGCTTTTTTTTTTTTCTAGGAAAGACTTGTAAGCTTAAAATAGGTGCCAGCTGCATAATTTGTTTGTTAGTCAACATCGGAGACGCAGGTGTCTACAGCTGAAGTACTTTCTGATAATTGTCCCCTTAAAACGTAATTGATTCCTGAATGCAATTTTGCCTAAATGGAAGTTACACAAATATAATAAGTTACAGTATTATGTCTTAACTCCGCTGCTTAGGCTACATTTTTATCGGATTTTCAAACTAAAACACCGAAGTCAAAAAATGGAATTTGGTCCAGGTTTTACACTGAATCAGTTTTGTTCTTTAAAGAACTTGACGAAAGAAGATCCAAACACTGAATGCCAAGACTCTCCATTTTGATTTGGCAATTAGTGCTACCATTCAAAAGCATGTAAAATCGTAAATAGCAACTACAATCTATTTCTCATAACATTTTATTTGTTTCACCTCGTTCAAACTAGGCTGTAGCAAATCTTTAAAAGTATTACTCTTAAGTTTAAAAACCTTAAAAGACTTAATGATTCGTCTTACGCTCCACCAGGGCAGTCTTGCCAACTGGCCTGTAGAATCGAAGTGTTTTTTTCCGTGCAAATCTGGAAACTAAATCTACGCCTTTCTGTGAAATTGCCTTTAATAGAGCAATTTCTTTAACTTCTGTCGCGGTAACTGCTCTGAAAACATCGTCCTTTCTTATTATCTGCTATTGTGCTCCAAGCTGCCTTGGCTGTCACAATGTCTATTATTATGGCAGGAACGCAATGAGAGTTTTTTTTTTGTTCGACCTTACCAATTGTTTAAATACAACTGAAACAATAGATCGACTCCTTTGTCATTTTAACTATAGCAGTAACCATTGACGGTTTTCCGTACCAATAACCTCGTATAAATTCCAAGTCTGATCTGGATTTTTTTTTATACCAAACTGTACTCTCTGGCCTGCCTATATAACCCGGCTGCCTTAGGGAAGCGGCAGAACGAACCGAACCGACACTTAGAACATTGCTCTCTCTCCCTTTCTGCACTAGCGCTTGCTGCTGTACTCAAACCATAGCCTTCTGATTCAACTACCTCTGCATCCCTCACTCTCTCTCTCCCTCTCTCTCTCTCTCTCTCTCTCTCTCTCTCTCTCTCTCTCTCTCTCTCTCTCTCTGTCTCTATCTCTCTCTCTCTCTCTCTATCTCTCTCCTAGCCTCGCTATGCTTTAGGCCGGCGTTGTTAGACCCCACACCTTCCTAGTGGGAATATCTGCCTTCGTCTCGTTAAAACTGGCACCTCCTTGGGAGAGACCTCTCCCTCGCGGCCGACGGTTTCCGTGGGCCTACAAACTTTACCTAGTAGTGACTCCCACGGCAATCCAGTCTGCTTCTCTCCGGTTCACACTCGCCTTTGGGATCCGGACAGTTTTCTTCTACCCTTAGATACCGAGTATGAATTCGTGGTCAATCCAAGACCACATAAACTACCTATAAACCTACCCTGTTCCTCGTCTCTTGAACATAGTGCACTGTCGGGGCACACCTTCCAAGATCTTATTGAGTCAGATCAAAATGAATTAGGCTGCCCGCCGACTAGGCCGCCAGCCAGGGTGAAAGAGCACAGGTCCACCCGTCATATCTCTTTCTTGGCGCTCGCCTGACGGCGGCTAGAGGTTGTAGCGACCCTAGCCCGCGGCGGGCGTCTCCTCCCCACCTTGGGGACTCACATATCTGAGCCCGATCGTCACTTTAGTTAATGTGTGACGTACTAAACTAAAGTGACGTAGTTGTTACCGCTATAGTTGGTTTGGAGGGCATCACGAGGCCATCATAGCTGTCACTTGTTCCTGTAGATGAGATGAGGGAATTGAGAATTAGCATACAGATTAGAACGAACAAGGTGGGGGGAGGCGGAGAATGGAAGTTGTGGTGGAGGTAGGTGGCTAGATCTTGCGATGGATTCTGGATTTAAGAGACTGGATGCTTAGTATGTCGTTGTTTATAAAAAGCATATTATTAGCAACTAATAAAACAATAATAATCATAATAGAAATATGAAAAATAATAATAAAATATTCCTATTCGTATAGATAATGATGGAAAACCTAGAATGAATATTCAGCAATCTAGAGCAATTTTAATATTTTTAAAAATGTCGCATCGACTTGGTTTTCATGCTCACGAAACCTTTTTTGGAAATCGCCCTTAATTTGAAGTATGTACTGTTATCTATTCTAGCCAAATATATAAAATATTACTTCAATAGCTCATTCAAATCAATGAAAATATGAAGTATATTGTGCTTATCTTCTGGGAATATAGTATATCTAGTTTGCCGTTTTACTGATTCTGTACCACCTTATTCGACCTTTTTTAAGAAATGAGGCTCTACCTGAGGCTCCATCTCAGTGTTGTACAGGATGGGTGTTCCTCCGGAGGCAGGGACTAAAACGTTAGCAATTAGGGTGAGTACACAGTGATTAACATAGTTCAACACTAGAAAAGACACTGCGTGGCCCCGCCAAAAGCAAACACACACCCCCCCCCTCTGGAATGCGGATCGTTGGCTTGGAGCCAATCGCAAACGTTCTTTGCCGACAAAACAGGGCACAGTTGTGTCTGGGTTTGTTGTCTAGAGACAGTAGTCTACTGGTCTTTCGTCTGAAGGTAAGCCAGAACACCACTGTTCAAATGATGTCTGACTGTGTGTGCACAAGTGAATGATGTTTTTCTTTAAATAATTTTAGACATTCATTGTATTCTTTTTCATTATTAGTATTATCTATTTTATTCAACTATATGTCTGAGGTCTGGGGTAAAACAGTATAAGAGCATTTTTTAGATTTTGTGATTTCGGTACAACATTGTAGTCCTAAGACAGACGAATCGAACAGTGCATACTGTCCAGGAGATAACCAGTCTATAGGCTTAGTTCGTAAACAGAAAAGAGTAGGCGATCAGAGAAAAACGAATATAATAACTGGGAGTTTGGGGAAGAATTTATCTAACTTCTAATCTATGTAGATAATTTGTCTAACTTCTAATCTATGTAGATAATTTGTCTAACTTCTAATCTATGTAGATAATTTATCTAACTTCTAATCTATGTAGATAATTTGTCTAACTTCTAATCTATGTAGATAATTTATCTAACTTCTAATCTATGTAGATAATTTGTCTAACTTCTAATCTATGTAGATAATTTGTCTAACTTCTAATCTATGTAGATAATCTGTCTAACTTCTATTCGGTGTAGGAAAACAAACTCCTCTCCTTTATTTTATAAATTATATTAAAATTTATTTTATATCTTTACCTCAAATTAGTTTTTATACAGTGTAGAGGAATCTTATTTTCGGTCACCGGAAAAATGTAGAAAAAAGGAGTTATACTTTTTTTCTCCAGACCCCATCATCTCTACCCTCAACTCTCAAACTCTTAATCTCTACCCTTGAACTTGAATTGATAAACCTAATATTTATCTATTTAATGTTATTAACATTAGTTTTACCTCTTATTTTTTTTTTTTTTTAAATTTAACTGTTTATCATACTTTTACATTTTCTTATTTTGTATTGAAACAAATTCTAGAATGATATTTTTTAATTTGAAGTGTATCTTTAAAAGTTTTTTTTTATTATTTTATTTTATCCTCCTATATTATGCATTTTTCTCTTTTGTTGAACAGAACTGTATTTCTTTATTTGTACATTATTATTATTGACAGGAGACGTGGTCTCAGAATAAAGTTGTTTTTTTCTATTCTATTCTATTCATTACAAATAATTAATATTTAATATTCTACATACAAATCTAATTGCAATTCTAAGGTCCATAACAAGTTTTTTTCCCCGCATATTCGTGCTCAAGAATCAGTTGCCGGGTTATTTTCACCCTCTCACCCAGTCTTTTTTTTCATGTGTAACATTTTCAATTATAACAAAAATTGTGTTTTGTTACTTAAGTGTGTGAAAAAAACTATTAAAAATAGATTTTTTTAATTCATTAAAGCGGCTAAGTCAGTAAAAATTGCATTTTAAACCAATTAAAACCAACTTTTTTTTTTTTAATTTAAAAATAAAAATATTTATTTGACGAAAAATACAATCTGTCCTATATTGGCAATGATATTTGTGAGAACTAATCTTATTGATGCTACATTTACAATGTTACATTCCCTCTCAGATTAATGCAAAATTTGCATTATGCATTCATATATGTAGCCACCCACATATACATAGCTCACATAGCCCTTAAATTCGCCTGCATAATGTCATATGTAAGAGGAGTGGGACTCTGAATGAGAGCCATTTAAATTAAGCCTTAACTTTTAATATATTTATGAATGGTTTTAATAGTGACATAGAAAAGTGTATTTGCTGATAATCTTAGGACTTAGGATTGTATGTGTAAGGTTTTGTTTTTTGTCCTTGATCGTTTATTTCCGTATGCCCGGTAAGATTAAATACACAACCTTGTGTTATTGTAGATATCTAAATTTATTTTAACACGCCTCCAGTCACATCTGGGAAGCCATTCATGACTTAATGATATAAGTAAATGAGAAGCCATTTATTGCTTCATGCTATGAATAGCTGAGAAGGTATTTATTATTTCAGGGTATGAATAGCTCAGAAGGTATTAATTATTTCAGGGTGTGAATAGCAGAGAAGCTGTTTGTTAATTCAAGTTACGAATAACTAAAAAGCACTTTATTACTACAAGTTATGAATAACTGAAAAGCTACTTATGACTTCAATTGGATAAATGAAAAGCTACTTATGACTTCAATTGGATAAATGAAAAGCTGTTTATTACTTCAATTGGATAACTGAAAAGCTGTTTATTACTTCAATTGGATAACTGAAAATCTGTTTATTACTTCAATTGGATAAATGAAAAGCTACTTATGACTTCAATTGGATAAATGAAAAGCTGTTTATTACTTCAATTGAATAATTGAAAATCTGTTTATGACTTCAATTGGATAACTAAAAAGCTGCTTATGACTTCAATTGGATAAATGAAAAGCTGTTTATGTCTTCAATTGGATAACTAAAAGCTATTTATTACTTCAATTGGATAACTGAAAATCTGTTTATGACTTCAATTGGATAACTGAAAATCTGTTTATTACTTCAATTGGATAACTGAAAATCTGTTTATTACTTCAATTGGATAAATGAAAAGCTGTTTATGTCTTTAATTGGATAACTAAAAGCTATTTATTACTTCAATTGGATAACTGAAAATCTATTTATGTCTTCAATTGGATAACTAAAAAGCTGCTTATGACTTCAATTGGATAACTAAAAAGCTGCTTATGACTTCAATTGGATTAATGAAAAGCTGTTTATTACTTCAATTGGATAACTGAAAAGCTGTTTATTATTTTAACTTCTGAATATCAGAGACGCTATTTATGACTTCAAGCTAAGAATAGCCGAAAAGCTATTTATGACTAAATAGCTGAGAAGCTGTCATAATTATCAAGTTATGAATTTTTCTTTTAAAAATATTTCAATTAAGGGCCGAAATCCGATTCTTTAAACTTAATTTTGTTTATATAGATTTATAAAATGCAACTCTGTTTTGTATGTTAACAATTTTCTATCACACAAAAAAAATCAGAAAATGTTGAGATAATTCGTCCTTGGATCAATTAGTTATATGATGGATGTTTAAGGAGAGCAATTATGAAAATTTATCAATGAAAACTTGAATTTTCATTTCATTATGCGTTATTTATATGGTCCAGATTTGTATAGTACTTATTTTTTTTATTTCACCTGACAATAATGTGAGTGTAATTGACGATTTATACAAAGTAAATAGTTGCCAAGAGAAATTTCAGAGTCATTGTCATCAATCTGACTTGCGCTGCGCATTACTCTGGTTCATTATTCGGTATTGTTGTCTGACTGGTGTTTAATCAGTGGCGTTTTTTTGGGACCCGGAGGATCTCTCTAGTGCTGGCACTCATTGTGTGAACACTATTTATCGGGGCAAATATATCTGTCCACTGACCACGGTCTAGGGTTTACCCCACGCCCTTTTTCCGGCCGTACTTTAACCAAGTATTTGCCAATAGAGTACAATAAATTTTAGCACAAAACGCATACATGTTACATATATTTAACTAAAAATAATAATGAGCATAACATTATATTACCATCTACAGTTTTATGATGCTAAGAACAAATAGAAGTGGCTTGAGCAAAACTGTATACCTGACTTCATGGAAGTCACTGATGGTTCCCTGTTATTTTTAAGTAAGCAACCGCATCCCTCCTCCTTCCTTCTTCCCAGAATCTTATCCCTTTCTTATACATATATGTCTTAGCTTTAGCCCTAGATCCCAGCCACCAGTGGACTCTCACCACTGTACCGCAACAACCAGCCTCTACCGAGGCTTCCCACACTCCTTAATTCTCTCACACCACCTTCAAGCAGGTACTCCTAGTACAAGGATCAGCTCAACCCAAATATTCTTTTATTTGTCCCTCATCCTTAATCTTATAATTAGAGAGCTAAGAAAAAAACAAAACAAACATAACTATGTATTTCTTAAGGGAGGTGGTGAACCACAATGATAAAGAGGCCTCAACTAACAAAAAAAAAAACCCTAGACCCCACTCGTCCCTCGACATTCACCACAGTATGTTCTAACTGATCTCTTAATATGTGTATATACCAGTGTTTTTATTGTACTTCATAATAAAGCTTTTCTCTTAAAAGACTCTCCTCTACAAATAAGATTATTTAACTTACGACAACCCAGGTAACCTTTATGAGGATTTGTGCCACGGATTTAATAAAATCTCGATTACTCAATGACCGATGACTTACAAGATATTTATTTACCGTCGTACCATCTCAAATTTATACTTTATAGAGTATCAAGTATGCATAATTCGTTAACTGATCTTCGGTTGTTCGCCCTTGATCAACTCATTTCGGTTAAAAGTATCTCCCATATCACATGAGATCATGATCGTTATCTGGTGTGACGCAATCGTCTCTGTGACACTGGTCTTCTTTGAGCCCGTCATTAACAAGGTGTCATTCATAGACTCGAGACGGAAGTGGGCCGCATTTGTAATTTCTAAATCTTTACTGTGATAACATTACAATCGGCTTTAATGGACAATAAGTAATTGTGTTCAGTGTTTATACCATATTTACAATTCTTCATTCATTTGCTCATTCATACAGTATTTACAAACAGCCCAGAGACTTCCCAAATCCGCATGATTGTCACCCCCCTCGCAGATAACTGGATACAAATAAATCTGACACATTCAAGGTCTATTATAAACCTGATCTGTTTTTTTTCATCACTTACCCTAACGTTTTTCATTTTCCTAAATGTTTTGTTTAGTAGATTTAACACCTTGTTCCATGAAGACATTTATACATATATAGGCCATTCCTAATTATGTATAGGCCTTCTGTGACTCATCTCTTGTGTGCGATCACATACAATGGTGTAAACCTTTCTAAACAATGGATTCTGCGTTCTTAACCATTTACACAAATCAATAAACATATTTCTATTTAATTACTTTTTGACTAATATTTATTCAAGTACAAATATGCATGTAATATATTGTCACACTGCAATATTGAATTCTAAAACTCCTCAACGCAGACGGCCTTCGCGGAGGCGACGCAAGTAGGCAAACAGCTAAGAAACGCGCTAAAAGATGAGATAATCAACAGGATTAGCAAGTCACTGTGTGTATTCTAAGAATCATCATTGCCTGTAACCAATAACTTCTTCTTGAAAGTTTCCTCTTTGTCCACTTTTCACATCTCATACACAATGGATATATTTATTCACATTTAACCACCACAAAAAGAAAAAAAATCAATTTGTCCATCCAATAAAGAATTACAAAATTATTTCTATGACTGTCATGCTAATACCATATCCACACTAAGTGGTATCTATAATATAAAAAAAAAAAATACTCAACGTAACGAGAGGAAGGGCACTGTGGGCTGGGTATTAACAATCTAGCGGGTCAAAAGTAAAAAAAAAATGATTCAATATATTTGTTATAAAATTTAATTCCAAATTGAGACGTATTTTTTACACAATAAAAATTTCAGATTTATTCATATATTTTATAAATCTATGCTCAAACCACTTCTGTTTTAATAACATATTAAGACCGTCTAGTATTGTATTTGATAATAGCAAATATTGAAGATTATTTGTATACAATTAACCCTAATTATTTTTTTTATGTTTCAGATTATTATGTGTAACTACAATGCTGTCGCTGATACTGGTGGCTGTGGTGGTCTGTCAGGGGGTGGCGGGGAGCAGAGACTGGCTGGCGGAGATGTTCCCATCGGACGCTTCGCTCGACGACGCCGTCTACTTCCCAGAAGCTAATGGTTGCAAGTTCGTCATTTGCGTCGTGAACCAGTATTTCGTCTATGGCAACGAGTGCTCTCGGATCCCCGAGTACCCAGGGCAGAGCGGATCGACCATGTCCATACTGGCTACAAACATCAAGGCCATCCGCAGGGGAAGCTTGGACAGCTGGGGTCACCTCCTCTCCCTCAGCATCAACATGAACTCCGACCTGAAAGAGATAGAGGAGGGCGCCTTCTCGTCGCTCAACCTTCTCACGAACCTTTCCATTAGCAACAACTATAACCTGAATACGTTGTCACCTGATGTCTTCATAGGACTCAAGAGTCTCAAAGAGCTCAGATTTGTTAAAAACAACCTTAAAACTCTCTTTTCAATCACACTCGCCTCGAGACCTTTCGTGCTGCCAAACATGAAGTACTTGGACCTGTCTGATAACCCCATACAGGCCTTATCAAGAGAAGATTTCGCCGAGATGGAAGGCTCATTAGTGGAAACATTGACTTTGAGGTTATGCGGCATATACTCACTAGAGCCTGCAACCTTTTCTTGGTTCAAACAGTTGAAGGTTTTAAACTTGGATAATAACAAACTGTCGACGGAAACTCTTTCTAAACTAGTCGTTAATTTAAATGACACAGCTCCTTCGCTAAGGCATTTTGGTATTGGATCAAATTTTCTGAATAAAAATCCGTATGAATTTCTGAGCTTAGTTGCAGAGACTGAAATTTCTTCTTTGGACCTTAAGGAAAATCATTTTGAGTTTGTAATTCCAAGTTCACTGACAGGGAGTCCTTTACCTCTCATGCCTCGCATAGAAGAACTCGACTTAAGTGCCGTGTTGGGTTACGAATTGCAACCGTGGTTATTTAGCCCAGCTTTGCCCAATTTACGGCGATTGATTTTTGCTAAAAACAGACTTCCAGGTCTCCTAGCCGGCTTACACCTCAGCAGTCTAAAAGAACTAGACTTATCAGAGAATGTTTGTGACAATTGCCAAATTAAGCCTCACTTTGAAATAGAGGATAATTCATTGACGAATATGATCTCACTCAAAGTTCTAACGCTTTCAAGCAACTATCTTTACCAAATCTCAAGGTTCATGTTTTCAGGCCTCTACTCCCTTCAAACACTTTACTTGTCAAACTGTAGTATCTTTTCCATTGAGGAATTTTCTTTTGAAAATCTTACCAGTTTGAAAAACTTGGATCTCAGTCGTAATAAACTTTCAAAGAAGTCCGCGTTGCCAGCAGATGTTTTCTCCGGCCTCAGCAACTTGACATCATTGCGTCTTGACAATTGCGACATCAGTGGTTTTTATAATTCGGATATATTTATGTACCTTTCAAATCTCGAATATATGACACTTAAAGGTAACAAACTGGTAGAGTTGGATCCTTTCCAATTTGCACAACTACCAAATTTAGAGATCTTAGACTTATCAAGTAATAGTCTTCTCCCATGGGAAGGGCGCGTCTTTTCAAAAAACACCAAACTGCAAGAATTGGTACTTAATTCAAATCATATTTATAAGTTTACAGATGACATGATGGCAGATGTGTCCGAACTTAAGAGTTTAAAGTTGAGAAGCAATCCATTCTCGTGCAACTGTGGTTTGGTGCGTATTTTTATTGATTCTGGCGTTGATTATACAAAGAGCAGTTATGGGATTAATGACCCTGCGGTCAAATGTTACTTGCCAAAGGCTCTGGCCGAAAAAAGAGTAGCGAAGTTCATTAAAAACTACTCTACGAGCTACCAGTGTCTACCGTGGGCATTGATCGGATCTGTAATCGCAGTTTTATTTTTACTCTTGTTGACAGTTTGTTTGATAGTCGCTTACTACTTAAGGTGGTACATAAGATACTGGGTGTTCCTGTTGAGGCAGAAGTGGCGATCCAGTTTTCCTGGAAAAAAGCGTTCGTCGAACCGTGGCAAGTACAAATACGATGGATTCGTGTCCTATTGCAACGAGGACAGGAATTTTGTCATGCGCCTCGTTGCCATGCTGGAGAATTACGAGCCTCACTATCGACTGTGCGTCTTTGAGAGAGACTTCAAAGCTGGTGACGTCATCTCCCAAAGCGTCGTGGACTGTTTGTCCTCCTCTAGGAAGAGCGTACTCATATTAACCGACGCGTTCGCCCGCTCGCAGTGGTGCCAATGGGAGCTGCAGATGGCTCACCACAAGAGGATCTTCTTCAAGCAGGACGGGCACGAAGACTCCCTCATCCTCATCAAGCTTGGTGAGGTCATGGAAGCACACATGACCCCTACCCTTCGATACCTCATGAAGACGAGGGTCTACCTCCAATGGCACTCCGACCCGAAGAGGCAAAGGATATTTTGGCAGAAGCTTCGAGATGCTTTAAGACCTTCACTTTCGGATGTTATTTCAGTATAAGCTTTAAGTGTTACCCTGAGCTTTATTGATCATTATTATTTGTATATTAAAGGAAATTATAGAATTTTGCGTTTTGCTAAAATTATTTAGGCACAATTTCAATTAATAACATTAAATTAAGTAAAAAGTAAATCTTCGAACGACCAAAATAGAATAAATTAGGATGGTGAAATTATTATCTGATGAAATCTTACTTTTTTAATAACCAACTCGTTAAAAACGTTACCTGAGTTATGTGCGTTTATTAAGTGCCTGCTTACAAAAGCAAATTGGTTCGTGATTTGAAAGTGTGACTATCATAATAATCAGGTAGACGCGCCTGTGCTAAGACTGTGATTTCGATGTTATTTTAAGTCGTGTAAATATATCTGTAAGAATCCATTCTTGTTTGTTCTTTTTAAATGTACAATAAACAATATTTCAGTTGAATAAATTTATTCATTTGACCTATTTATATTTATATATTTCATGCGCTCTATTTAATTTGCATTGAAGATGAAAATAAACATATAAAATTAAATCGTATTTTACGTGTCATAAATTTACTAAAAAACATTTACTTAGCATATTAAGGTCTAGAACTGAGCAATTAAAAAAATCTATATAAGAACTACAAGTTCTAGCTATTAGATACTACATGTATGATGATTCAACCATACATTTTTTTTTTATCTAAGAATATAAATGCTACTTTAGTGAATTGTAAGAAATAAAAATAAAACCAAAAAAACATTGATTACTCATACGAGTAATAAAAGTAAGGTATAGGTCAAATAATACTTTTAAATGTTTACGGCTAATTTCCCTAAATCCAATTCACAAACTGCCTCCTCCTTCATTTATTAGGGGCCCAGTTGACTGGGACCACTTCCGTCAGGTTCTTACAGACTCTGTAGACCTCAAAGTACCTCTGAAAACATCCCAAGACCTAGATGATGCAGTGCATTCCTTCACTACTCTGATCCAGAGGTCGGCCTGGGAGGCATCGTCACCCCATCGTCACCTAAAAATTCACAATCAAAATCCTTTACCTCAGTATCTCAAAGACCTAATCAAATCCAAACGCCACTCCAGAACAGTGTGGCAAAGATCCCGACATCCTGCTGATCGTCGCTGATACAATCAGTACTGCAGGCTTGTAAAGCGGCAATTGGCATCCTTCCGTTCCGATTCTTTCAGTTCCTACCTCTCCTCCCTGTCTACCAGGGACAACTCCCTGTGGAATGTAACTAAGAAAATCCTAAAATATCATCCTGTTTCACACCCACTCCGTCGTGATGACGGGTCCTGGGTGGCTTCGGATGGCGAGAGGGCGGAGGAATTTGCACTGCATCTTTCCCGTACTTTCACTCCTCATCTTACCCCTCAAAACAATAATCACCGTCCAACTGTCGAAGATTTTCTCACTTCCCCTATCCCTCTCTCACTACCACCAAAAGCCGTTAACCCCTCTGAGGTTAAATATCTTCTAAAAAAATTACCTTACCGAAAATCTCCAGGATATGATCTCCTTACTCCTCGAATCCTCCAACAACTTCCTCTTAAAGCCATAATCTTCTTAACCTATATATATATAATTGCATTATCCGAACGACGCACTTTCCTCTCCTCTGGAAACATTCCATTATTGTCCTATTCGTCAAACCCGGCAAACCACCCAATGACGCCTCATCTTACCGTCCAATTAGTCTACTCCCTATCCTCTCAAAAATTTTTGAAAAACTCCTATTAAAACGCCTACTTCCAATCGTTGAATCCAAAAACCTTTACCCTACTCACCAGTTTGGTTTCCGCCAACGACATTCCACAGCTCAACAAGGCCTTCGCGTTGTTGATCACATATCCTCAGCCCTTGAAACCAAACAGTATTGCACTGCTGCCTTTCTGGACATAGCTCAAGCTTTTGACAGGGTCTGGCACGCAGGTTTGCTTTACAAACTCAAAGGAAATTTACCGCAAACCCTATTCCTAATCCTACAATCCTACCTTTCAAACCGTTTCTTCCAAGTCCGCTGTGGTTTGGAATATTCTAACTACTATCCCATTAAAGCAGGAGTTCCACAGGGCAGCGTCCTGGGTCCCATCCTCTATAATCTATACACTGCTGATGTCCCCTCTACTACCAATACCTTCTTGGCAACATTTGCAGACGACACTGCAGTCCTGTCAACCCATCCAGACCCTGATATAGCATCCCAAAACCTTCAAAAACACCTTGACGAGATCGAGTATTGGTGTAACCAATGGCGAATCAAAGTCAACGAAGGAAAATGTTCCCACATAACCTTTACCCTCTGCCGCAAGTCCTGTCCGCCAGTCTTTTTAAATTCAATTCCTCTCCCTGTGTCTGAGACAGTACGGTATTTAGGCTTCCATCTCGGTAAGAGACTGACATGGAACCCACACACGAGACTAAAAAGACAAGAACTAAACAGACGCTTTGGACAACTGTACAGACTACTTCGAAGGACATCCCACCTCTCAATAGAAAACAAACTACTTATCTACAAGGTTATACTTAAGCCAATCTGGACATACGGAATAGAGAGAGCTATGGGGGACAGCAAAAAAGTCAAACATCAAGCGCATCCAATCCTTTCAATCAAAAGTCCTAAGAACAATAGTAAATGCCCCTTATTACGTCAGCAACAAAACCCTTCACAATGATCTGAATATACCCTATATTCTTGAACTCATCCCTTCCAAGTTCATTAAATTCCATGGTAACCTATCCAACCACCC
Source organism: Acanthosoma haemorrhoidale (assembly GCA_930367205.1). Taxonomy (NCBI): domain Eukaryota; kingdom Metazoa; phylum Arthropoda; class Insecta; order Hemiptera; family Acanthosomatidae; genus Acanthosoma; species Acanthosoma haemorrhoidale. Next base: position 25,215,398 of record OV884013.1, on the reverse strand, counting down.
TAATTCCCTAGCACAGTCATTGCACTGCACCACTCATCCCTATAATCCTCCTCGGAGACTTAAACGGCAGTGGCCTCGTGACCTGCTATAAATAAGTGATAGTGGGAGTTCTGGCAATGGCCAGTTTCTCCAATCATGTCCTGAGTGTCTGTGGGTCTCGCGCTCTTGGTCAGCCTCCGCTGGCTCTTATCCAGTGACGCGGCTGAAGTAGGGGCGTGGGGGACTCCCCAAGACTCCGCTTCCTCCTTCGCATGCCAGGGAGGTGACAACCATGTGGACTTGGGGGGCCTCTGGGCTGTTTGTAAATATTGTATGAATGAGCGAGTGAATGATGAATTGTAAATATGGTATGAATGATGACACTTATCTCAATTACTCATTGCCTAATAAAAGGCAGATTGTAATTTTATCTTAATAAATTGTTGTTTTCTCTCTAAAAAAAAAAAAAAAATGTTTACGGTAATGATGGATTAAACTCTGCTTCTAAAAAGCTCACGTGCTTCCTTTTGTTATTACTGTTTTTATTAAGTTTTGTCTAGGTCCGTCCTATTGGTCCGTGGTTATGAGTGCTTCTGTACGATTGCCTCAAAAACAGCTGTTGTGACCATCCAGTTTAAACTTGTGCAAATAGCTTTTACTTCCTCCGTGTCAATTTGCAATTTGGATTTATCTCCTGCCTTTTATCGGCTGTATGTATCCGTGGAAAGGTCGGCTCTTTTTGGGAATAGGGACCGCTCATTATTTTTAATCATTTTTCTAGTCTATTATCTGTAAATGAAAGGTTCGGGGAAAGTGTTTAGTAAAAGATGTTAGTGTTTGAACATATTTATTCTGGTGGCCAAAAATTTACAATATTATATATTAATTGATTGAACATATTATTATCGCTATTTTAATTACGCCATCAAAATTGACACAAATGTGAGTCTATCAAACTTCTTCTTGTACTACGTTCTTTTTTGTATCTTGCCTTTCCTTGGGAACATAACGATTCAATTCGTTGTGTATGACTACCTGCGGTGGGATATACGAAATTTTGTGAATGATTCACAGTACAATGCTGGTAATTCATTCCTGGTATGTTCATAATGTAGGATGCCCATATGTCAGATATAATGGTACCGGGGTGAATACATTCTGATATTGTTTTCAGTAGTGTTTCCGATGTAAGGGTGGCATGTAATACATAAAGCATTGCTCATCTTCGAACACCTCCGAAGACCCATTGATAACGATAAATTCTACCAACGTGATGTTTGCGCTTAGAAAAACTTAATATCTCAACTGTTTTCATTGGATCCCCGATCTTTTTGAAAATTTTTAGTAATTGATCTGCGCAAACTTCTCGAAACATATTTTTTCAAGCTGTTGACAAAATTTAGTAGGTGTATATTCTTTTGTCCAGCAGTATAGGAAAATAACAAATTTATTAAATGGCAAATTACTGTTTTCCAAAAATGTTCCTTTTCTCAATCCAAAGGATTCTTTGCAGGTGAGAGGTTGTATCTCTATCTATCCTTTTCGCGTAGATAAAGTTTCATTTGATGGCGACTAGAACACATTTTTTCCATTATATCTACTTCAGCAGCTAAATCAAATAACGGCATGATGTTTCTCTTCAGGGTCACAAAACTAAACTGAAATATTATCAGGTACCTAGGTTCACTAAGACGGGTCAAAGTAAACATAAATATGGAAAGGTTTAAGGTGGAAAAGAAATCAATACAATGCTAGATATCAGTGGGGTTCCTATTCCCAAAAAGACAAGAAATGCCGCATATTCATAAATTTTACTCACTGTCTGTCCCATTTTCGGGTTGTCTTTACCCGCTGTCTGTCCCATTTTCGGGTTGTCTTTACCCGCTGCTTGTGAAGTACGATAGCAAGTTTCTACTTAATCACTTATTGACTTATAAAAGGCAGATTGTAATTATAGCACAATAAAGGAATATAATATAATATACATTAATACAGAAGGTTTTAACTCATGCAATAGAGCATCCTTTCTTTAAGGTGCCATTAACTGCAAGTTCTTTCCTAATTGCCCAGACAGACGACTAAGTCCAAGGTAAAGTATTCATTCTCGAGAGTGAAATATGTTGCTTTACAAATGGCAGGTTTATAGTCCTGGTCATTTGAGCATTCCGGACCCAGTTTCCATTCAGCCCGAACCATTAAGTACAATAAAGGCGCAATCTATGCAGGCACTTTCTTTGATGCCAACTGTAAAGAGATTAAATGCTTTGTAGCCCGAATTCATTTCGGAAATTTTAATTTCTTTGCAGTGCAAACTGCCTTCAATTTACAAAGATTTGTCGATTTTTCGTTCCCTTCTTGGACTGATTTGTTTATTAATTCTTCTGCTTTTAGTTTGATAAGTAGCTTACTGGCCAATAAGATTTATTATTTGAATATCGCATTACTAGAACCTAAATATTCAAAGGGTCAAAAGCCCTCTTCACACCTTTAGTGAGTACAAGGACATTTGGTCTCCTCAAAGCTTGGAGATATTGAGGAAACTAAGCGTTTGGAGTGCATCTACAGTACTAGTTTGTGGCTTAAACTTCAATTGTCAATACCTTCAAGAACTATTTACTAGCAGAGATGGTATCAATTTGACCAATACTTCCTAAAAACTGGTAGAATACTAATTGGACGAAAATCAGAATTAGCTTGGTTCCTAATACTTGCTATCAATTTGGATAATTTCCAAGGCTTTGGAAAAATTACATCTTGCAGGTACATTTTTTAAGTAATTTGTGATATATTGTGTATATAAATATAAAATATAAATTTTTTTAATGCTTATTTGAAGAAAATTATTATGTGCTCTAAAAGAGCAATAGACAGTTGTGATAACTGAGATCGTTCATACCATATTTACGATATTCCATTCGATCACTTATTCATAAGGTATTTAGAATATATTATCATTCACTGTATACATGGCACAGATATTCACCCGTAGAATCGTCATCTTCCCAACTATAGAGTAGATGGTAAGGATTAAGGAGATTCCCAATGATAGCTGGGGAGGCTGAAAGCGCTCTCTTTCAGATCAGAAAAAAACTGACCTATGACAGAGCTCCACCCAGTGAATGAACATTGTGGAAAAGTGGTCTCGGCTAGAAAGAATATTAAGCTCCTTACGTTTGAAGGATTGGATGCGCTTGATGTTCGAGGGTTTTTCTGACCACCATAGTTCAAGTACGTAAGTCCTCATTGTCTTTAGTATTTTTTGGTACATGAAGCCTGGTATATGAGTTTCAGGCTAGCCTTAAGAAGTTATCCAAGCTATTGCATTCTGTCTGATTTGAGAAGAGGGAAATATTTGGTTATTAGTTAAAGAGGACCGGTGGATAGGATCTGCTACGTCAGCTGAAAGTTATGTTGGCCCATTTTTCATAGTTGATTTTCCTCCAACAGGCCAATGGTTACACCAATGCTAAATTTTGGGCCGGATGGGGGGGGGGTTAATTTGTAGGTTAGTGGATGCAATATCGCAATGAACAGCTGTGCCATCAGCAAAAGTGGCAAGAAAGGAATCAACTGTGACAGGGGTGTCGATGATTTGGGAATCAATTTATAAACACGTTAAAATATCTCTCGTGTGAATCCTTTTGAACAGCTGCCTTCTTGTTGTTCAACTTAATTTTTCTATCAGTGAAGCCTTTGCGATCTCACTTGAAATCTTCATTTTTCTCTGTATATCTAATTCGGTCAGTGACTATGAATTATTTTATAAGATAATCTAAAGAATCTACTGTGTCTTTGGTTACCATCCCGACATCCTTCTGTGCAGTGTGCAGACGCAATAATTGTCTTGAATTTCCGGCGCCGTTTTCGTGACTCCATAACTGTGGATTTTGGAGGGAGAAAATTTTCACTTTCCTTGTTTAATTTTAAAGTATTCTCATCGTTTTGCTAATTAAATTTGACTTTGGTTCTGTTATTATTTGTTCTTTTTAGATTACAATTTTCATGTGCATATTTTTGTTATAAAGTTTACGTTGCGGCGCCATTACGTGATTTTATGGCGTAAATATTTTGATTGGCAGCAAGTATTACAGTATCGACTGTGTACGGTCGACTTAGCTCCAGCCGGCTTATCTAGCCCCGGCACTCCAATAGATGCCTTCAGGCTAGGAAGCATGAAGTGACGGTTCTTGGCCAGTTCTGAATTTTCCAATCTTCTTCAGCCAGCTTGTTCGGCACATGGCCACTCTGACCAGGCTCATAGTCATATTCATGACCCCAGGGACTTCGTGACCAGGTGGAGGTTCTCTATATAAGAAATCTCTTGTGCAATGTTACCATGCCCCAACTCCTTACAGTGAGTAAAGTTACTTTATGTCAGTAAATCTTCATCAAGAAGAATGTGCATCATGAAGACAATATTTTGTAATTTAAACATTATTTATAATGTAGTGTCGAATAATCTTTATTTTTATTATTTTTTCTTATTAATGTGCTTTTTGTTTTTAGTTTCATAACTATTTCACAAAGTTCTATATTTTTTCTTTATTTCTTTACTAAATATTAATAATAACATTTTCAAAATTTAAAACATTTTTTGTTTTCAATTCAATAAAATGTCATATAGAAAAATATTGTTATTTTTTAACACCCTGTAGCATCTAACTTTTTTAAAAACGGCCGTCACATTTTTTTCTTCAAATTTATTATTCTACCTATTTAACTATTACGAATTTATGATAAATACTGAACTATGAGTGATGAATAACTGTTGATGAATACTTAGTAAATTATCATTTTTCGTCTTTACATTTGACCGTGGAATATCTAAATAATATTTTTCAAAAAAAAAAATGTTGATATAAAATTGCTGTGGCGATAGTGACTAAATTTCGTCAATATACTACTATAATTAAATTTTTGTTTAGAGCTGAAAAAGTCTATCGGGAGCCTCTCAGTTCTAATTGAGGAAAGAAATTAACCTAGAACCTTCTTGCCATGAAGAAGTTGCGCTAACTAGAATACCATATAAAAGCCCTAATGTAACTGAAGACTGAACTGTTAGTAAACTTAATTTAATGAAAATAGTGGTAGCAATCTGATAAATTAAAAATTTAAAAACAATAGACGTATACTTTTTTAAATATTAATGTAAATTATATTTATAGATACAACAGGACAATGTTTTTTATTTGATTTACAACTTCAGTATCAATCAATAGTGCTGTTAATACAGAAAGAATGACGAAACTATCACTGGACTCTTAACCAACTTATTTATTGTTATTGCTTAAACCGTTCTTATTACTTATCTATGTATTCAGTGCGAATTAACTATGTAAAGTGTCGAATTGTGTACACAAGACAGCGACATGCAATGAAAATGAGCAGCTTGTGTCACGTGCGCGGTCAACGCACTTCCCTACGTGCTTCTGAGAACTGCAGACAGTTTCTCAACGGCAGCCCCACATTCCTGCAACTGTTTGCCAGAGCCTGCGATTCATTTAGCAACATTTTACAGTTAGAGCTTCTACCGTGTCTATTCTTCGGCTAGTCAACAGGTGTCAATCTTCCACCAGAACAAATCGACTCACGTGTTCCTCTCCTTCATTTATTTACAACTGATGGTGAAATTGAAACGGAGGCTAAATTGATTTTGATCAATTTTATTATATTGTGTATCGAAGTACATAATCGAAAATTGCATTAGGTCAGGAGATAATAGATAAATTTAGCATACATGCTCATGCCTGTGAGATTACGAATCCCATACGAATAATATTCATCTGCGATCAAGTTGAAGGGCATGGAACTTCAGTTACAACCGAATAAATTGATAACCAACCCCACATTTCTCACTTTAAAAAACTATAACATTACACTGATTAAAGAAGCAGTTGAGCTTTCCTGAAAGCAACATCGACATCTCACAATTCTAGAAGATGCAAAAAATCAAGAGTAGGTAATTCTTAATTTTCAAATAAATCAGAAACCACCGAAGACATCAAAAAATATTTACACCCTGCACTGTTCATCTAAATGAATGGCTCTGGAAATTTTTTTTTTTTAATTTATCTGCCAAAGTATGCCAAATGTCAATATCATACATAAAAAAAATATTGAAACCCACTCCTTCCTAATAAATTAGAGTCGAAAATCTAATAATGTTTAAAAGCCAGGCTTTATTAGAAGAGTTTCCTGCCTATTATCCTATTACCCTTTGGCTCAAGGGAATAGGGTGGTTGACAATATCGCCATCTTTATTTGGTATCATATCCAAATCATAGTTGTTACATCCTGACAAACTGTCCCACACCCCTTTCAGTTTTTTTTAGAATAAGTAATTCTTTTCCAATTTTTAAATATTTGATCCCTTAAATACTGGCCATCACAAGAGTGAACCTTTAGAAAGTTAAACTAGGGCTTCCATTTCGTGACATTCTAGCCAACAGTCTTTGAACTCCATTGGTGTACCTAAGCGATTAAAAATAAATTATAATGGTGCAAGTTCTAGTCATTAAAAAAGTAATTAATTTTTTTCCCATAGCCCCTTTAAATTTACAGATAATTATATACAATTATAGATCCTCAGGCGAATCTATGTACAAATTATTTTTGTATTTCCTGTAGCATTGCTACATTATATACAGGTTTTGTTATTTTATAAAAATTATATAATGCATAAACAAGTATAATGATACACATTATACGTGACTGGACTGAACTGACTAATAAAGGTGATGGGGCTCACCCTTTTGATCAAATTTACAACTAACTTACATACTAATTCTTAACCTAATTTTTCCCCGACAGTCTGTTGCGGGAGGGGTGGTGGGGTCATAGCGGGTAGGTGCTGCAATGAGTCAAAAAACTTAATGTGTCTCCGGCGGATGAACTCACCCACCGACGGCACACCAAGCAACGGGTGCAGGTCAGCGTTCTTTAACCTCTCGAAAGAGGTATGTCGGACCACTTTTCGCATGATCCCATTCTAGCAATGTTTGAGACATTTGGCTGTATTGTCAGTCAAGTGGGTAAATAGCGGGGCACCGTACAGCAGAGCTGGCCGGAGGACACATGTATAGATAATCAGTTAATCAGACGAAGCGACAGGTTGGGTGAAGTTAGCAAGTGCGATAAGATCTGTGTTGTATTTTTTCTATTTTATTACTAAAAGGAGTAGAGAAATGGAGATGCCTATCCATTTTTATACCCAGATAGTGCTTTGAGAAAGCTGGTGAGTTCTCTTGCCCTCCTATACTATATGATTCTGGCAAGGCCTTTTTCCAACTCCACAGGTCAGAGGGAATGGGTTAGAGCTGCTCTGGGCATTCCAAATCGCAAAGCTGTCGGTCTTATCATTACGCATATATTAATTATTATTATTCAGCAAACATTAAAATATAAGTGGCTAGAGCACACGTTTTATTGCAAAATATACCTGCAAATCTTCTAACTATTAATCTATTTAAACTGGGCAATGTGTGTACTTTAGCTTGCCTACACATCAGAGAGAATCTAGTGTCCATAGTTTTAATAGGATATTTCTGAAATGAAACAACAACTTTATTCTGCGGAAAACGTCCTATGTAAGAATTATTCCAATTTTAACTATTATAAGGGCACAGTCTGCCCGACGATGATGTTAAACTTAGGGCTAGAGTTAAATGACGTTATAAATGAGTAACTAAAAAAAACTAACTTCTGCGTGGGTATCGTTACTAGCTTGTTACTATACTATACTACTATACTATGTGGGTATCGTTACTAGCTTGTTACTATACTATACTACTATACTATGTGGGTATCGTTACTAGCTTGTCACTATACTATACTACTATACTATGTGGGTATCGTTACTAGCTTGTCACTATACTATACTACTATACTATGTGGGTATCGTTACTAGCTTGTCACTATACTATACTACTATACTATGTGGGTATCGTTACTAGCTTGTCACTATACTATACTACTATACTATGTGGGTATCGTTACTAGCTTGTTACTATACTATACTACTATACTATGTGGGTATCGTTACTAGCTTGTTACTATACTATACTACTATACTATGTGGGTATCGTTACTAGCTTGTCACTATACTATACTACTATACTATGTGGGTATCGTTACTAGCTTGTCACTATACTATACTACTATACTATGTGGGTATCGTTACTAGCTTGTCACTATACTATACTACTATACTATGTGGGTATCGTTACTAGCTTGTCACTATACTATACTACTATACTATGTGGGTATCGTTACTAGCTTGTCACTATACTATACTACTATACTATGTGGGTATCGTTACTAGCTTGTTACTATACTATACTACTATACTATGTGGGTATCGTTACTAGCTTGTTACTATACTATACTACTATACTATGTGGGTATCGTTACTAGCTTGTCACTATACTATACTACTATACTATGTGGGTATCGTTACTAGCTTGTCACTATACTATACTACTATACTATGTGGGTATCGTTACTAGCTTGTCACTATACTATACTACTATACTATGTGGGTATCGTTACTAGCTTGTCACTATACTATACTACTATACTATGTGGGTATCGTTACTAGCTTGTCACTATACTATACTACTATACTATGTGGGTATCGTTACTAGCTTGTTACTATACTATACTACTATACTATGTGGGTATCGTTACTAGCTTGTTACTATACTATACTACTATACTATGTGGGTATCGTTACTAGCTTGTTACTATACTATGTGGGTATCGTTACTAGCTTGTCACTATACTATACTACTATACTATGTGGGTATCGTTACTAGCTTGTCACTATACTATACTACTATACTATGTGGGTATCGTTACTAGCTTGTCACTATACTATACTACTATACTATGTGGGTATCGTTACTAGCTTGTCACTATACTATACTACTATACTATGTGGGTATCGTTACTAGCTTGTCACTATACTATACTACTATACTATGTGGGTATCGTTACTAGCTTGTCACTATACTATACTACTATACTATGTGGGTATCGTTACTAGCTTGTCACTATACTATACTACTATACTATGTGGGTATCGTTACTAGCTTGTCACTATACTATACTACTATACTATGTGGGTATCGTTACTAGCTTGTCACTATACTATACTACTATACTATGTGGGTATCGTTACTAGCTTGTTACTATACTATACTACTATACTATGTGGGTATCGTTACTAGCTTGTCACTATACTATACTACTATACTATGTGGGTATCGTTACTAGCTTGTTACTATACTATACTACTATACTATGTGGGTATCGTTACTAGCTTGTTACTATACTATACTACTATACTATGTGGGTATCGTTACTAGCTTGTTACTATACTATACTACTATACTATGTGGGTATCGTTACTAGCTTGTTACTATACTATACTACTATACTATGTGGGTATCGTTACTAGCTTGTCACTATACTATACTACTATACTATGTGGGTATCGTTACTAGCTTGTCACTATACTATACTACTATACTATGTGGGTATCGTTACTAGCTTGTCACTATACTATACTACTATACTATGTGGGTATCGTTACTAGCTTGTCACTATACTATACTACTATACTATGTGGGTATCGTTACTAGCTTGTTACTATACTATACTACTATACTATGTGGGTATTGTTACTAGCTTGTCACTATACTATACTACTATACTATGTGGGTATTGTTACTAGCTCTTGAAGATGCAATGGGTCCCTTAGAATTTTAAAAATTCCACCACTGATGGATACCTCACAATCGGACGCTCTGATAAGTTTTGGTCCTGCATATGGTCGGATATGACAATTAAGTAAATCCTCATGAAAACAAGAGTCTTGGTGGGTTAAGTCGTGAACGAGGTATAACGGACATCGTTCTCTGGAACTCACTGGACTCTGGAATTAGTTGCATTTCGAAATATGTGTGGTGAAATCGAGAATTACTGCAGTTGTGCATAGGATACTACGGAACGAAATACTGGCATGAGACGTTTCCCGTATTTGCAGGAATAATTATGACGTTAATAAACTAACCGATTGGTTTTCCAGTCACTGTCAATTACTTAGTGTCAATAAGAAGTGGAGTGATTAGAGTTGAAGATGTCAGCTGCAATCTGTCCTGGCAGGTCAGTTCTAGAGAAATGAGTGAAATTGTGAACAGCAACTTTGAGAACTTACATTTCCGACGTAAAGACGCAGTGGTTTCTCTGCCTATGTTGCTAACCAAATCAACATGAACAAAGGAACTGTGGATCCCCTCATGCTTTTCCATTGGATGATCATCTGTATGGATTCTGATGATGATCTGGAAAAATACTTAGAGTACGAATTTCCCCCTTTTGCAATGTCAGTTTTCTGAGAAGAAGACATTCGCGAAGGCACAAAGCCCACATTTTACTCTCCTTTCACACCCTTGCCAAGTGACCTGGGCTGCCTCAAAACACTTTCTAATAGTGGTTTGTATGCAGCCAAGCCCTTTGGCTTCTTCCCAATTCCTCATCCCCTTCCTAAAGCTGCATTTGAGCTTTTCACCATCTCATTTACCAGATTCCTTATGGTAAGCCATATTTGCTTTGGTCCATTTGCTCTTCTAATCAGAGCCTATTAGAAAAGTCATAACTTTTTTTTTTTTTCCTCTTTCTCCTATAATTTATATAAAGTTATATCAGACTATATAGCCACATGGAACATCAAACGTGAACAAACTAACCTATTCTAAACCTTATATATGCAAAAGTTGTTGAAGAGAACATAGATAGCCTTAAGAAAAATAGCGGTATCAGATATTGATTGTCACTCTGAGAGTTTTCAGTTATTTACTGGTTTGCGTATCAAGTCCATTTTGATGCGGATTGAGGAGTGGGAACATTTCACATTTAAATATGAATTCGATTTTATATAAATTAATCTTCCAGTATTATTGTTAAAATGGTATTCTAAAATATTGAAATTCATGAAAGAAACACCGTGATAATTGAATTTTAGTTCTAAGGGCTATCGATAGCATAATCCGCATTGATAAATTGATTCGCTAATATCTCAAAGCGCGGATACAAAGCCATCTGAATTTTATCAAAGACCCTTTTTGAAATATTACTTAATATCATGAGCCACAAGATATAAATCTCCGGATAGATTTTATTAGAATCCATCCCTGATTCATAGTGCATACGCCAGCCTGCCTGACATAACGACACTCACCCACGGCACGCCCCAGCTCTGCGGGTTGCCTAATATCGGTGCCTAGGGAAAATATGGCCTGCTGAACAAATCCTTGCAGACAGAAAATTAACACCAATATAATAAAATACTACTGTTTTGACAACTTTGAAATGGCATAGCATGGTTTCTTTAACCGTGATAACCAAATATTTAGGTGAGGTAACGATAATGTTGCTAGAATGTCCTTGTAGCATACAATTTAGCTCACCTCAGACTTTTAATGGTAATACCAGAAAAACAAAACAAAAATAAGGTGTATATAAGTGCTCTGTGGGTATTTGATGAATTGATATTAATATGTAACAGTTGATATATAACATGAAAGTTAAAATGCATGGATACGACAAAATATTAGATACAGAGTATGCCAGTTTCTTATAAAATATGGATACAAAGTAGATATCTGTCAATAAAAAAAATTATACTGTAAATTAAGTGGGAATAGGATAAGTGAATTTTTTTATGATAAAAATTTGAAGATACTTAAATGAACCCCCCAAAACACCTAAATATAAATTTTGGACAGTATCAAAAAATCACAGGTCCTTACGGGACACGGGGGCTTCAGATCTAAGCTGTTTGAAATGAAGAGGGCCCCAAACAGGAACTGCCCTCACTGCGGGCTTGAAGAAACGGCAGAGCACGTGGTGCTCACGTGCCACGCACTGGAGCCGGCAAGAGCGCGACTGTTAACGAAGATAGGGACCTATACCTTGGGAGAGGAGGACCTACCGGAGCTGGTAAGCAGCGAAAGTAATTACACCGCCTTCCGCGAGTTTGTAGGGCATTGGGTGGATCTGCAGGGGCCGGGACACTTTACTATTTCCCGGGGCAATCTGGTGGGCGGGGGGCTTCTTCCACATCGAGACCCTGCAGGCGAAGCCAGCGTTGTACCGCCGGATGGGGAGAGAGTCACTGTGAGCTTAGAGTAGGGTCTAGAGAATACACCCCCATGTATATATAGTAAGTAAGTTAGTTAGGGTAGATGTAAGGATGTAAATATAGTGTAAGTTATTATGTAGGAATTGTAAATATAGTATAAGTTAGTAAGTAAGAAAAGTGTAAATAGAAATAATAGGCTTCCTTTTGTTTTCTTTTATGTATATAGTTTTGTTTTGTTGCTGTTTGTCCCAGAGTGGACCAGGACTGTTTCCTGACTATTTTCTCTCCTCTGTACGATAATTTTCTATTTCCTTGTAGTTCGTTTTAATTTTGTTTAACTTTAAGTTTTGTTTAATTTTGTACTTATAATGTGTTATGGAATGAAATAAAAAAAGAAAAACAGAATTCCCAAGGTGCGCTGACCGTTGCAAACACCCATTGCACGGAATACGCGCACCATAGTCGACGAGCAGGCCCATGCGCCCGCTTCACGGGCCATGAGGATTCCCCGTGTGGGCGAAAGCCCAGGAAGGGGTAAAAAAAAAAAAAAAAAAAAGTATCAAAAAATCAAATTTGTTAGCTCAAAATATTCACATCAGTTTTCCATCGCTTTTTGTTTCAATAACAACAAAAATGGTTACGTACAAAAAATTCAGCGATCGACACAAACAACACTTCACGGAGTGCTAGAAGCTTACTACGTCTGATGACACCAACCAGATCTCCTTGAATAAATTATAAGTGGAGATATAAAATAAAACTTTTAGTTTTATTCTGTTTATTTCATCATTACCTTTCTTACTTACAAATGCATCAAACCTAATCGTTTTTGACCTGTAATGTCGGATTAGGAGATGTATAATATGACTTATGAAGGTTAGTGTGTGATGAATGGCTTTAGCTAAAATTTTATTTTTTAATCGCCTCAAAAATTAATAGTTATACGTTTTTAGGGCTGCCAAAAACAAATAAGAACTTCTTTTTTGTAAATTTTTAATAAAGCGTGGCTTATTTAATAGAATCAGGCGTATTTCTTTATGGTATTTATATAAAAAAATAAAATAAAAATGTGGATGTATTAAATTTATTTCTTCTTTTAACTGGTGCATTTACAAGAACGCGTGGACACGTCTAAAATATTATTTGACCTAATATTACCAAAATAAGTTTCATTGAAATCGGTGACCAAACACCTGTAGCCTCCTCCCCACGTAAAGTCATTTTTTTTCGAATTGGTACGGATTGGGTTTAAACACTGGCCAGGAATATTTAAGTACCTGTGTGCTGTTAGACTCTCACCTCTATGCTGAGATTAGCTAGACCTCAGCCGAGGTCTTCCACAGTCCACAATTCCTTCAACCCACCTTCGAATAGCTCCTTCCTAGTAAAAGGACACCTTTCACTCAGATAATTTCCATCTCATTTTTCCCTATTCCTACATTTCGAATTGAGAGCTTTGAAAGGGGAAAAAAATTCAGTAAAGGAGTATACGAGGTGGGGTATATGTGCACTCTAGCAGTTATTCTGGAAAGCAGCTTAAGGCCAATGTAGGAAAGCTTAAGGATAAAGGGGAATAGAAGGGATAGAGTTAGATCGGATCTGGAAGATGGAAGAAAGAGGCCAGAAATCGGAAACTGTCATTTCTAGTTTTATAAAAACGAAAATTCTTTAGTGATCCAATTTCATCAGACAATCTTTTGATTCGCGAAACAGGATATTATGAAAAATTCTCAAGACTTTATAAATAATGTTTTATCTATCTGTCTTTCTGGTTTAATTCAGATTGAAGGAAAGAAACTTACATAGATTAATAAGAGCTACTTAGTAATCATAATTGTTATGAGCATAAATACAAACAGTAACTAATATAATAAGTCCTTCATTATATTGTTTAGCATTCGAATTACATGGGTAACAGAAAATCAACGAATCTCCACATAAATAAATGTTTGGTAAAGTCGAATGTTATTTTTTAATACTAGTAAGATAAATAGAGTTGCTTTGGATATGTTATCCCTCGGGGTCACCCGCTGTTTTTTTGTCCCACTGTCTAAGGGGAGTTCATATGGAGGTTGGGTCGCCAACCATCGGGCTATTGTAGCTTTTCCTTATGAAGGAACAGGAGCTTTTTCTACACCTCGTGGTTGAGGCGTTTCCACAAGCTCTAAATAACACTTCCATATAATCCAATATACAACATTATCCTGTTTCTTTACCTTGGTTACTCATACGCGTATCTATAATAATAAAGATAACAGTAGTTTTTCTTTATTTATATAGTTGACTTCAACACTACTGTGCTCACCAGATAGTTATACCCCATACTGGTTTCTGTTATTTAACTGTATGTAGTAAGTTAAAGTGTTAGTTGTCATTTTTACATTTCCAATTTTAGTTACCCAAATGTACACTATGCGAGGGTATCTATTAGAACTCGACTTAACAATTCGTCTTGACCTGACCAAGTATCTAAATACCTTTAATCCACGTACGCTATTATAGTAATGTGATAAATGAATCTTCTTGGACGCTATTAAAAGGTTTTCGTCAAACGCCGAAACTAGAATTCTAGGCCTTTAGATGATTCAACATTGCATCTGGTAATTGGTGATACATAGTTCTGATGTATTAACCTGAAGTGAACGAGGGACAAACACATGGAGCTAAATAATCGGGGAGGAAATGAGTATGAGCAGTGGAGTGTGGTTTCGCTCATCTGCAACATTTAAGTAGCAGGCCCCGGGAGAAACTTCTTCACTCCCTTGATTTAAAGTTTCTAAAATTAATTACAAACTTTACAGGGACTTTGTGTAATTATAATAAATTAGACAGTCAGACCTACGGTTTTTGGCCATTCTATCTGGTACACTTTAATTTATCCAAGACTTTAATTTATATGGACTCTACACACTATAAACTTATGAATATGTAAATATTTATAAAACTAAGCAGTGACCCTTTTGAGTGTCTTTTCTGCACGGCCAGGGAAGGGAGTAGACATTTAGCTAATTCATCCCACAATTTTTTTTTTCATATTTAAAATTACTGCATGAGATTCTGGAAGTCTTTTTAAAAATCCTCTTTGTGAAGTATGGAAGATAATTTGACGCCTTAATTCCACTTTTTACATAATGCAGCGTACTATTATGTATAGTATTATTATGTATATACTATATAGTATACGATGATAGACCTCCGATACTTCAAATCTCCAATTCACCCTTGCCCTTTATAAATAAACGACGTTCGCTGATTCCGTCGAGGTTTCATAAAAAAGAAATATTTCAATTATAGCTTTTATCGTGTGAGATATGCCCACAACCTTAATAGTACTAATATGCACTAAGTATGGTAATCATCAATTAATTTGTTATCTTGTGAGTTATTTTAAATACAATGTAATAATGTCTAGAAGAATTTTTTGCATATAATTATAATAATAAACTCATTTTCAACAACATTTGATTTCTATAATTGATTACTAGAATAGTTCGTAAATTTAAGAGAGTTTATTTGCCCAACTTGGGCTTACCTCCTTTTAGATTTTAGTGATATATTTGTCCTACAGTTATAATAATTATGTTGCGAGACCTTATTGGGTTTAATATTTAAAATTTTAATTTATTTATCTATTGTTTAGAAAAGTTTTCGTTATTTTATGTGATCGCATGCAAGAGATGGTTCACATAAGACTGACTCATACATAATTAGGAATGAGCTATATATGTATAAATGGGTTCATGGAAGAAGGAGTTAAGTCAACTAAACAACACAATTGGGAAAATGAAAAACTTTAGGGTCCTATAATTAGGTATAAGTGATAAAAAAATATAATAGACCTTGATCCAAATGTGTCAGATTTATTTTTATCCAGTTATCTGCGAGGGGGGTGACAACTATGTGGATTTGGGAGGTCTCTGGGCTGTTTGTAAATACTGTATGAATGAGCGAGTGAGCACAATTATTTATTGCCCAATAAGGCAGATTGTAATTTTATCACAGTCAAAGAAAGAAGTAAGAAACCCGCAAAAAAAACAACTTATCTAAGGACACGTCCTATTATCTTATTTCGGCATTTATAATTGAACTATTGGACTTAATGTGTAGTTGCTGGTCTCTGTGATGGTTGATCCACAGATCGAGGCAATATGCCGCTAGCACTGTGGGGTTGGATAACCCAAGTGCCGCTCCCAAACTGTCGGCCCAGATGTCACTCCGGCACTGAAATTCAGTTGTTCACTTCCAAATCTGGCCTCCTATTGCTGGCCTCTGCCGCACTTGCACGCATCTGTTATTCCACATATTTGTCCTATCTTTGTTTATTGAGGCCGAACTCCTATCGATTTCCGACCCGGCTAAAGATTTTATATTTTCTATGTATTCGTCTGAATAAAACCTAATGTTAAATGGAGTATTTATGCGCTTATCATAAAACAACTAAAATATAAACAAACTAATTGACCAGCCTAGTTTATTATTATATTTGTATTACATTCTTTCAATTGAAATAGTATTATTTTAAGCAGTGTTTACAACATAAATTTGTAGGGTCTTGTTACTTTTTTGGGGGAAAAATTATCATTCGCCAAAATCACTTCTCTTCCTTTTAGTAGTCGCCAATTGGTTCACTTATAAACAAAATGCTAGTCGGCTAGGGAGAGGTAACGAGGCCACATCCGCCTTAGGGGTCGCTCTGGGTTTGCCGGGGATGAGATGGGAGTATTGAGCATTGCATACATATTAGGATGGCTAGGAAGACGGGAATGTGAGTGCTGATAGCGGGAGGTGGTTAGATCTTGAATGCATCGTGAATATAAGATCATCGTGAAATTTATGAACAGTTGTTATAGAAAGGAGCACTGTTAATTTAACTATTAAGTGTTATGTATACTGGTACGAACGCGAACAATCGAAAGATTTAATTGGCAAAGGCCAATCGACGATGGAACTGCCCTTATCGTCATCGTGAAGCAACTCAAGGAAAATATTCTGAAAACAGCTCACCGAATGCTATAGAAATATTAAAATAATTGCAATTACTGTTACTAATTTGAAAAAGGGAGTGTTGAAGAGTTTTCAGTAAAAGACACTTTCCTTGTGTTAAAAAAGTTTCCTTGTATTTTTTCTCTTTTATTGTTTTAGTGCTGTAATGAAGCTAATTTATCCCAATTACCACTAGCCATATTTTTCACTACTTTTGAAGGGCGGCTTGACTTACATAACTATTTTCCTGAACAGATGCATGATATTCCTGTGCCCTCCACATCGAAAAAACATCCAATTTAATGGACTTGAAACGATATATGATTTAATTTACTATTTATGTAAACAGAGTATGTTTTTCTAATGGTAAATTACGGCTTAACTCACTTTATTAATAATATACATCGAAAAACTATACGTTTGGTTCCCGAGATAGTAAAAGCTGAGAAATAAACCATTCCAGTAGTAATACAAATATTGTATGCGAGACCTTTCAATTTGGCCGCATGGTCATCCAATCTCTCACCCTGATATTAATTCATGGCATGGAATTGTAAGCCTATGACAATAAAGGATTTTAAAAGCATATTGAAGTATAGAAAATATGTCGATTGTGAAACTAATAAATTTGTATTCAACAATTTTATAGGGATTATTTGGACATTATGAACACGAAGTAACCATCCTTGGACTGAGATGTGACCAACAACCTTCAACCATTTCCTGTTGATCAATTGTTAAAAATATCAGTCTATTTGACAAGTGGTGCTGGGTTGCTCTTTTACCCATGGAAGATTGGGGGCTCGTACAAGCTTCTCTGCATTAAACTGAATATAGTTTGTTATGGAATTCAAACGTATCAAAAAGACATTATACATTAATAAAGTCTAAAAAACTCCCATATCTCTGCGTAAGTCATTTCTTTCCCATTTATTAAAATTAAATTTACAAAATAAAAGTGTCGATAGTTGAGTTGATCATATCAAGTGAGGATGATGCTAGTGTGGAAAGTGAAATTTCATAAATAATTATAATATTTGGAAGAGTAACAGGCAGGTTACTGTTAAAAATTGATCCTATAGAATGTTTAAACCTCTTTATTATTTTTAAGTAGACCTGAATAACTCTGAATTTAGTTTCGACTTGAGTTTGTATTAGTAAAAATATTGAAAAAGTTCTGCCTATATCCGTCAGTGCCTGCATTAAAGGGAACTTCGCTACCCGCTGCTGCAAACTTCTTTATAAGTAATAAATACACCCCTCAGCACCCTCCGTTGGAATAAACTAGGCACAAGGGTTGTTTCATTTTGACTGCTGGGTTAGGTAAATTAAGGGCGATGGGGACAGAGAAATCTGAATTATTATTAAAAATTAATTCTAAATTCTTTTTAAAACAAATAAAATCAAAGTTTGCTTTGTTTATTTATTGGGGCTTTAATTGTCGAGTGTCGCTGATGGTATGAAACGGTGGGATGGGAGTCACCATACTGTTTCTCGAGAGCGTCGCCGCCATGTTGTTTCGAAAAGAGACAACATTTCAATCAATATTTTCAAAACTTTGATTGCAGTAAAGAGAGAAACCAAAAAGCCGAAGCAATTTATTTTCACCTAGGGATTAAATTTTGGTTTTGTAAAATTTTGTATTTTTCATGATAATTTCAGGTAATGTCTTTATTTTTTGTAAATATGGTCTATTTGTATGAAGCCCATGAGTTTCAATTCATTAATTTAATTTAAATATTAGGTAACATAAAATTGATTACCCGACCTTCAGTCCTCTTCTTGATTAAACAGTGCACTTACCAGCTCCTTGGAGGATTTAATTTATAAATACGTTATCCAATCTCTTGATAATATACATCATTCGATCTGAAATATTGAACAGACCAACAAAAATATCTTTTTACAAGACAGTTACGAATACTCAAAGACACACAATGTAATTAAATTAATATTTTTTAATAATTATTTCATAAATGGCCATACCCAGGCCTAGCTGGATAATTTTTGACATTTGTGATTTAGTCGACATTTCAATTAATTAAAAATTGATGGCATTTACTTTATAAACAATCAAGGAAATACTATTAAGTGTTATGTATACTGGTACGAGCGCGAACAATCGGAAGATTTAATTGGCAAAGGCCAATCGACAATGGAACTTATCGTCATCGTGAAGCAACTCAAGGAAAATATTCTGAAAACAGCTCACCGAATGCTATAGAAATATTAATTACTGTTACTAATTTGAAAAAGGGAGTGTTGAAGAATTTTCAGTAAAAGACACTTTCCTTGTGTTAAAAAAGTTTCCTTGTATTTTTTCTCTTTTATTGTTTTAGTGCTGTAATGAAGCTAATTTACCCCAACTACAACTACCTATATTTTTCACTACTTTTGAAGGGCGGCTTGACTTACATAACTATTTTCCTAAACAGATGCATGATATTCCTGTGCCCTCCACATTTTAAAAAACATCCAATTTAATGGACTTGAAACGATATATGATTTAATTTACTATTTATGCAAACAGAGTATGTTTTTCTAATGGTAAATTACGGCTTAACTCACTTTTTAAATTTTGCTGATTTGTTTTTCAACTCCTCGATTATGCATTGATGTTTAGCCCTGAAGTTAAAAACCAATTGTGTATATCCGATGAATACAGATATTTGCGTGATCGCCGATAACTATTATGAGTACATTTTTAAAAAGTTTATTATTTACGTAGTTTAAAATTTTGCTCAGAAACGCAAATTAAAATATTACATGCTTTGGTCACTGAGACCGAGATTCACCATTAGGAAAAACGTAACAAAAGCCTACATATAAATGGAGACAAAATAAACATAATAATAATACTAAATATAAAAGAGGCCAGTAAACAAAATGAATGAAGTAGATACAAAATTTAATTTAGTTAATGTGATTCTAGCAATATTTTGTGCGTTAGCGGATAATTCTTTTGAGGGTACATTTACTTTAATTGCCTTTTTCTACGGGGGAGCACCCGCCGGGGAGGTCTCGTCGAACCAGCCACAGCATGGTGGGCCTCGGAAAGAGATAAATAAACCTGTCGTCTTTGACCTTTGCTGACGGTCAAGTCGGCCTGTAGCTTAATTCGTATTTGTTTATTTATCTGACTCCATAAGGCACCGATATTGCACTATGTTCATGAGAAGAGGAACAAGATAGGTATTATTGTTAAATTTACGTGGTCTTGGCATGACCATGGAGTGACGACGGCGAAAACCGTCCGGATCCCAAAGGCGAGTGTGAACCGGAAAGAGGCAGACTGGAGCGCTGGGGGAGACGCTATTAGGTACATTTTGTAGAGGCCCTGAGATCGGATGTGGTAGTTTTAGCGGGACGAAACCAGAGAATCCGACTAGGAAGGTGCGGGGTCTGACAACGTGGACTGAAGATAGCGCCAGTGCAGGGTAACGTTTAGTTGTTCATGGTGATGAAGTTGACACGACTCTTTTAATAACGAGTTTTCGGATTTTAAAGTATAAAAAATATATTCTTTAATTGTAGATTTATGACCATTTTGGTTATATTAATAAAGGCTAACAGTGCATCCCGGATCTATTTAATCCCACTAAACTCAAATGAACTTATTTATTTTAAGATAAACTTATTAGATTACCTATAAACCTAGTTTAAGCTAATAGAAGTGCCCTTGAATGAGAGGAATAATAAAAATTAATGGCGGCAATGAATCACTCCGCAGAGAGAGAGAGAGAGCGAGAGGGAGATACCTGGCCTGAGAGCGATAGCGAGAAGAAATGTGATAATTTAAACGAGGATCCATCAAAGGAAGGAGTCTTTAAGTGGCTAAGCCCTACTAAATTATGCCGGGCATTTAGAATTTTCTCGTGACGAATTACTTTCTATTACCGTTTGTTCCTTATCGGCCGTGAACATGCAATGTAGTCTGGATCAGACTGCTTAAGAATATATTTTTTATTAGCTCAAGAATTATTATTTTGTTTTATCACTTATGTTCCCTCTAGTAAATAACAGCATACTCAGCTGATGATAATGATATTATTTACTTATTTTTCAGTGCTCCATAATCTTCATCCAAGCTCCTAAATCTGCCGGTTAGGGTCTTAGTTGGCGAGACTCTTATAACTGGTGAACCAGATACTAGAAAAAAATAATTTTCTAAAATTCAAATAAGCGCATCCAATCCTTTCAATCAAAAGTCCTGAGAACAATAGTAAATGCCCCTTATTACATCAGCAACAAAACCCTTCATAACGACCTTAATATACCCTACATTCTTGAACTCATCGCTTCCAAGTTCATAAAATTCTATAGTAACCTATACAACAACCCTAATCCCCTATTACCGTCATTACACTCCGCCACTCATCCCTTCAATCCTCATCGGAGACTAAAACAGCAGTCACCTCGTGACCTGCTATAAATACGTGACAGTGGGAGTCCTGGGAATGGCCAGTTTCTCCACTCATGTTCTGGGCGTCTGTGGCTTTCACGCTCTTGGTCAGTCTCCGGATAAGAGCCAGTATCCAGTGACGTGGCTGACGGAGGAGTGTGGGGGACTTCAAAAGACTCCGCTTCCTCTTTCTCACGCGAGGGAGGTGACAACCATGTGAACTTGGGAAGTCTCTGGGCTGTTTGTAAATTGTAGTAATTTTATCATAATAAAGTTGTTGTAAAAAAAAAAATTGAAAGGGGGAGTTTTTGGAAACCATCTGCTTCTAACTTTTCCAACATCTAGTTACAAAAATCCATGGTTGGCACAAAAGTAAACGACTAGGGTATTCAGCACGATAAAAATTATTTAAAGACGACCTGTAAGGGAGAACCTTCCCTTCTATTGGTGATTCTATTCCATTGGAAAATATCAAATCGTTATTAAGAATTATAGTTTGTAATTGCTGGCCGTCTTTACATAAATACGAAGAAGAATGTGTGAGCAGATCGGCTAATGAAGACTGGTTGAAAATGAAAATTGGAAAATAAATTGGTTGAAAACCTGGTAACTAGCCTTCTACTCATTTAATGAAGATTTCTATAAAATTCAAATATATGTCACTTACAGCCCTTCACTTCTTCTGACGCTGTAATGCATGATAAGTACCGAGTTTCATCATGACATCAGAGCCTAGTCATGAACTAAGACTACATTATAGAAAATTGGCGGAATAACCCGTGATAGTCTTAGAGAATAGATGATTAGATGTTCCGACTTTTTTTCTGGCAGATTAAAACAACTCGTAAACTCTAACCGATGGTAGGCTTGTGTAGGTAGAAGAAGTATCGGTGGTTTTAGCCCCTTTAATACTGTATGGAAACGAAAATTGTAGCTCTTTCAGTTGAGATTTTTAGATACAAAGAACGAAAAAGAGATTTATACCTGTTTTTTGTTCTTAACAATAATTAATTTATGCTGCGTTACATCCCATTTGTGATGATCAACAAGCGAAGCGTGGCCACGATTTTTTCATACACAATACCAACAAATTTTAGTCTACCTGTTTTGATTAAAGTTATTAGGCTTCACACACAGAGTGCAGAGCGTCCCGACTGTTATGATTCTTTACTAGCCATTTGTGCTGATAACTAGTAATTAATCTGCTGCCAAGTCCATGAGTGGACTAAGTAGCTACGGGCCGTTGTATTTTTTTTAGAACTGATTGCCTTAATCCTTCCAAGAATCCTCCGAAAGCGAAAAATCTTCTATGGAGAAAAAATAATATCCTAGTTATATCTATGTTAAGAATAAACAAAATGTATTTCGTTGACTCCACAACAACTGTTAACTCCTCACAATTTTCCATTTTCGGCTACTTACATTGCCATTTTCAAAGGTGGCAGCATGTAAATTATACAGGAAACTTTACAACCACGCTTTTCGATCAGACACTAAAAAGAAGAGGAAGTACAAGGTCGGGGCACCACCGATTTCATTCAAACTTTTTTGGGGGGATACTAAAGCGTCTTCCAATAGAGACTTCTAAACTTTGACAGTTGATAGCGGCCATATTGTTGAAGCTTCATCTGTCGAATTGGCTGTCATTTATTCAGTTTTTCAAAATCACCATGGACGGGTATATATAGCGTTCAACAACACGTGCAAATGATAAAATTGTTTTATCAATATGGGTGTTCTGTTCGGGCAACGTTCCGCGGTCGCCATAACCGTCCTACCGAGAGGACTATTGTGGTGGATAAATTTGAGTCCACTGGTTCAGTAAACAATTAACCAAAAACGCAAGATCTGCCGAAAACTTCACCACTGTCCGTGAGAGTGTGCAGGAGAATCCGAGGCAGTCGATTTCGGGTCGCTCACAAGAACTCGGTCTTTTGCGTCGTGACTTGGGCCTGCACCCGTACAAAATTTCTGACCAAGGAGCTGAAGATAAACGACCATAGACAACGACGTATGGTCATCTCACTTTTTCTTGTGGGGTTTTCTTAAGTCGCAGGTCTATGCGAATAAGCCACAAATCACAGCGGTCTTCAAAGCCAACATAACCCATGCCAACGGTCAAATTCAGCCTGATTTATGCGCCAGAGTCATGGAAAATTGGACATTTCGGATGCGCATCACCCAGCGAAGCCGTGGTGGACATTTGCACGATGTTATATTCCATACATAATGGCATCGATAGGCCTTTCAACAAATAAAAAAATTCCATGATATCTCACACACACTTTGTTTTATTTAAATTTAAAGATAGAAAGTGCTTAATGAAAGACCCTATAGATGGAAAAATATACGACATATGCGAGCGTTCATTTGTATCAGGAGCCAAGAAAGAAAAAACCAAACTACATTTATTTATTATTGCTTCCGTCGTTGGGTGTAAAATAAAATAATCGTAAGTTAAATAATCTTTGTAGAGGAGAGTATTTTAAAAGAAAAGAAAGAAAAGCTTCATTATGAAGTACAAGCAAAACACTGGTATATACAAATAAGAGATCGGTTAGAACATACTGTGGTGAATGTCTAGGCACAAGTGGGGCCTGGGGCTAAAGCTGAGACATATATGTATAAGAAACGGATAAGATTCTGGGAAGGAGGGAGGGATGCGGTCGCTTACTTAAAAATAACACGGAACCATCAGTTACTTCCATGAAGTCACGAGACAGGTATACAATTCTTTAAATTGACAGATAAATATAGATCCTCAGGCGAATCTATTTAATAATTATTTTTGTATTTCCTGTAGCGTCGCTACATTATATACAGGTTTTGTTATTTTATAAAATTATATAATGGAATAAACAAGTATATTGATACACATTATACGTGACTGGACTAAACTGACTAATAAAGGTGATGGGGCTCACCTTTTTGAAATACCTGCTCAAGCCCCTTCTATTTGTTCTTAGCATTATAAAACTGTAGATCATCCGATTTAAGTTTTTATCGAGAATATTTAAAAAATATGCCACAGTGTATTTAATGAGCATTGCTAATTGAAAAGTTACAAAAGTCAAGAGACACTTTAAGTAATGCATGAAAATCTAATGGTTTAGGGAAAAAACGTTTTTAGCACCCCTAAATAAGAATTTTCGTGGCAATCACAAAATAATATTTTAAGGTTAGTCACACTAGGGAGCTAATGTTAGTTAAGTTAAATTAGAGTGTTTTATTCCACTTAAATTTTCACAATTCGTCTAAATTTTTTCCAAGAAAGTAGTCCATTATGTCATTAATCGTATAAAAAGCAATTTGGAAATAATTTTAAAAAGTTTGCTATTGTAGATTAATTGTTTTCTATATACTACAAATGATAAAGGTTTGTAAGTTATTATCAATATAACATTCGGATTTATATTTTTTCGGGGGATATTGCATTTTGTAGAATGTCTGTTGAAGCAATTATTGTTGGATTTGCGCCGGGGCTTGAAGGGGGTCTATAGTCGTCTTAGGGCTCAATCGGCTTAGCAAGCCTGGCTTTGTAGCAGAAGGTTGAATGCTACAGTATTTGTACCCATTTCGGCTGCATATAGCTACTGATTAATTAAGTGCCATTTAATAGTTATCTACACAGTAATGATAATAAAACGTTTCCTATCAATAGTATATCAAGAGTAGGGTATATAATTGATGATGCTACGTCACACATAGACATTTACTGGCCTATAATATTAACAGAAATGAATTACATCAATACAGGTGTGTATGTAACTTTTTTTTATTATTTTGAATTATTATTATTAGAAAGGAAAAAAAATACTGACAGTGCTAGAATTCAAAGCCAATTACAATTCGTTGTGTTATTTTCAGAATAAAACATGCGTAAATAAGTAAAGGTTCCACCGTTGTAAAGCTTAATTTCTTATCTTTCTCTATAAGCTAATTATAATGAGATTCAATGTATTTACAAGTAAGAACAACAAAAATGAAATTAAGACAAAAACCTAAAGAATAAGCCTGTAAAGTGTTGTGTGGATCAGTGGAAGGACTTCTGGTGTTATCGCTATTTATATAACTATTATAACGTGTTTTTCAAACCAAAAAAGATTCATTATTTATTTTCTTCGTGGATGTGAACATTATCAGCTAACGTGTTTTGTTTGAAAACCACAGAAATGGGATATTCCAGAACTACTTCACCGCTCCGGAACTTTACAACGATATAAATACCTATTAATTAAACTAATTAATTAATATATTAAATGATATAAAAGAAATTGTTTGACGTTTTTCTGTTACTTCCATTAACGTTTTTCTTACTAAATGTACCTGCATGATGCATGTAGTAATGCAATAGTAATGTAATACATTAAATCTGATTGCTGTAGACTTACAGAGAACTTAACCTTAACAACGGTGGTAACATCGTTACAGTCCCGATCTTGCTGTGCCAAAGCTGGAACGGTAGGAACCGATTGGCGATGTCTGCCTCCATGGGGACGTAGCTTTAAACTTTCAATCCTCCAAACTCCTCTTCCCACCAGATTCCCTACATGGAACACCGTGTCACTATAATATCTTATCAACAACTATGCTCTTTGCAGGCATCCTTCGTCCTCCTCACGCTCTCTTTGACTTTGAATCAACTTGTCTCTCGGTTAATCATATAATATTAACTGGAGTGGAAATCTCCCAATTTCCATAGCAAGGTAAGTGCCTTCTTGAAAATCTTACCAATTCCTTAATAACTATATTTGTTGTTATGTACTCTTCCAGGAATCATCCATATACCGTAGAGATTCTATTATTGTTGTCTCTTTGTACAGACCAATTTCTTCATATTTTAGTATCTTTTCTATTGTTAGCATGAGAGTATGGCCCCATTTTGACGACTGTGAGGTGTTGGATCGATCTCGAGGCTCAACTAATGCGCTTGAGGAGCTGTGTCCTATGGTTTGCAGTCATTATACCTTTGGGCTGCCGCATTTCGGAGCACTACAGTCATTATGGACAGTTGAACCCTGTCGGGGGGGAAGGGGGTTACTAGGGGAGTGCCTAATCACTCTAGCCCTGGTGACAAGTGCGGATTGTTGTAGTTAATAACATGGACCATGTTCCATGTCGGCGTTAATATCTGACTCCATTTTATTGATAGGGATGTGTCCCGACAATACACTGAGTTCAGGAGAAGAGGTTCAGAGGTTCATAAAGAATAAGACCAGTTTTCAGAGTTCGGGCGGGAGATTGGCAGCGTAACTGGTCAAGGCGCCAGAGGGTTGCAAGGCGGCTGAGAAATAGGGTGACGGGCTCAGAGGCGCTGAAGAGAGAGTAGGCTGACGAGGAGTCTAAGTGTCTGCCTAACAGGGCCAAGCGGTCCTGGTGTATAGCGACCGAGTAGAGCGGCTGAGGAGACTGGGAAAGAGTGTAGCTACAGGGCGCAACACCCTGATTTAAATATATTTTCCCCTTCCTCGTGGGAGGTGGAGTCGGCAGAACGGGGTATGTTTTATGATGCCCAGGTAACCAATACCCCTTAGGTTTATGACTGTTGGCCTAAAAGGGTGTGTTTTATAGCTGCTAGGGACTCACCTACTTAGGTTTTATGACCACCGGAAGGCGACCAAAGGTCTACCGGTTCCGTTTTATGAGGGGGCAGGTGGCTTACCCTCCCAGGTTTTATTGCTGGACCTTCGACCCTCTGTTACTCGTTTTATGACTTCCGACCTCTCCATGATTTATTACCAGAAAAGCATGTTTTACATCTAATTACAATACATTAGTTGCACCAGAGTATAGGGTAATTTACATATATGGTTGGCGCTCGCTACAAACCCTGTAATCGTTTACCAATGATCCAAGGGTCCTTCTCTATTGAATCATCTTGCTTATAAAAGCTCCCTTGTCATTACCAGTCCAATTGGAATCTGCTATCGTAATAGCAATCCCGCCCAACAGACCTGTATTTATTTTCCTATTTGCCAGTACCACCATTTGTACATGTACCGTTCCGTTCTCATTCTCCTCCTGTAATTATTAATGCATTTTAACTTCGGGACTATTGTAATTGGAACTTATTCACTTTTATTCATTTATGTATTATGCTTATTTATTATTTTGCAGTTGGTTTCTACTTAATTTACCATAAATGTATAAAGCCTAATTTTATAATAGGATGATCACAAAAAACAAATTACCTCATAATATAATTTGTCTGTTAAAAATTTTCATTTGTACCGTTTTGTTATTTTAAATGGCCAATAGCTTCTTTTACAATACTACATAATGAAATATTATTATAATGAGGAATAAATTATATTGAAAGCTAGAATGTTTATAGAGAGAGTGAAAACATATAGATATTTTCCAAGGGTAGATTGCTTGATTTTCTACAATCTGCTGCTA
The DNA here is from genome assembly GCA_930367205.1 of Acanthosoma haemorrhoidale. NCBI lineage: Eukaryota > Metazoa > Arthropoda > Insecta > Hemiptera > Acanthosomatidae > Acanthosoma > Acanthosoma haemorrhoidale. The sequence continues at coordinate 25,187,493 of OV884013.1, read as the reverse complement.
GAAGCAATATGTGGAGTTAATCCTCCACACATCCACTCTCCTATGTCTTCTTGAGAAATCCCAATGTTTACAAAAACAATTATTGTGCGCTTCTGAGGATCGATTCCAAGGTTCCTACTTGTGATTGGTTCCCAAATTGATTTAATGAGTAGTAATTTTAAAATTGTTGTGGTCTTACATTTGGATTTATATTAAATTATTATTTTAGTATAGTGGAACTGTATTCTGAACATCAAACATTATAATAAAATCTGAGTTGTTAATTAAGTCCAAATTGTGGTTTTAAGGCACTACTAAAAAAAAATACATATATTGAAATATGTCTATGGTTCAAAAGTTTCACGGCCAGTGTTAATTAATTATAATTATAGAGTTTTCGTGAAACACATTGATGGGTATCGATTAAACATACACACTATGTCAACAAGTTACACGTCCTAGACCGATCTCCTAACTAACACGCATACTTGTTTTTAAACTCAAGGTAATTTCTTTTATTTGGATTAAAACGTTAAAAGGAGAACACACATGTTTTCGTTTTTGTTAGTCTCTTCTCCAGATATGTACATTTTTCTCCATATATATAGTCATCCGCTTCAGAGGATTCTATTAAAGCCAATTAGTTCTGCATCTGAAGAAGGCTCCTGAAACGTAGGCCTATATATATATTGTAACATTCATGATACTTGAGAATATCATGGCCAGGAACCCTCACATCTGGTAAGCATCTTCCCTTATGCTCCTAGGTGTGGGGATGAGATAAAAGGGCAGTCTTAGCACAACCGTCGAGAAGAGCGGACTTAGCAAGCTCCCGAATTGGCGGTTACCAACAGGAAGAGAGGAGAAGAACCAACCGCAGAAAGTAACGTTGATTGGATTACAGGAAGATCATCGATTGGGTGATATTAATATTGTTTTTATTATGGATCCATTAAAAGAAATTGAGCTCAAATTTAATTTTTTTGTAATTAGTAGTAACTATCCTAATTTAAAAGGAATTAAATATTTTTTTATACTTTTTGTCAGCACTTTATATAATTATAATTATTTGTTATAACCATTTTATTTGAATATATTTCACAATTCCCAGTTTCTCAATTTATTAATAAATACAACATTAGCCTTGAGATCGGGCGATTCAATCGGGATAAATTCCTATGTCAAAGACATAAAACAATTTGAATTAAAGATCTCATGACGGACCTGCCAAATTAGCTAAGGTAAATTGATCAAATAAAGTAGAAAGAGAAATGGTGAAAATTGAGGTAGGTTTCAATATATGTATATATATTTAAGTTATTTCCTGCCGTTTAAGATGTGATAAAGAAAAGAGAAGGAAAACAGGAACAAAAGACTAAATCAAGTTCTCGAAATAGACTGGCTTTATTTCTATCTGTAATCAAACATATATGGGATCATGGGATGTTTACGTCCCATGATCGCATTAGTCTCCAATACACAGATGTTAAAGTCAGATTAACTTATATGTATAAATAATCTTGTGTAGTACTGCACCTAGTAACAAAAAAAAAAAAAAATTTTGAAGTATGGTGGTGGATATATTAAGAGCATGATACGTAGAACTAGCAAAAAGTTTATAGTAATAAAGGATGCAACGAATTTAATATAAATATAATCTCAGATCATCTCGTAATCCCTAGATATTAAAATCCAAACTCACTTCTTCAATATTAATATTAGACTTCAATATAATATTCACTTTATACCGGGTTACTGACCTTTTGCTAGATGAGTTTATTACATGTACAACCCCTCGGAATAAAATTGGATGTCATTGATGCCCCGTCCCAGCGTACATATAAGAAAGAGTATATATATATTGAAACCTACCTCATTTTTTACCATTTGCAGTTTTAGTATTTAGTAAGTAGCAGTGGAGTGGAATCTGCAGTGACGTCACAAAGATAAGTGCTACTTATTATTACTTATTGGTGATTCAGGGACTTTTCCCCCAACTGGGTGTGCATCGCACGAACCCACAAAGACAATGCCCGCCCGTAAAGGTTCCCGCAGGTCATCTGACACACAAATAGACATTACTTATGCCATTTCCGACTCCCCAGTCAGCCCCGAGTCCGATACGGACAATACTGAGGGATTCAAGAAGCCCAAAAGACACTGTCGACTGTCGAGAGCCACTAACCGTCACTCAGGTTCAGAATTCTTTCGAACCCTTAAATACGGCCCAACCACAAACGGCTCCATCCGAGCCCATGACTACTAAACCAAGACCAATACCTCCCCTAGTCATGGGTAAATTAAACAGCTACGACTTGACTAGGCTCTTAAAAGAATACATCGTCACGGGGTACCATATAGTCCAAGGACAGCAGGATACCAAAGTATTTTGCGCCACGGAACAAGCCCTAACAACCACAACCGCCGCTCTTAAAGCAGCTCAAATCCCATTTCACACATATGCCCCGAGAGGAACGAAACCTAACAAGAAATTCCTTCTCCACGGTTTTGATTTAACACATCCCATCGACGAAATTGAAGAGCGCATAAAAACAGTAGGAGGAATAATATCGGTCTACAGACTACGCAAAAGTGTCCACAATGGCGCCAAAACGGATATTGAGCCAGTCCTTGTAATAGGTGACTCAACACTTACCGCGGAAAAACTCAAACAAATCCGCCATGTTCACAACGTGCTTTTCCGGGTCAGCACCTATAATGAAAAGCGCGGCATCCCCATGTGCCAGAATTGCCAAGAGTATGGCCATACCCGGCGATACTGCTTCAAATCGCCGAAGTGTGTGAGATGTAGTCAGCCTCACGACACTAAGGATTGGCCACGAGACCAGGCGGTACCCCTACGTTGTGCTAACTGCGGGGAAGGACACGTTGCATCTTATCAGCAATGTCCATATAGGGTGCAATTACTGCAGGCAATAGAGACTAGACGCCTGGCCCAGCATCAGACTATTGCGTCATCTAGGGACACTAGATACGCTCCGGCTCCCCCACCCCCACGACAAACGGCATCTTACGCGCATGCGACCAGTGGACGGCACCAATACACTGAAGAATCTCCCGCGCCCGCGACCTCATCCAACTCAACTATGGACGCCATGCTCAATATTTTGGGCACCTTAATAACACAGCTGACCGGCCCCATTGAAAGAGTTCTTAATAAACTCGATGGACCAGCAACAAAATGATTGGTCATCACATTCTCAATTGTAACGTTTGCGGCCTTAGGCCCAAACAAGGCGATGTTGAGGCATTATTACGTTGCCATACCCCAGATGTTGCGATTTTAACGGACACCAGGCTAAAGAAGGAATGCTATTGTCGTTTCCCAGGCTACTTTACCTACCGGCAGGACACTGAAACATCAACGGGGGGCGTGGCCATTTTAGTCAGGCAGGGAGTACCTTGCAAACAACTAAACCCAGTGGTGCCCTCTGACGGGAATCACTATGTAGTCACTCTCCAGCTCCGAATGACGAACAACATTATTGTGACTGGCATTTATCGACGACCTAGGACAAACCTAACGACAGCCAGGCTCATCATAACCCAGACTAGCAAAAACAAAAGTCACATAATAGTTGGTGACCTCAATGCCAATCATAGCTGGTGGAGTGGTACAACTCCTAATGCCCTCGGCAGGCACATAATTAAAACGCCGTTTACAGTGATCCATCCAGGTGTGCCGACATTTAGGCAACATGGCAACCCAGATAGGACTTCCACACCGGACCTACTTCTCACTCAACAACCTCATCGGGTCACCGGCTGCTCGGCGCTCGATTTCGCATCGTCTGACCATAGACCAATCATCTATGAGCTAGAAGGTGATATTCCGGAGCCACCTGTTACAAGATATGACTTCCGAGAGGCCAATTGGGCCCAATACAAGCATCTCATCGGTGCAGAGCTGCCCCCAGTTGCGCCACTCAGACATACTTGGGATGTTGACAGCGCCATCTATCAGTTGCAGGATACAATTCTCCGAGCTGTTGATGCCTCCATACCGAAGTTCGCCCCGGCTCCGCCTTCCCTGAGGAAGCCACCGGAACACATCATGCAACTGATACGGCAAACATTAAAAACAGATGGTTCCGGACGAAAAATAAAGATCTGAGGCCTGCGCTCAACGCCCTAACTACTCAAATAACGTCTCTCATGATACAATGGAAGACCACTATGTGGGGTGATCGACTCCGTAGTCTATACAGCGACTATAAGGCGTTCTGGCGGCTGGTTAAGACATCAGTCACCAAGAAAAACACGGTGAGACTTGCAACTAACGGGCAATTCATTGCAGTTCCGGAGCAGGCCGACATACTCGCCGACCACTGGAGAGGGGATAGAGTTAGCGAGCCAATCACAGCGCCTCTCGCCGACCACTGGAGAGGGGATAGAGTTAGCGAGGCAATCACAGCGCCTGATCAGCGGACCCCCACCCAAACCTCTATATATACCTCCTACCACCAGGTTTCAGCGACGTTTAACCATTACGGCTAGGACGGGATACTATCACATGCCTCCTCCGGTAGATACTGAACAGAACCACATGTTTGTATCACCGAAGCAGCTCAAGGCGATTCTTCGCCGGTGTCAGGGAAACCGAGCACCAGGGCACGACGGGATACAAACAGTGCTGCTCAAACAAATGCCGAGGAGAGGGATAGTACAACTAGCAAACTTATACAACTCTTGTATAAGATTGCGGTACTTTCCTGACACATGGAAACAAGCCATCTTGTTTCCATTACTAAAGCCAGCCAAAAGTGGAGATCACCCAGCCGACTACCGCCCGATCAGTCTGCTACCACAGATGGGGAAAATCTTTAAGAAAATTCTTTTGAATTATCTCAAAGATTACTGCTCGGAAAATGATATCATTCCGCCAGAGTAGACTGGATTCCAATCCAGTATGAGTGCAGAGCACCCCCTTCTGAAGGTGCAGTCAGAAGTTAGCCATAACATGAATAGAAACATAGCCACGGCTATGATTTCCATTGATTGCACCCAAGCATTCGACTCGGTGTCTCACGGGACACTGTGTCAAATGCTCTGCGACCGGGAATGCCCGGAACAACTATATTCAATTCTGGCTAGCTTCCTGAAAAACAGATCGCTGCGGGTGCGGGTGGGTGATAGCTTCTCCGAAGCTGTGCCACTGACCTGTGGAGTACCCCAAGGCGCCGTCTTATCCCCTGTACTATTCAACGTATACACGTCTGAGATTGTCGGAGCCCGGTACAAAAATACCACAGTTACTGCTTTCGCAGATGACATAGCGGTGTACAGCAGCAGCATGAGTGCCAAGGTAGCTCTAAGACAGGCTGAAGCAGCCTGTAACCAGATCAGTGAGAGATTGGGGAGACTCAATATCTCTGTAAACGCGGGTAAGACTGATTGTGTAATTTTCTCTTTTCAAAAGGGAAAAAGCCCGCTCCCTACTAGTTACATAGTAGGAACGAAGCAAAATTCACCAGCCAACGACCTAGTATATCTGGGAATTAAAATGGACAGACACCTCCATTTTAGTAACCATTTTGCGAAGAAGTTGAAGCATACACGCATGAAGTCTTACCGGCTTACGCACTTATTGACTTCCCCCAATCTATCACTGCGTCTCAAGCTACTGATTTACAAGAGCATACTCAGGCCTACTCTGCTGTATGGTGCACCGCTATTTCGTTATCTGACGTATACGACAGCTAAGAAACTCCAACTATTCCAAAACGGTATACTGATGAAAGTGGTCAGAGGTACTTCATTCGAGCAGCGACGGAACAGTAAGCTGCATGAGATGTTTGAGCTGCCTACGGTGGATGAATTCATCCAGCGTAGACATATCAAATTTTTCGACTCATTACAATATTTGACAAACCCGGTGTTTAACACTATAACCCCCGCTCCGTTCCCCCATCGATGGCAGGACGCTGTCGTGGCTGGAACGCTTTAGTTTTAGGTTCTAGGTATAGTTTTTAGTTTGTAAGTTTGTTTTTTTTTCTCCCATTTTTAAACCGAAGGTGAGCCCCATCACCTAGATTTGTATTCATAGTATTTGGCTATTAACCACAATCTGTATTGTTGAGTAACACGAACTCCTTCAAATGCATCTGTGCATAGCAGGATAAGGAGAAAATTGCAAAGTTTCTTTTAATATTTTCATTGTATAACTTCATGGGGTTTAGAAAAAAAAAAAAAAAAAAAAGTTTCAGCGATTATTCGTCGCACCAGAGGCAACAGGGCACCAGGAGATGACAAAATCCTTCTGAAACAGCTACCACGGAAGGGGATAGCTCACATAGTGAACATCCTGAACTCCTCACTAAGACTACACTATTTTCCCCAGACGTGGAAGCATGCCGTTGTCGTCCCACTGTTGAAACCAGCCAAGTCCGGGTATGAGCCTGCTCACTATAGGCCCATCAGTCTGCTGACCCAGCTGTCGAAAATATATGAACGGATTCTCCACACTCATCTCTCCAGGCACTGTGACGCTCAAGACATCGTTCCACCTCAACAGACTGGCTTCACCAAAGGACTCAGCGCAGACTGCAACCTTGTGAAACTGCAGTGGCACGTTGCATCGAACATGTGCCACAACAAAGTCACCGCGATGATCTCCCTAGACTGCACGAAGGCTTTCGACTCAGTCGACCATCGCACACTCCTGCAACGCCTGAACGACCACGAATTTCCAGAGCAACTACAGAATATTATGTCCTCCTACCTGGCAGGCAGAACATTTTCTGTACGTATAGGTGCCATACTAACCACCAGAAGAGATTTCGTGGTCGGAGTTCCCCAAGGGTCAGTGCTGGGACCCCTACTCTTCAACATATACACCGCGCATATCGCAGGAGCTTCATACTCCAACTGTGAGGTAGCGGCGTATGCGGATGACATAGGAGTCTACAGTACCAGCCTCAACCCGACGAGAGCTCTGAAGGCTGCAGAGGGCGCTGGTCAACTGATTGCCAATAGGTTGCGAGCTGTCCACATCCAAGTAAACCCAGCAAAGACTCAGGGGATCATCTTCTCTTTCCAGCATGGGAAAAAGAAGCGGCCACCCAGCTTTACCATCGATGGGACTACATGTAAACTAGCCAATAGCATCTGCTATCTAGGCATCAACCTAGGTAGGCACATGACTTTCGGCACACATTTACGAAAGAAACTGAAACGAGTCCGCAAAACATATTACTCTCTGTAGCATCTTATCACTAGCCAGGCCATATCCCTCCGACTAAAACTCCTCATATATAAGAGTGTCCTGAGGCCAGCTCTACTGTTTGGGACACCACTATTTCGATTTTTACATACCAGCACCATCACTAGCCTCCAGAGCTTTCAGAATAACATCCTGAGAACGGCACTGTGGCACACTCCTTTTCGCGACATGAAGGCATCCAACATGCACGAAAAATTTGAGCTCCCCACCATCACCGAGGCCATCAGACGAAGACACATCAAATTCTTCGACTCGATGAGGCACAGTCTCAACCCGCTCTTCCGAGACATGACACCACCACCGCTACCGGCACGATGGCAACTCGCAAGATCGGGTAGAGCAGAGGAAATGGTAGACATCACTACACTGACCCACTGACAACAAGCCTCTAAGGGGCACCCTCACTCTGACATCAGACTAACAACGACCACGCTACATGCCTAGAGAGACTCTAGGCCCAGCCACCGGTAGACTCTCACTACTGTACTGACTTAACCAACCTCCACCGAGGATTCCCACATTCCTAACTCCTCTCACACCACCTTCAAGCAGGTACTCCTAGTACAAGGTTCCTATCACTCCAAATATTTTATATTTTTCCCACATCCTAAATTCGACCTAGAGAGCTCGAAAAATTTTTACCATTTTTTTTTCTACTTTATTGATTAATTTACCTTAACTAATTTGGCAGGTCCGTCATGAGATCTTTAATTCAAATTGTTTTTATGTCTCCGACATAGGAAATTATCCCGATTGAATCGCCCGATCTCAAGGCTAATGTTGTAGTTATTAATAAATTGAGAAACTGGGAATTGTGAAATATATACAAATAAAATGGTTATAACAAATAATTATAATTATATAGAGTGCTGACATTAATTATATAAAAAATATTCAATTCCTTTTGAACAAGGATAGTTGTTGGTTCTTCTCCTCTTTTTCTGTATGGTACCACCAGTTCGGGAGCTTGCTAAGAGTCCGCTTTTCTAGGCGGTTGGGCTAAGACTGACTGTTTATCTCATCCCCACTCCTAAGAGCATAAGGGAAGATGCTTACCATCTGGTCACATCTGTGAAGGTTCCTGGTCATGATATTCTCAAATATCATGACCCTCACATATGGTAAGGGCCATTTTTTTCTTATACTCCTAGGAGTGGGGACGAGCAGGAGACCAGTCTTAGCACAACCCTCGAGAAGAGCGGAGTTAGCAAGCTCCCGAATTGGCGGTTGCCATACTATTGAAGAACCAACAGTAAAAAGTAACGTTGGTTGAATTACAGGAAGATTATCGATAAAAATGAGAAAAGAAAAGAAAAGCAGTTGAATGTTGATTGAATACCATGGTGAGTTGAGACAGATGGGCGGATAAGTTGTAGGTGGGTGTTATCAATATTGTTTATTATTATGGATCCATTCATAAAAAATGAGCTCAAATTCATGTTTTGTAACTAGTAGTAACTGTGATAATTTAAAAGGATTTGAATATTTTTTTATACATTTTGTCAATACTCTATGTTAATTATAATTATTGTCATAACCATTTTATTTGAATATACTTCACAATTCCTAGTTTCTCAATTTATTAATAACCACAAAATTAGCCTTGAGATCGGGCGATTCAATCGGGATAAATTCCTATGTCAAAGACATAAAACAATTTGAATTAAAGATCTCATGACGGACCTGCCAAGTAAGTTAAGTTAAAGTGATCAAGTAAAGTAAAAAGAGATGGTAAAAAATGAGGTAGGTTTCAATATATATATATATATATATGAGTTAAGGCTCGTGGTATGGTATCATGGATGTTAGGCCTAATACCACGTAGCCCCATGTAAACAAAGACTTTAAACAGAGGTAGAGGATTAGAAGCGAAATAAAGACAGTTTAAACCTAGCCGTTGTTCAGATATCAGTTCCCTTTACTCTCGTTCTCTTTTTTTTAATCGTCTCAAGCCGATTCACGATAACTGGTGCCGAAACCCGGGACTACGAACGTTCAGTAAAACGGACGTGTGGGTTTTTTTGTGGTTTTTTATATAACCAAGTAAAATGGTGGATTTACGGCCAGCAGCCTTCGAAGTTCCACTGTTGCCTAAGGAAACGTTGGCGTAAGCTCACGCAAACTCCCTGGCGTGGATGAAAGTGCGGACGGCGACGTCGCAAGACCTGAGAAAGACAATCTCGGACTTAGAGAAATTTTTAGGAAAACTCGGTGAGTTAAGCCATTTTCTCAAAAGCGGCTGAGGTGAATGATGGTCTACTCGATCCAGGCGACGCGAATTCGATTATGGCAGAATTGGTGTGCAGGGTAAAAAGAATATTAAACCTTATACAGGACGATGAAGACGCGCAACCCATGGTGGACGCCCGCCCTCACAGGGAGAGAGCTCTACAGGGCGAGGCGAGCGTTCCAGAAGTGCAGGAACCAACAGGTCCGGGAGGTCCCCCAGCCCCGACACAGGTCCCTCCGGAAGGAGTACGTGAAGAAGATTGAGGTTACCCGGAGGGAAACCTGGGATGAGTTCGTCCAACGCGAGTCGGAGAAGATTCCATGGGGCATACCTTATCGAGTAGTGATGGCCAGAGGTGGTCAGTCCAAGAAGTTATATACATGCAGTATGTGTGTGTATATACTATTTATACTTCAAGTAATGTTGAAAGACTAATTGTGGATCAATCTCTGGTGTGTCCACAATTTATTAGAGATTCATACACGCGATTTCGGTGATACCACCATTTCATTTTTAGATATGTTATAATTAATAATATATAGATTTTTTTTCATCTTGTTCATTTCCTATTCTATCAATTAAGGTATCTATTTAAAAATATTTGTGAAAGCACCGAAAACGGGTTTATCAGGGTCTAATAAACTATGATTAGAAGAGAGGGAGATGTAAATTAATTATACTTCATGTAGTACACATTTGGTGATGAATACCTATACCATCTCGGGAGTTCATAGACCCGTGGAGTGGAGAGCCCTAATCCATTACTGGAAGGACAGGGCAGGTTTCATCAGGCACCCTAATATTCTTTACTGCATAACAAAAATTTAAAAAGAATGTAAAAGTAATTTTTCATTTTAGTCGATTTGAGTTTTTTTTCTTTACGCAACAACTACTTTACGCCGGAGGTTCCGTGAAAAACAACTTTCAAGTTAGCGTCACAGCAAAATTTATTATGGTTCTTGGCGAAGTTTAGAATAAAATAAATCAACCCGAAAGGGTTATCCTATGCCATGAAAGTTTCGAGGAAGATTTTCAAATACAACTAACGTGCTCATAATCTTACCAAGCTAGCTTGAATTTATCCCAAAATGGAAAAGAATTACTTCAAGAATTTAGATCACATTATAAGTAAACTTATGTATCGAGTGATTCATTAAAATGCAAGAATAAATACATGGAATCAAACCACAAATAAAAACCAAGTATAACAATTTTCACATTAGAAATGTACAGAAAAATAATACACTGTAGTTCTCGTAGCAGTTACGAACAAAGCCCTCATCAATGAACGGTGAACGGCTTGTTTATTTTGTTTTAATTAGACAATCAATTTCTATTTTTTGCCACATCGGAAAAATGTTATCCATTTAGTCTTCAAACCACCAGAGTATTCTATTTAACTAATTTAGTTAGTCCATGACAAGAAGCTAACATGGCGATACACAATGATGACTGTGAAGGAGTTTGAATAGTTAATTGAATGACTAGTTCTATTACTACCAGTACTAAAGTCACTTTTCGTCGCCTAATGGTCAGCACGCTCGACTAATGACTACGGACGCCCTGGCTCGATTCTCATAAAAAAAAAAAAAAAAAAATCCAGGGAGAGGGTCTAGTCAAGGTTTACTCAGCTACGTGAGGAAAAATGAGCACCTATTTGAATAATAATATAATGAATCTGTTTTAGGAAAAGAAAATTAACTAAGGAGACACCATATCTTCATGTGATATTTAATTTATTGAAGTTAATAAAGTCTCATGACTTAGAAAAACACAACAAAAGCATGGTGGTGATTGTGAGCTATTCAACCCTAGATCCGTCACACAAGCTCCATTAGACATCAGAAGAATTATATTGGCAGAATTATAAATTGGCATTATTGAAACAAATTGATAACATCATTTTATGTAGTGGTTGAATTAAATGAGTTCTTTTACACATCGTAATTTAAAAATTGATGCTAAAATTATTATAGACAAATGAAAATTGGCTTCAAGGTATCTGATATCTTAAATAGGTGGAACCTCTCGTATGTTTCCGATTAAAAATCATGTCAGGTTTTTGCTATATGGGAGGAATCCACATACACACCTCAGCCCATTGGTGAACCTCTGAAGGTAGGATAAGGATAAAGTATACAAAGAAAGTTACTAGAAAAACTCGGATTTTCAACCAGTAATTTGCAAAAAAATAAACAAATATTTTCATTATATAAAAAAACTTTAATTTTCTGCTCAATATTAGTCAATGATGTCCTCTAGCGTTAAAAAATGTTTATCAAACGGTATAAATGAATTGCTGGTTGTAATTGTGCCTTACAAAGTTGAATTATACGCTGCTTATGTATGCAACATTGTAGCAAAACCACATTTTATATAATCAAATTCCTATTTTAAAAAGGGAAGTAAAGTTTTTTTAAAACAAGCATGTGAGTATAGTTTGTCGTATTCTGTTTTACAATGTAATGATTTTTTTACCACTAAATTTTTTAATGCAGTGATTTGGATAATCATAAATTTATGAAAAAACCTATGAGACAGACATAAGGTCGCATTCTTACTGTCGAGAAAATGCAGCAATGTGATGCTGAATGCAGTACTCGCAGTGGGCAGTGGTGGGGGGCCCATTGAGTCATCCCCACCACCGTTCCCCATTCATAGCCCCAGTAGGCACTCGACCTCCTTCCAATGTAGGGCTTTGTGTAAATATCGATTTCTTGTCATTTATCATTATTTTTTTTAGTTCTGTTCATTTAGTTCTGTGGTTTGTTCTGATTATTTGACTTAGCTGAATATTTTTTTGGTTTGACCTGCGCTATGGAGGCGGGCAGGGGAGGCGAGGTAAGCATGCTCCTTTACTACATAGCGGACGGAGGACCTCTTCCATTCATAAAATAGGATCAATTTTGAAAATTATAGCAGTTTCATTTATGTATGAGCGGTTTTCCCCGTTAAAATTGTGCATACTGGTGCAATAAATCGATGTTTCTATAAAACTACCATATATATTTTTGAAAAGATTGTTTTCAATTTTGTATATTAAAGTAATACCCTAAACGGAAATAATAACAAAATGTAAACGTGATGTTATAAACATTGCACGCGTTAGTAACGAGGGCACAGGGACTCTCTAGCTCCCCATTAAATCATGTTAAATTCATCGTGATCAAGACTTATCAATTTCGAAGGTCACTGTAAACTTTCATGACCATTTACCATCATAACCTTTAGCTAGGTACATAAGCCATGCATCAATGATTTCCATATAGCATGTGAAACCGGAATGTACCATAAGCTGTTAACATTTTCATCAAAGTGGAAATTAAGTGATTTTAAATGATTTATATATTTTACAAAACGATGGATATACATATCTACAGAGATTATGCGGTGTTGCGGAAGTGAATTATAAATATGTGTTCATGAATATTACAATTATAATTATAATAATATAAAAATGCAACTGGTTTTTTATAATCAAGGGAGGAAATAGTGAAAAATCAATGATTCAAAGTTCCCTAACCTACTCCTTAATTATTAATATTAACTTATAAATTTTAAGGAAGTGAAAAAAATGAAGGCTTAAGAAGGATTTAAAAATTTGGTGCTCCTACTATCAGGCATACGGCCATAGAGAAAAGGATTTTGGTGGAAGTATATTGTTGTGTAAAATAAATCATTTACCAAAGAAATCTTATTAGGGACCTAATATCAAAAGAACATAATCTATAAACTTAAATTAAAATAATTTACAATCTGAAAAACCAATGACGTACGGGGCAAGAATCGGAATGATTGGTTCCCCTTTTTAAGTTTTTACTCCCTCGTACCAAAATTAAAAAAAAAGTCAAAAAAATAACGAGTGATTGTGAAATAAGAGATTTTTGTTACTACGATTACAAGATAACGAAAACGACTTAAAATCGGGAACCTGATATTATAACTTCACATACAGAAGTACCAAGTCCAAAAAAAAATTCTTATCTGAAAATTCTGACTAAATGAAGTTTATTAATGCTATATATTGTGTGAAATCCTCTGGTCATCAAGGGTGACAAGTGAATACCCCAGAAAATGAAATTATAAAAATCCACTCATGAATGAATTCTTGTTGTTTAATCTCTTAATTAATTAATATTTTGTTAATCTTGTATTAATTAATATTGTTAAAATGTTAATGTCAATCATCTCATGAGGTATAAAGACATTTTCATTGCTTAGATAGAGGTATTCTGATTGTAGGTTGCCTCAACGATCTTCAAATTCGGAACGAAGACATTAATTTAAAACGTGTTATAATCTATAATAAAGCAACACGACATGGGATCAAAAATAAATCGTTTAAATTTTTGTTTTTATTGTCAAATTGTTTTTATTGCATACAACGTTCGACTAGTAAACGATAAAAATATGAATAAAATCTTCCGAAATAAAATAAATTTCTCAATAAAGATGACAACGAAGGGTTGTTAACGGATACATGAAGTAGCAAACTATGATTTTCCTTCGATAGAGAATAGATATTTTAAATTGTATAGTGGAATGGTTATTATACTTTTAATGGGAAAAGGCTAGTGCAGAATGATGCTGACATGAAAAATTTGTTTTTGTTGTAATAGCCCATGATAATCTTTATGGCTAGCTTACCCTATCTCATCGCTATATCAAACTGTAGCTGTGGGATAAATATAGAAGAACAATCCCTAATTACATTTAAAATATTATTGATCTGCATTTATAAAAGTGGAGGTTTCTGTTCACTAAGAACTCCTTGATCGTGAAGCTCGCTGGAAACAAATCCAGCACAATCTAAGCTAACTCTGAACAGTTTTAGTAAAGAGCGAAAAACGTTTATTATCGGTTTCGCCTCCAAACCCCTCGGCGAGACAGAACTGCAATTTTCATTTAAGTACCATTTTAAAGAAGACAAACCCCTCTTTAATGTTTATTTTGCTGACACTGTCATAGCAGAAATTCGTGAAAAATTTTCATCTCTTTGAAACTTCAGAACAAAAGATTTAACATTTGAAACCGTTGGGAATTTAGTGTAAGCAATGAATTCCTTAGCTGCAGATAGTTATTGCCAGCGAATAATTATAATGAAACACACAAAACCATGTCCTTGTCTTTGATGCAAAATATTAATATTGATATGTAATTTTTAGAGATAACTTACTTGCCCCATACAAATGCTTACACTCTTCTACTGGTTTCGGATTATTCCGAATTATCCTTCTATAGCTTCAAGCAAGTCAATACTCAGGGTAGATTGTTTGTGATGCCATGGAAATTAATTTCGCATATTTTGAGTACTTCAAGTAGGTAAATCCATTATGCCATCAAAATGAATTTCTTTAGCCAAAGTAAATAAAATATAAATTATGAGTTAAATAAATGGGTTGCGGAAAATATTTGCATTTGTCTTACAACTGCAATATAATATAAACGAACATTTACAATAAACTATACAAACATTGAATGTTCATTCACACAGGCTCTACGAAGTATGTATCCTATCTTATATAGAACCCTACAAAAGTATAATTTAGGATTATTCTTACGCTTGCTTCGGTGGAAGCCATGTAGGAAGGATATCCTCAAATGTGATAAGTGAAGGAGCAAAAAGAAGGGCCATATTTCGTTGGTAGAAATCGGAAGCCAATTTTTCTGACGTCATTGATTGTTGTTTTGAAATAATGGTCAGCAGTCACCGCAAACAGCTACGGTGAGCAGCAACAGTGAACGCGTACCCTTTAACCTTACCCTGTACCCTTTACCCTTACCCTGTACCCTTTACCCTTACCCTGTACCCTTTACCCTTACCCTGTACCCTTTACCTTGTACCCTTTACCCTTACCCTGTACCCTTTACCCTGTACCCTTTACCTTTACCCTTACCCTGTACCCTTTACCCTTACCTTGTACCCTTTACCCTTACCCTGTACCCTTTACCTTTACCCTTACCCTGTACCCTTTACCCTTACCCTGTACCCTTTACAGCGCAAAACACCGACCAATAGCAAATATTTTTATTCCTTGATGTGACAAAAAAAACACTATTCATATAGCTAACTACAATATATTATTGTTTCAAATATTATTATACACAATTTAAAAAATAGCCTTATGTACGACTAAAACTACCACTAACTAAACTATCAATCCTTTTCTTACCTTCTTATACCTTCAAGCAAGTTACTCTGGGTAGATTGTTTGTGATGCTATGGACTTTTTTTTGCATATTTTGAGTACTTTAAGTAGGTAAATCCTATTATGCCATCAAAATGAATTTCTTTAACCAAAGTAAATAAAATATAAACTACGAGTCAAATAAATCGGTTGCGGGAATAAATTCACTAATTTTATCAACTTGTGTACATTTAGTAAGTACTTATTAATCTGTATATTAACATGTACAAGTTCTCATGATCACTCACATCTGAAAATCATCTTGAGTAGTAAATATTTATAAATCACAAGGAGGTGGAAAAATATATTTAGCAATTAAATTATTCTCGATTTATCCATTAATTATTTCCTGGAAGAATTATTATCATATGATAACTATAAAAGGTTTTCATTCCCTTGACGATCCCGAGGTTAATGAAAAAAAGGAAACATTTAAGTCTAAACTAATTTAATTTAGATATAGGGGCTTATATATTCCAGTGGCGGTGACACTTTTAATTAGAACTGCCCCCACACCTCTCTAGCGAGTAAAAATTATAAAACAACAAATTAAACGTAACGTTGCACGAGGCACTAAATTTGACTTATATAAGACATAGCAATTAAGGATTTATAACACTGAAAAATACTGAGTAACAAACAATATAATGAAAAATATGTGCTGCAATAAAGAAATATGTAGTTTAGCTGAGTGATCCGAATGAGACAATAACGACAACAACTTCCCTCAACAGGATTGTGTAATATGTAGTTTAAAACAAAAGATATTCTTTTGTTCAAAATGTAGTTAAGAATTTTAGAAAAAATATCCCCATAAAAAATCACCTCTTTATTTAATAATAACCTTGTTACATTTAATAACATACAAAGCATTTAAAAATCAACGAATAATCACAACAAACTGAGAATTGAGAAGATAGAAAATAAATAAATTGAAATGGTGATCCAAGAGTAAACACATTTTCCGTCTTTCTATGCAAATAAATAAATATATATATTTGTAATAAATAAAAGTTTCAGTATAAACAATACATTTAACTCTCACGAGAGAACTTATAAAATAGTTAATCCAAGTATCATTAATCTTGCTATACAATTTAATTTATATCACATAAATTATATGAACTAAATTGTTTTTTTTTTTAATGCGCATACCTAAATAAAGGACCTATAAATTGAATAAGCTATAGAGAGAGATACCTCAACGACCTTACAAGAGTTTCTAAAATCCTAATTAACTATTATTCTGAGGAGACTGCTCTATATTCATTCAAACCATCTTCCTCATAATTAAATAAACAATATATTAAAAAAATATACAAATATACTAGATCCAAATTAAAACCTATTCAATCGGCTCAAATAACATTAAATACACAATATCTATAGCTGGCTCTCAAAATTTTTATAATATATATATACTGAAACCTACCTCATTTTTCACCATTTCCCTTTCTACTTTATTTGATCAATTCACCTTAACTAATTTGGCAGGTCCGTCATGAGATCTTTAATTCAAATTGTTTTATGTCTTTGACATAGGAATTTATCCCGATTAAATCGCCCGATCTCAAGGCTAATGTTGTAGTTATTAATAAATTGAGAAACTAGGAATTGTAAAATATATTCAAATAAAATGACTATAACAAATAATTATAATTAACATAGATTATTGACAAAAGTATCAAAAAATATTCAATTCCTTTTAAATTAGGATAATTACTACTAATTACAAACATGAATTTGAGCTCAATTTCTTTTAACGGATCCATAATAAAAACAATATTAATATCACCCAATCGATGATCTTCCTGTAATCCAATCAACGTTACTTTCTGCTGTTGGTTCTTCTCCTCTCTTCCTGTATGGTAACCGCCAATTCGGGAGCTTGCTAAGTCCGTTCTTCTCGACGGTTGTGCTAAGGCTGCTGGTTTATCTCATCCCTCATCCCTAGGAGCATAAGGGAAAATGCTTACCAGATGTGAGGATTCCTGGTCTATATTCTCAAATATCATGAATGTTACAATATATATATATAGGTTTTTAAATGTTGTTTGTATTGAACACCCTCGGTAGACTCTCACTACCTTCCTAATTCCACCCGCCTCCTTTAGGCATACCCCACCCTATATCCTTCTCATACATCCTTCAAATGGGGGACTCCCCTTAGTGAAAGGTACTCATTAGCCCAAAATAATTTTCCCACATCCTATTTTATAAGTTTGAGAGCTAAGAAAAAAAAAAAAAAAAAAAAAAGAAGTTTGTATTGAACGGTGATAATTTTTAATGTCATATTAATTTACCGTTTTAATTTTTTCATTAATTTTGAAAAGATTTAATTTGTTCTGCACTAATTAATGAATTTAATGGTTGCCATTTTATTTAGGCAACTGTTGATGTAAGATAAATAAACGGTATTTTCTGTGAATTAAGGAATTTTTGAAAAAAAAAAATTTCACACGGGGTTAATACAAATACAATATCACAGCGGGCGTTTGAGTTGCAGACCTAGGTAATAGTGAGCAATTATGTGACTGCCACTATTGCCACTGATATTCTTTTGTTCGTAATAGTACATGTGTTGGGTTGTCACTAGGAGGTGCCTGATCACCTAGCCCTCGTGACAAGTGGGGATTGTTCGAGTTAATAACCTGGACAATCGTTCCAGGACGGCATAATAATAATATCTGGCTCCATTTATGATAGGTATGTGCCCCGACAATGCACTATGTTCAAGAGGAAGAGGTACAGAAGTTTCATAAAGAATAAGGCCAGTTTTCAGAGTTCGAGCGGGAACCCAGCAGCGTCACAGATACAAGTTGTCAGAGGGTCTGCAAGTAGACTCAAAGACAGGGTGACAGACTCAGAGGCGATGAGGAGATAGTAGCTGACGAGGAGTCTAAGAGACTGACTTCCAGGGCCAGTGGCACTGGCGTAAAGCGACAACCGAGTAACAGCGGATAAGGAGAGAGAGTGGTTTTTAGGGTCAGAAGCCCCGGGATCAAATACTGTTTCCCCTTCCATGCCGGAAGGTGTAGCAGGTCTAAAAAGTTCTGTTTATGGTGGCCAGGTGATCAACCCTTTCAGGTTTATGGCCGCCGGGTGGCGCCCTTGGTCTAAAAGGGTCTGTTTATGACTGTTTATGGCCTGGCTTTTGCCGACCCTTTTTGGTTTTAGCTGACGGCCGTCGACCCTCTTACGTTTGACTTGTTTATGACTGCCGGTCCCGCGTTTATTGCTAAAAACTTTTACCATGATTTACATTTAATTACAATATATTTAGTTCCTGTTATTTTACTTTTGCTTACAATATGTATGCACCAGAGTATAGGGTGATTTAACTTAAGTAGTTAGCGGTTGCTACAACATGTTTGACCCAGAATCATTGGAAAGACACAAAAATCCATAATTCATGGATAAGTATCAATCATTAACTACTTGGTATTTAGCATTATATGTCGTATTTCTTTAAATAATTCGTATGCTTTAAACTCTTAAAATGATTCCTTTTTCCTTGATACTGTGAACTTTACAAATCCTGGAAGTGGCATTTTGCTTTTGAAACTCTACGATCCACCATTTTAGGTGCGACAATTTTGTAAAGATATGTAGGCAAAATGGGCGTGATTAAAATATGTTTGAAAGCCTTTACCAATTCGGAGCTCATTGACAACACTCATTGACTAAAATATCGCAACAAGTAACAGCTAACATAAATCTCGTCGGATTGAAAACAAAAACGGAGTAAATCAATTGGTTTAAAAATCAATCGTTCTTTCCTTCAGATGACAACGCTTTGGCAACATAAGAGGCAGGATAAGGAACAGCCTTTGACTACGGAGGCGGTTTTAAAGCTTACTAGCAAAATAATACACTAGATACTGAAAAAAATTATGGAAGAATTTATAAAAACATAACGGGAAATATCGATGGATTTAGATTTTCGGGAGTGAAATTTCAAGCAATTGTATTCTCTCTGAAAGTAAGCAAACGTAGGAAGATGTGTTATCAACGGAAATGATGGTCCAAACGAGTTTACATACTTGGTAAAAGTACCAATAAAACACCTACTGATATATAATCCGTTCGAAGACTGAATTTGCTTGAATGTGTAGTTCAGCAAGTAGAAGCGCTCTTTGTCGGAAATTACTACGTTTACTATCTCAAAAACAACACCGATGCTGGAACACAGCATCAACCATGTCGTGTTTACCTCAAACCAAGGCGTTAACAGTTCATATCAAGTGGAAACATGTTACTTTCGGATAGAAATATATGTAAGGGACATAGTTCTTAAGACACTAGATAATGTATAGTCTGAGACAATAAACCCTTAGGTAACTTCATTGCAACCAACAATAAGTTTTTGCCGTCTATCACATATCTACAGCATATTTGAAAATTATCCATGAAGCTATTTTGTAAACGATATTTTTTCATTTTTTTAACACATTTATATTTGCCAATTAACAAATGTTTTGTAATTACTGGAAAAATCGATTATTTAACATGGTACACTCGTTTCAAATCTCGAAAGTATTAGAAATTGGTATTTTGAGATATATTTGCGTCACTATTTTCTCCCTAAGTTGATGTTCACCATTTGCTCTGTAAATTTCTTGCTTTACTTTAAAACGCTCCCATGTACGTATCATACTGTACATTACTCAATGACTTACGAATAACGTAATGAAGTTTACTTTAAATTTTCGAATAACATTCAGTTCATACAGGACACTTTCATCCTCTTCCACTGATGGGGCAAAAGTATATTTTGCAGTAGTTTAAGGTTGACCCGGGTTATCTAGCCAACCCCGGCACTCCAGTTGTGAGGTTGACAACTATATCTGAAGTATATTTGAACAAGTGGTGGCGCTCGGCCAGTTCTGCATTTACTGATCTTTTTCAGCCAGCTGCTTCGGCTCATCCCCACTCTTATCGGCGCATCGCCATTCTTATCACCTCAGAAGCGTCGAACTTGCATCAGGTAGCTAGTGTTTCTAATTGAGAAACTTCTTGTTCAGAAGAATGTTACTATGCTTGACTTCCTTCCAGTGAGTATACTAAATTTCATTTCATTTGATCTTAATTCAGAAGATGGGCGTACCATAAAGGCAGTATGTTTGAACTTTGAACATAATCAATCAATTTGTCTCAAACGATTACTATTTATTATTTAGTAAGAATTTTTCATGCAATTTAAATTTTGCCTGCATTTTGTTTTTTGTTTTATAAAGATTTTCTTCTTTTTTTTTTCTGCTAAATGTTAAGGATAACATTTTTAAAAGTAACACTTTTTTTAAAAATAGTTTAATAATCGCCATATCGCATAAACGTTTGTTTCTTTACACGACATTAGGTCCTCCTATTTAGATCTTCATTCCCACCCTTACAGCACAGAGAGGAAAGCATCAGATTGCTGCGGTGACATCGTCAATGCTCCCGAGAAGCGTTTGCTGCCTGATAAGAAGGTTCCTGATAGCAGCCTCCATTCTATCGAACCACTCATGTGTGTGTGGTTAGCAAGTATCTCTGTTTCACTTATCAAGTGTAATGGATTGTTGAGAAGATACTGCCTGGTTTCATGGGCTCAGTTGAATAGCATTATCGGATTTCAAATACTGATAGCCTTGAATGAGTCTTGAGTAGGAGCAATTGTGTATTACTGTCCTGAAGTGAAAAATTACATTTGATTGACTAGGCTCAGAAAAGCTTGAGCAATAAACTTGCGATGAAAGGATTTTGCGGCGCTTAGACAATAAAAACATTTCGAGATACCTTTTTTTTTCTTGGAATGAATAAAACCACTAATTGTAATAAAAATATGGACGGGGCCAATTTATTTAAGTTGTGATTTAAAACCTTGGGATTAATGGTAGCAGAGCGAAGGGATGATTTATAATTATTTTATAAAGGGTTTTTACTATTGATTGTGTTTCTGGTATGCTTATATTAGTTTCAATTGGATAATTATATTATTTATTTTTAATGGTATAATTAATCACCAATAACGTTTTAGGTATTACTGATGAATTTCGTTTGCCGTTGAGAACGGAAAGCTGAACTTTTCAAACCACTGAGCGCTTGTAAATAAATATTATAATTTGTTGACAGACCTCATTGATGAGGTATTTTGTGGTTTTTGTTGTACGCCTGTCTGCAGGTGTAGATGCACCCCCTCAAATATAATCGTATATAATAGTAGCACTTCTTTCTTTATTAATTTTTGGCCCCCCTATCTAAAACTCATTGTCGTAGATGTAGTTATACTGAAATCCTCTTGCAGTCTCCGTGTTCCCCCCCCCCCCCAAATTCCTAAATATTGTCTTGAAATCATATATTTCGCTAATGCAATTCTTCGTCTTACTGGGAATATTATTTACAGGTTTAGTAAGTTCACAACGTCTGTCTGTGAGGAGATGTTAATTTCGCTTACGAAGGTATTTATTGGCGTCTATTTACACAAATAGTGAAGTACATAAAAGCCCCTTGGTTCATTAGACTCATCAGCTACATACTAAATTTTCAATTGAGAGGTTTAAACTTATTTTGTGACATTTTTTTATTTTATTTTTTTTATTAACGTGCGTGAGTAAGGTAATAGGTGATTGGTTTGAGGGAATAACTACTTGAAGATCAAATCGAAATCAAGTCAAAGAATCAACTAGAAGAATCGAGACAAAAAGTAAAATATTAGTAGGCTCCATTTAATAATCCCCATCTCTGGACCGCCTCCATAAACACGGGACAATTTCAATTGCATTTCTCAAAGAAAGCATGAAATTTTATAGTACGCGCAACTCCTAAAGGGAGTGGAAGTATCAAGCTTCTAGGTTCCATCAAGGAAATCAGAAACTAGAGAAAATTGCTTCTACTATACTCTAAGCTTAAAGCTAAAAGTAAAATAACCCGTCTGAATTGTTGATTGTTGCAGGTTATTCACCATTATGTATTTAGGATATGTCAAAATGGTGACTCATTCAAATATAAACGTGAACAAGAAAAAATAATGTGCTTGTAATTCAGATAGTACATGAGATTAATTTTTTTTTTTTTCTAAGCTCTCTAGTTAGAATTTTAGGATGAGGGATAAATATAAAATATTTAGGGTGATCGGATCCTTGCACTAGGAGGACCTGCTTGAAGGTGGTGTGAGAGGAGTAAGGAGTGTGGGAATCCTCGGTGGAGGTTGATTGTTACGGTACAGTGGTGAGAGTCCACTGGTGGCTGGGCCTAGAGTCTTCTCTAGGCATGTAGTGCAGTCGTAGTTAGTCTGATATCAGTGAGGGTGCCCCTTAGAGGCTTGTTGTTGGTGGGCCAAGCGCCGTGATGTCAACCATTTCTTCTGCTTTACTCGATCTTGTGAGTTGCCATCGTGCCGGTAGCGGTGGTGGTGTCATGTCTCGGAAGAGAGGGTTTAGACTGTGCTTCATCGAGTCGAAGAACTTGATGTGACGTCGTCTGATGGCTTCGGTGATGGTGGGGAGCTCGAACTTTTCGTGCTTGTCGGAAGCCTTCATTTCACGAAAAAGGGTATGCCACAGTGCCGTTCACAGGATGTTGTTCGCTAAAACTAGCACCTCCTTGGAAGAGACCTCTTCCTGGTGGACGATGGTCGCTGTGGTCCTACAAACTTTAACTAGTAGCGTCTCCCACGGCGATCCAGTCTGCCTCTCTCCAGTTCACACTCGCCTTTGGGATCCGGACGGTTTTTACCGGACCCTTAAATACCGAGTGTGAATTCGTGGTCATTCCAAGACCACATACATAAACTACCTATAATACCTACCCTGTTCCAATTCTCCTAAACATAGTGCTTTGTCGGGGCACACCTTCTGAGATATTTTGTAGTCAGATCAATACGAATAAAGTGGCCAGCCGACTAGGCCGCTAGCAAAGGTCAAAGACCACAGGTCCACCCATTTTATCTCTTTCTTGACGCTCACCGGACAGCGCCTGGGTTGTAGTAACCCTAGCCCGCAGTGGGTATCCCCTTCCCTTTGGGGACACAATTCTCCATAAATAATATAAATGAGCATGTGGTGGAAGCCAAAATGTTGAATATTTTCTGAAGATCCGCTGATATCAGTCCAAAATAATGCTGGAAACTACTTATTAATAAAATTTGGAACATGGAAATTATGCACATTTTTTAATTATAAAAATATAAACATTAGCTACCTTATGTCATTCGTTAAAGTTTAATTCACATTTGAGAAACACTAGAGTAACAGTTCTACAACCAAAACCTAAAGTATTAGCATTACCGAAATGCATGAGCTTTTTTTCTTTTATTGTAAAATATATTCAATTTGACGGTAGAATAATGAATAAAAAACAGTCCCAAATAGAAAATACAATGAAATTTTGGGGCGCAAAGCCTTGAGTAATTCAGACTGCGGCGCTACTACGTGCCACGAGTAGCTAAAACAGGGACGAGCTCTATAGAATTCATCTCTATTCAATAAAGGGATACACCCCCCTCAATGGCGGCTTTGTAGCAAAATTACTGGGCATAAAACGCTTGGGAAAATGGCTTTCCATTTGCTCCAAGGCAGATTTCCACTTCCGGTTTATCCTGAGGGAATTTTTTATTTATAAATTGACGCATAAACCGATGCTATCTCAGATTTAATTGCGATCAGTAATTAATGCAGTTGAATCGACCCCAATTTCAGGAAAACCCAATGAGTCTTTGTAAACCGAAAATTTACATTATTTTTATTATTAAACTGTATTTTTTTGTGTGTTAAAATTGTTTTTTTCAAATTCTGTAATTTCGAAGCGTCAAGGGTTGTGCATGATACATGATACATGTGCAAGGTACATGACCTCTTTAGGAAATTTATGTTAATAGGAGCCACTAAAACAGATGCAATATTCTTTCTTTGTAACAGTAGAAGGCATTAGTAAAAAAAAAAAATTGTTGTATATAATATCTTTATTTAGTTATCATATAATTGCTACAAAGGCCTAATAACAGATAATTTCAATATATACAGCAATATAAATAAAAAATTCTAAAAAACATACAAAAAAAATTAACAACAAATGCAATTTGGTACAAAAGAGTAAAGCCAAATGTGAAGTTTAAGTAATACGAACTGTAAAAATAATTTACCAGTACACAAAATTAAATTTTTGAAATAATTTAAAACAAATACACAAATTGCATTATGTTATACTATAATAATTTAATCAACAAAAACCCAGGATTGTAATACAATCTTAGGGTCAGAGTAGTAATTGTAAAATTTTTAAGCTCAGTTGTTTATTTTTTTGGTTTTGTAATATTACTGTTGCAGCAATGTTTGTACTAAAAAATTCAAAATTGAATTCTTCATTTAAAATGCTAAAATCTTTTACAAGTATTATTCTATTTATGAAATCTTTTGTTTCTTTTCCAGGCACAACTTTATACTGACCGAAAACTTCTTCTAAAAATGATAATATTTAAATGTATAAACATTAAATTACACATTTGTATTTATTTAAAAAAAAAATTATTTGTAAATAATATTTATTGATCATCGTCAAAGAGTTTTGCCTTCAAATGTAATACAGTAATCAAACGTTTGGAAGTGTGGTGCATTTGAAAATACTGATAATCAATCAGCTTGGTAAAAAAGTTTTGAAAAAATCGAACCTTTTGAAATATTGTGATTATTGTTAACAACTTCAAATGTGCGCTATTACGATAATAAACCCTTAATTGATTGAAAAGGGTTAAATGGCGAAAAATTGTGTTTTCAACACATAATAGCGCTACTACAGCTACTTACTCGTAGTTTATTGACCCCTCAGAAACGTGAACTGGAGACTGAGTGATGGAGATCAATAAAGCCAATTTCACGGGCAGCTTTAAAACCTCGGGTAAAGTTAGGAGCAAGCTGCCACCTAGGTAAGTACGAGGTAACGTAATGTATGTATAACACTTCTTACTAACTTATTCTTCTAATACCCCTACTTTACGTACGAGTAATACCAAAAGTCTTAAAGAGGTAATCAATTTCCTTTACCAAATATGTATCAGATTTTAACACGTCAGTGTTAAAGACAGGTCTCTTCGGTGAAGCCAGCTCACTTTGATTAATAAGCTGCCTATGATGTAGCTTGATCAACTTAAAGGGAGTCGTGAGGGGTTGTTATACCAGATTGTCATTGGGCTTAGGCATCCATCCATTTTAACATGGGTTATTATCATTTCATAATTAATCATCTCCTACAAATTGTTTCCAAACTCGAAATTACCTTTACTTCGTAGCTTTTATTGGGAGTTAGTCTGCCAGCCTCAATGAACAAAATGTTATTGCGAAAAAGTGATCTAGTCGATATTTCAAACGTACATTCTTCAGTTTCTTATTCATGCTAGCTACATTTGTTTATTCTATATAGTATGCACGGAGAGGGGTCAAACCCCACGCAAATATAGTCTAGCATGATACAGATATTATAAAATAAATACACAAAAAAAATAACAATAGGCCATGTTATCAACTAAATAATTGATATACACGAGCTGCCATAGATCCTAATCTGCGCCGTTTTGATATGATTTAGAAAAATATATACTTTGATGAAATTATTCGAATTAACTATAGAGTTTCAATGTTTATGACCGACTATGCTATATATCAGTAATGATGCCAATTTTTGATGCCCACTTCCTGGTATATTATTTCAACGGAAAAATATGTAGCCTGATGTACATCAAATTATGTATTTGTAACTCTCTCAGCTCACAACTTAGGGGTTTATAACCTGGGATCCTCTAGATACAGGATTCAGGTCCCTAATGAAATTAACGTTCCTTGGAAAACATCTTAGGAAAAATATATTTATTATTTTTTTTTTTATAAGTCTGACAGTTATCGGCACGCTAATATTTAAGTGAATATGATTGATTTACAATAATTTCCTTTGACTAATTCAATTTAAACTGCCTTAGAAAAAATAAGTGTTAATGAAAAAGTTGGCAATAATTGTGAGATCAAAAACTGGATACATTCATTGGTCGTCATTGATTGATTATGCATTGCTTGTTATAAATAGTAAATTAACGTCCGTACATAAGCTTTTCTCATAAACCCATTAGGCTTCAAGTAGAGTAAATCCCTTTGTTTTACTGTTATTCATGACCTGGGTGATTTACGCCGTAATAAACTGGACCAATGCTAGCCAGGCAGCCAGCGTCACCAAAGAACACAATCAAGTCTGTTAGATAAAAAAATTTAAAAAAGAACTCTCAAAGAGATAACTATAAATTTAAGTTACTCACTACTACAAATAGTTTACAAAAATGCTCTACAAATTTCAATAAAAATATAATCGATATCACCGATTTTCCTATGAATATCATCGATGGCATTTTACGGTACTATTGACTGCTACAGTAACACACTAACGACTTATTACCAATATTTTCCCAGTTCGCTGGATCTCATGATGGAAACAAATTTCCCAGCCATGACCGAATAAGAAACCTTAACCGTAACGTACCGCTTTACCTATTCATGTCATGATACATATATAGTCACATAAATGTTAACAAAATTGAAATTGGCTGTATTAAGAAACGAATTTTTAAGAAAATGACAAAAGAAACCACTGAGATCAGACTCCTCTCTCCTTTGAATCCTCTGTTAGTTCTCTTAATGCACTAACAGTATATAAGTATAGTATATAGCCTATTGTATTTTATATAAGGTTGATAATAGGGTACACTCAGATCGCGCATTGTTAACTGATCTGCGGGATGTCTACCTTCTCTAAGCTTAATCGCTCTGTGCCGCTGCTGGAAGACCCAGGCAAATCGCAAGGGTATTAAATACACACAAGAAGTTTTTTGCTCCAATGTATACCGAAGAGGACGCGCTATTAGTTTTTATTATTGAAAACAACGAGCACATCGTAATCGATGACATCGGGTGCACCTAAACATTTCAAGAAAGATTTATTTGCCGGTGACTTCATAAAAAAATTGATATTGGACGACAAAAACTCGAAAAAAGTTTTTTCCTTGGATAATATGCATTAGATAAATTTCAACTTCATTATTATAATTCTGAAACTATTACCTTCAAGAACAAACATTTATTTAACATAAAATGGGTTGTTTGAAAGTTTCAATGGTCATCAGTTCAAATGATTGCGAGAGAATAGAAAACATAATTTAACCTTTATCTTTTTATGATTAAAAAGAGAATTCAGTGTTACTTAATTTTTCCAAATGTTAATTAGGGGTGCCTAAAATATAGAATTATTGAAGTTAAGAAGAATATGTTGCTAAGGACACAGTGACGTGCTCACTCTTGGGGCTATTTTAACTCGGGGAAACTTAAAACTAAAACTAATTTTAGTCTTCCACGATGACCACCTGTTGCTATCGATGGGGCAGATTGGAGGAATTGGACGAAATGGATGACTGAAGGTGGATGACTTTCATTAATTACAGACATCTCAATCACTTCGTGTATATCACTCTTCTTCTTCTGGAATGATGTATGATACTCTATCCAAGGGGTCTGGTGCTTTAGCGTTATAACGCAGCTCAGGTATTACAAGATACTCGACCGGTCTCGTTATTGACCACTCATATGGAATGGAGTGGGCCTGAATTTCGTAGACAGTACATAAAGCAAAGAGCTGATTTGAAACATTTGCGGCCGATAGATAATTTCCCCGATCCACCATGGTATAACATAAAGTTCAGATGACTGAAACGTGTAGCACAGTGCAGCATAACCAGTAGTCCTTTATAACGAATATAAGTGGAGTAAATATAAAAGAAAAGAAATGAAAAAAAAAAGAGCTAGGATGGAATGGAACTGCCATGTACAGAACGAGTCGTCATAAACGAGGGTGTGAGCATCGGATCGAGGCCACATAGGGCTTGGGAAAATGAAAAGTACAACAGAAGCACAACTGAGAATCGCCTGACAGATATTTTCTAAACGGCTTCACTTCTGATGTCGATGCTCCCCAAAATGAAGACGACTCTCCATTAGCGCCTGGTCTGCAGCTGGACTGGTTCAGCTCCACGGAAGAAGAGGCAAGTTGCAAAATAAGCGTCGCTTATTTTATCTGCTTCCTTCCAATCATAACTCGTGGCCTATAAGACATTACCGCCGATATAACCACCGCCTGACATGTGGTACTGGGATGCCTCTTCGGATTCAGCCAGCCCGGGAAGCCTCAGGTCTGCTCACCTCATTTTACTGGCAGCTGTGTGCTCTATATGTTTTTTTGTTTTTTTTATTTCAAAACCTCAACAAAATAATACAATGTACAAAAAATAAATAATTAAATAATTGGATTACATATTTCTCCTCTTTCTGCATTAACATGCATTTGGCGGAGTGCATAATATAATAAAGTTTTTATTGTTGTTAAAAGTTTATCATTCTTATACAACACTAGGTGATGAGACTGCTCTATATGTATTTGTGGTACCATGGTTCTGTTCATTATTGTAAGATAGGATATCCTAATCTTTAATACAAATTTTATTGTCATGGTCCACTACGATTTGTATCAGTTATTTGTCAAGCATAAGTATTCAAACTAATAAATCCTCAAATATTAAAGTTTGAATTCCTAATTGTGGATATGTACTACCCTTACTTTTTTACCTATCTGACACGAATCACCTATGGTAAACGAAAGTAGATTAAACTATCAACCCTTCTTCCATGTTGTTAAAAAATAGATGTTGATTTCATCAATTAAACGTTCAAGGTTGTCTTTATGGTTCAGAGTGCATAAAGCGGTCAACCATGCCGTGGATATTAAATAATAGAAAAAAAATCAAGATTTAAATTGAAAAACATCAACATCACATGATTTAATTGTTGGTGTGGGTATAGATTAAGTAAATAACGCAGCGTATTCTCGCAAGTTATTCATTTGTTTTTCACAAGCGCTTTCAAATGGCTATATTGCCTTTCTCAAGTGCTCATAATGTTAACATAGACTGCTGAAAGCGTTGGAGAGTAAGAAATAAATAACTTGAGGGAAGACAAATCTAGGAAGTTATTTACTAAAAACAGCAAAAGTAATAAATTCTCACATTTCTTACAAGTTCCTTAGCAGATTGGCCACTGAATTTCGCTCGAGCTTAAAATTGAAGACGGGGTGGATAGGAGAAAGGAATAGCAAGAGGCCATGCTAAAGGCGTCACTTGAAAGCTTGAATTATAAA
Source organism: Acanthosoma haemorrhoidale (assembly GCA_930367205.1). Lineage (NCBI taxonomy): Eukaryota > Metazoa > Arthropoda > Insecta > Hemiptera > Acanthosomatidae > Acanthosoma > Acanthosoma haemorrhoidale. Next base: position 25,157,654 of record OV884013.1, on the reverse strand, counting down.
TTTCTAGTTTTTTCAGATTTAATAGACATTATTAATTTTTATTGAAGTTGATGGGTCTCATTACATTAATGACATCGCCCCGACAACGCACTATGTTCAAGAGAAGAGGTACAGAGGTTTCATAAAGAATTAGTCAAGTTTTCAGAGTTCGAGCGGAAACCAAGCAAGCGTCACGAGTAAAAGCCACGGAAGAGTCACGAAAGCTTCGCGAGGAAACTGACGAGAACACTGGCGAGGAGATTAAGAGACTGACTTCCAGGGCCAGGAGTCCTGGCTTAAGGCGTCACCGAGTAAAGGTAGCGAGAGGCTCAGAGGCGGATGAGGAGACTAACTAACAGGGCCAGGGGGCCCTGCCTTAAGTACCCTCTCTACTTCCGGCTAGGAGGCTATGAGGGCTGTTAATGTTTATGACTGCCAGCTGGGTACCCTTTTAAGTTTATGACTGTCTATGACTGCCAGCTATTGACCCTTTCATGTTTATGACTGCCAGCTGGTGACCCTTTCTCGTTTATGACTTAGTTGACTTCCGCCTTTTATTGCTTAACACTTTTACAATGATTTACATTTGATTATAATACATTTAGTTCATGTTATTTTACTTTTGCTTACAATATATATGCAATAGAGTATAGGGTGATTTAACTTATGTAGTTAGCGGTTGCTACAGACCTCTAAAGGGGTTTGGACTCTGTTCGCTTTCATGTTCTTATACGATTTTTGAATAAAATTTTCCTTCTTTTCAATGACCCCTGCGTTCAATCTATTGTCATTCTGTGCGCTTGTTGAACAATAAGTTTATCAGGTGTGGCCATACCAAATGGTTAATTAGGAGCTGATAATTGTTTAGAAAATAAAAATAATATTGGCATGGGGAGACTTAAGATTTATTTAACAGATCCTTCATAGTACTTTGTGATTTAATAATGTTCGTTTTTTTAGTATAATTATTAAAAAAATAATAAAAAACAATGTTTGTAGGAGATTTGATCCTGGAAAAAAATCGAGTGATTAGGGTGATCGATAAAAGAAACCGAAACAATTTTAATATTAATATATAAGCCTTAAAAAATGGCTTTCTCTGTGTTAATTTATTGAAATATATTTAGAAGGAACTAAATTATTTATATAGTAGAAACATATTTTCCAAAGAGTTCCATCGATATTTTTTTTTTTTTGCTTAATCACAATGTTATATTCTCATTAGGGAAGCATAAACTTTGAAATATGATAACGATAAGCTGCTGGCAATTGTAAGTTTGTAAAGGATGAGGAAAATAAAGGTAGGGGGAAAAATAAAGGTCCCCACCAGAGGAAATAAAGGTTGGCTGCTCTGTAGTAAAGCAGGACAATTTATGTAGGGAGTGAGAGCCAGTTAGGGGGCACCCACCCGGGGCAGTTTTCACGCTGTTTTCTCAACTTTTCCTGGCGGCAGCTGCTGGAGAAGTTTCAACCTCTCTCCGGGGCTTAGGCCGTATAATGTACCTTATGTTGTATACAGTGGTAGACTTCCTTTTCTCCGTATCCGAGCACCGCTTTGTCAGAACAATACTGTCACTAATAAACCCAATGATCAGAAGCCTACCCTTTCTTTCTTTTGGAGTTATTTACAATTATGATTAACAATTGAGCAGATAACAGTTGAATTTTAAAAATAAATATAAACAAAATTAAGGGCATAAATGATGGATTATCAGTTTTTGTTACATATATCATCATGTTTTTTTTTGGGACACCTGGGATTCCTAGGACACAAGGAAAAGAGCCGGGGGACCTGAGGGTGTTTTCAAAAGTATTTCTAAAAAAAAGTAAATATCCAGTACCAGAGTCACATTATAAATATTAACATCTTACGAGTTTAAAGTGATGGATGAATTTTAATTTTATAAAAGTCATGCTACTGGCCATCATCCCCACTCATGTCTTGAACGTTTGTGGCTCTTTTGCCTTCTCCTTGGTCTTCACCTCATGTCAAAACGGTCGGAGATGAGCTCTGCTCCTTGCTGCACCTCCACCAGCTTGCAAAGGGATTTGCTTTGGAAGTGGGAGTGCCAAATGTGTGTGTGTCATTGTGTGCATTGTGGAAATTGTAAATTTTCAATATCATATAAAATTTTATAATTTGTTTTCCTAATAATTTTATTAGATCCTAGTAAACCACTAAATAGATTTATAATATTTACAATAGACACTAGAAATGACGGATTCCACCAGTTGAAATTCGCGATTCGATGTAATGAGAATATATTGCTCCATGAAGCAATCATCAAATTCCTAATACCTACTGTGCCTCTATATGGGTGGATTTGAACCTGCTCTGTTGAATCCAGATAAGGCGTCTTTAATGCGCACACTCCTGAATTGTAATAAGCCTTATAGAGCCTCTGTTTGGAAAGGGCAGCAACTCACGCGTTCCTTAACTTACAAAGACCTGTGGTAACTTGTATGCCTTTGAACGGGATGTGGTGGATAACATGTTTATGTTTGAAGTGGAATAGTAGATCCTGTAACAGTGGCCTATTCAGAAACTCGTGAGTTCAATTTCAACTTAGAATTTAATAGAATACGCTCATCATCCCACTATGGGTAATAAAAAGATATAACGCATCGATGAGCGATAAATGATTTAAATTCAAATAAATTGACATAAAAGTGTTATATTCATTACTTTATTTTTTTTGACTTCGATAATGCTCCCGGAGTAGAAACCGACACGTCACTACTGCCAGACACATTATAGACTTGAATATGGAAACAAAAAAAAGTCAAAATAGCCAGCTTTTGCTATGGGCCACTAAGCTGCTAGTCTAACTCAATAAGAATTTATTTCAAGTACTGATGTTTTTAAAAAAATTCCAGACCAAATTAGTGTTTTTTTCACTTTCATTTAGCATAACTTCTGCAGCTGCTAAGCGCAAAAAAAAAAAAAAATTGTTTACCTTCTTCCTACAACTACCACACACAGCTCGAAGAAGTGATGCTTAGAAGAGAAAAAAAACAGTGGTCAGACCTATTTGGCCCTAATGCAAGGGTCATTAGAGCGCACAGGTGCCCTCCTGGTCCTTACACAGTCCTTCGAGGAATAGCAAACAGCTCTTGTAAGTATAGCAACTGATGTGAGAAATTATAGTGATTATGTGCACATTTACATTTTCAGTTAAGCATAGTAAATTCAGATACTTGTGAAAATGCATGATGTTCTTTGATGGTTGTTCATCAAATTATCATAGACCATAAAGAAGGATATGATAAATTACATAAATCATATCAGAGATCTCCGAGTATTTAGCTTTTCCAAAAAACAAAATAGTTACAAACGAAGAAGTAGTTGAACAAAGAATGCTCTGTTAAGAATGGTTTAAAAAACAGACCTCTCGAAGCAGGTGCACCGTTTAACTTAACTACATCAAATTTTATAGGAGGGGTGAAAACAGATACCTTATTAATTTTCTCAAGATTCAGAAAAATAGCTGTAGTCATAAATTTAGTCAAAGGGAGGTATTGCAATGACATATTTAGTTTTTAACTACCAACTACTAAAAACTGTACATTGACAAACTTATTGGAAAAACAAAAGGAGCTAATCGGTATTAGTTATTTCATTACGACATGGGACATAGGCCAAAGAGGAATTGCCGTCATCTGACTATATTCAGTGCTTTCTTCTGATTCCTCCTCAAACTTCATCCTGTTCAGGGAAAACCCCTGAAGGGTAGGGGGGATACGTGCCATCGAGGCTGACGAAGAGCGCGAGAGCCACATACGCTCAGAACATGATTGGAGAAACTGGTTTTGCCAGGACTCCCACCGTCGATGGAAATCTGCTCTGAGTTGATAATTAAATACATTGACCGTGAATGAAACGTCGACAGGAGAGACCCAGCCTCGAGCGGACGACAGCTCGGTCACTGGGCGATATTTTAACTCATTTCCACACCACGGCTGACTCAAGGAGCCAATTTCCTCTGTGTCCGAACTGGCACTATATCAATTTATTCGCTTACAATTCCGATAGCGGGTGCGTGGGGAAATTTCACTCCCGCTTTTTGTAATTCCAATTTCTGATGTAATTTCCCCCATTTACTTCCAATCCATTTCATCCACACAATAGGCGATCCTATTCACCACCAAATCAAATAAATAATGATAAATTTAATTCATAGCTTAATAAATGTCATATTGATATTGGTAAGGTGATAGAAAGACATTTACAATATAATCGTTAAGCTAGAATAAAATAGAATAGGATTAAGTCCCCTATGAATAGCATTATCGTTCAGATGGCAAATTCACATCTAGCGAATAAAAAAAACTATAACATCATAATATGAAAATAAAATAGTAATAACAGCGTAAAATAAAGTGTGAACCTCTATAATTGATAAATGATAATAATAATTATGAAATAAAAACCACAGGATCCACGAACATATAAGAAACTAAAAATAAAAACAACAATATGCAGAAGTCTGTACAGCAAGACATTAGATTGTAAACAATGAAATTAACCCAAAAGAAAACAAGAAAGATATGTAAAAATTGGAAGCTTCAATTTATCTTTGTATGGTAAACAAACAAATAAAAATAATTAATACAAAAATGAAAGTTTTTTTTTTTCATAGCTCTTAAACTTATAAAAAATAGGATGTAGGAAAAATAAAAGGAATTTATTTTGGATTGATGGGTGCCTTTCACTAAGGGGAGTCTCTTTTGAAGGAAGTATGAGAAGGATATGGGGTGTGGGATGCCTAAAGGAGGCGGGTGGATTCGGGAAGGTAGTGAGAGTCTACCTATGGTGGAGCCTAGGGGTACTAGGAATTGTTTTGAAGTCGGCGTGACTGGCGTGACCTGGCCCCGCCGCTGAAGGGGGCTGCACTGAGTGGGCCTATCGGCCGGGAGATTGACCCACCCTGAGCAGGTAGAAGGGGTCATTTTCTTTCATCTCCAGGCTTTGGCGGTCCAGCAGTGCTTCCAACGGACGGGCGTTGGTGGTGGTTGAAGGTCGGAGAATAGTGGGTTTTGGCTGTGTCGAAGTGAATCGAAAAATTTGATGTGTCGTCTCTTGATAAAATTTTGGATGGCGAGCAATTTTTCGTGGATCTCGTCTGCCTTCATTCGGTCGAACGGGGTATGTTTGAGGGAGGTGCGGAGAACTCTGTTCTGGAATTGCTGGAGCGTTTTTAGAGTGTTAGGAGTTAGATACTTGAATAGTGGGCTCCCATACATCAAAGCAGGTCTCAGGACGCTCTGGTATATCAGCAGCTTGAGGCGTACCGATAAAGCCGGGCTGTGAAGTAGGTGTCTATGGGTGTGGAATTTCTTCCTAATACTCTTTAACTTCTTACCGAGATGTGTTGTGAACGACAAGTGTCTACCGATGGTAATTCCAAGGTAGCACAGCTTGTTGCTCACAGGGCACTCTTTGCCGTCTAAGACGATGGATTTAGGTAACTTCTTTCCAGATTTATAACTAAATATGATTGCTTGCGTCTTGGCCGGGTTGACTTTGATGTTGACGGCATCGAGTTTCTCAGCAATGTGTTGACTGGCGCTCTCAGCAAATTTTAGGGCTCTGGTGGGATTGATGCTAGTGCTGTAAACACCTATGTCGTCTGCATACGCCGATACCTCGCAGTTGGGGTATTGGCTCTTACGATGTGGGCGGTGTAGATGTTCAACAGCAGGGTGCCTAGCACTGACCTTGGGGGACACCGGCAGTATATTTTCTTCGGGTCGTAGACGTGGTGCCTATCCAAACCAACAAAGTTCTGCCTGTGAGGTATGAAGTCATCAGGTTCAGTAACTGATACGAGAATTCGTATTCCCTCAGATGTTGGAGTAGGGTGTAGTGGTCCACAGAGTCGAAGGCTTTCGAACAGTCCAGTGAGATCATAGCGGTAGCTCTATTGCTCCGGACGTTCGGTGCGACGTGGTGTTGCAGTCTCAACAAGTTGTTGTCCGCACTTAAGCCTGTGCTGACACCAGTCTGCTCTGGTGGGAGTAGCTTTGATTGTGAATCTTAAAATAAAAGTCTGGAAATATAATATAATGAATGAACGAATCCTTCCCAGACTAACGAGAGTGTGTTTGGGTGGCGAAGAGGTGTTGAAATAGAAACGCTTTGAAGGTTGGAATGAAGCATGACGGATATTAAGAGTTAAAGAGTACCAAAGGATAGTAGAGCGAGTATGGAAGGACCGAACGTATGCTGCAGCTTTGTCCGCAGTAGTATAAAGATCAGAGAGAAAGGATCTTGTTTTCCGGGAGTGGGCTGAGGTTTTGAACAGTAAAATATTGTTTGTGTATGGGGGGGGGGGGAGGCGAATGGATGGGTTGAAAAAGGAATGAACCGAGGAAATATTGTTGAGGTGAGAGACTTGAGAGCGCTGCAGAGTCCGAAAGATATCAAACGAAGCGGTTTATGATTCGCTTCAACTTGTCCTCAAGTCCCACCGACCCCTATACACCACACAGCCGTAGTCAAAGTGAGGGAAAATAAGGGAAGATTGAAAGGAGTTGGCGTGTAGGCTGGGGGACTAGATGGAGTAGTTTCAGGGTACCTATTGACCGATGGGAAATTTGAGAGATATGCTGGTTCCATTTGAGGGTTTTGGACGATGGTTATCCCCAAGTGTTTGACGGTAGAGCAAAAAGTGATGGGAAGATTATTAAGGGTTAAAGCGGGAATATTGGCAAAGGATCTGAGGAGGAAACTATAAGCTTTAGTTCTAATTGCCTAGGCTTTCACTGGATTTAAGATAAGTTTGGGAGCCAACTTTGCGCTGACGGGAATAATATACCTATTATCTTAGGTATCATTTGTATACCTCTACGAAGGGAGGATTTCTTAGAGTTTCAGTCACATTCTCGATAGACCTTGCTTCATGAAGGTGTGACTAAATTCCACTATTTTTATATGTGCAACGATAGGGTTCAGCATGGATTGTTACCATAGTCATTCATTTGAAAATTTCCCTACCTAAGTTAACCCAACGATCCCCCAATAACACCTTATATAAAAACGTGAAGGGATTTCACGTTAATATAAAAACTAATCTTGATACGCTATAAACCTAAAAATGTTTAATGTATCTTTTTTGCTTGACGTTCCGAATTTTCATAACCCGTTTTTAATAAGTGAAAAATCGCCTAAGTAATTTAGTTATCATCATTCTCCCAGACGGGAGAGTTAAGAGGGAAAATATAGAGTAATTATGGGAGCTGGCATTTGCCAGCCTCCAGGATTAGAGGATCAAGAGGTCAAGGGTGCGCGCTGAGGTCTGGGTCGATCCAGGGTCCTGCCTCGTAGCTGGCCCGGCTACTTTTGGGGGTGGCTGTACAACATTACAACTCGTACCTCACCATTTGTCAAGGCTTCAACATGTCAAAGGAATTACTTGCTAGTAGAGTAGGTGCGTTTTTATAAATTCATTCACCTAGGTACTGGATGAGACGTTTTGAAACTATGTTAAACTTCACTTATTCATTTGTATTTAACAGTTGTATTTAAAATAAAAATTATCATTAATATCTTTAGGATTTATAAGATTTTACTTCAAATAGGGCTAAAATAATTTGTAAGACTCCAATTGGTAAGATTTTAGAAAAAAACAACAACTTGCTGTGGCATTTTACTAATAGATAGAGAAGTAGGGTCACAATGTCAACACCTCTTTTGAACCAAAGTGTATCTTGTTGTGGTCACAATATTTTATTTACTTCCAAACGAGTCGCTCAGGTATATTTTTAGCATTAGATGATAATAAAATTTCTTAATCATATAATTAGACGGTTCCACATATAACCAACCTAATGGTAAAAAATAGATGGAAGAGCCAACCTCCCTCGGCGTAGAGGATTGAGTAATGGGAGCTCCTCAGAGTCTCAAAGATAAATATCTTCGGTTTCCACCGAGAGACCCATATGGTCTCATCACACATCCAAAGTGTTTTGAAACTTCCTTTTAAATGTCAGATAACCTATATCATATTCTTGTACTTTGGTGTGAAAGAAGCACACAATCAGTGAGCGAGTAATAGACGAACGGGCAAGAGATAGAAAAAAGTTTCATGTTAATAAATAAAATACTTTTATTGACTAAGACTATCACTCACGAACTGGTCTAAACTGTCATAAGAGTGCGATTAAAATGATAGCGAAATCTGTTATTGTGACGACAAGAGAGACCATGTCCAGGACAGCTTGATATATCACTTAGAAATATCTAGCTGCTTCGTTTCACAATCATTAGTCACTAAATGCTCTCTGAGCAGATTTGTTTCTGAAATATGACGGGCAATTTTACTGTTAAGGGAAATTTCCACTCATTATATATAGCCTGCCCTAAATTACAGTAAATCTGTTTGCATTCAAAATATAAATTTTAATCATATATATAAATATATTTCTATATAAGTTAAGGCTCGTGGTATGGCAATGTTAGGCCTAATACTAGGTAGCCCCATGTAAACAAAGGCTGTAAACAGAGATAGAGGATTAGAAGCGGAATAAAGACAGTTTAAACCTAGCCGTTGTTCAAATATCAGTTCCTTTTATTCTCTTTCTCTTTTTTTAAATCGTCTAAAGCCGATAGACATTAACTTATATATATATATGTAAGTTTGAACGTAACCGCCAAACTTTGGCACTTATGTTAGGTCCCTGCAGAGCGCGCTGGGATCGAATGACGCTCCGAGTTGTGACCTCCTGAATATGGGTACTCTTGTTAAGGCAATGGTCAACACTTATTATCGACAATTGTATTGATTCAGGTTAGTTTTAAGTTTTATTTGTTTAATGTAATATTTGTAGCCCTAGCTAATGTTTACATATGTTTAATATTACAGTTCTAAACTACATCTGCAAGTGTTCGATTTATAACCTCAGAACCTCCACCTCCTTTAAGTTTCTGATTCCAAACTTACATATATATTGAAACCTACCTCTCTTTTTACCATTTCTCTTTCGACTTTATTTGATCAATTTACCTTAACTAATTTGGCAGGTCCGTCATGTGATCTTTAATTCAAATTGTTTTATGTCTTTGACATAGGAATTTATCCCGATTGAATCGCCCGATCTCAAGGCTAATGTTGTAGTTATTAATACATTTAGAAACTGGGAATTGTGAAATATATGTATATTAATAAAATGGTTATAACAAATAATTATAATTATATATAGTGCTGACAAAAGTATATAAAAATATTCAATTCCTTTTGAACAAGGATAGTTACTGCTAATTACAAAAAAACATGAAATTTGAGCTCAATTTCTTTTAATGGATCCATAATAAAACAATATTAATATCACCCAATCGATGATCTTGGTACAATCCAATCAACGTTACTATCTGCTGTTGGTTCTTCTCCTCTCTTTCTATATGGTACCGCCAGTTCGAGAGCTTGCTAAGAGTCCGCTTTTCTGGGCAGTTAAAGGCTAAGACTGACCCTTTATCTCATCCCCACTCCTAAGAGCATAAGGGAAGATGCTGACCAGATGAGAGGGTTGCTGGTCATGATATTCTCAAATATCATGAATGTTACAATTGCCTTCCCTTATAAATAAAAAAAATTTATGAAATTTTTTTTTTTAAGTGGATCCACAATATTTTGTTGCTGCGTTCGATTTGTTGAATTGGTTGTTTATAACGGGTGTTGAAATTTTACAAAGTTTATAATAATAATAGTTCAAATTTTGCAAGGTTTTAAATTGCTTGAAGAGCGTACAAGTTGTTTTAATTTTTTACTTAACTAAATTATTATGCTAATTAGTATGGATTAGTTCGAAGGTACATTGTTTTATGGAACATAACGCGATTTGGAAAACATTTGTTGAAAAGACGGTTGAGTGTGATTAGTAATACATATTGGTTTTTAATTAAAATACTAGACAATTCTACTGCTAATTAGTAACAATAGAGAAAAATTGTTGTGTGTGTGTTTGTGTGATTTGAATATTTCACCTGAGTAAAAAGATAGTGTTTATAAAAAAATTATAAATGTTACGAAAAGATAGGGAGATCGTTGTCGTGTATAAAATTGTATGTATTTTACCCATGAGCTGTGTTTTTCATTCCTCAAACAGGTCCTGAGATACTCGCCGATGTCGCGATTTAGCCGCTCGGTCCTATTTGATTGTGGGTGGCGGATTGACGCGTATGTCGTTAATATATTCATATCCTCCAGACCCTTTTTCCATTTGCCAGAAGTAAATTGGCTTCCGTGGTCTGTTACTATTCCGACGGGGTTGCCGAGCTCTGTGCAAAATTTACGTACGCAGTCTAAAGCTGACTCAGCTGTTTCCTTGGTCACTGGGTATAATTAAGAGAATTTTGAAAAATTATCTATCATGTCAAAGAGATATCTTTTCCTACCCACTCCAGTTGGTAATGGTCCCAGAAAATCCGCTGAGACGGTGATCATTTTATCCTGGTTTTCTAGGTAGGTGTAGCTAGCGTATAGTGTGTTGTTCGTAATTTTGCAAAATTGGCATGTGGCGCATTTCCTTATGGTGTTGATAATATTTTGTTTGAGTTTTAGAGTGTAAAATTCCGTTTTAATGTACTGGTATAATTTGTTCATACCAATGTGTCCGTGGAGTTGGTGAAATTTAATAATAAATTTCACCACCTGATCGGATGGAATGTATATCCGATAATTGATACTCTCTTTGGTTTTAATTAAATAGTATCCATGATAATATTTTATATGTGACATTGATTTTTTGTCGTCTTGTGCTTAAAAGATTCAAATATCTCATTTGCAATGGGATCTACCTCCAAGGAAACGTGGTTAACGATGAAGTTGGTTTCACGTTGGTTTGCCAGAGGTTCATTAGGGTTGCGGGTTAAAAAATCTGCAATGGCGTTTTCCTTTCCCTTCATATGTTCAATGACGTAGTCATATTGTTGTAGGTAGATTTGCCAACGGTGCAACCGGGGTGTTTGTCCTTTTAAATTTCTATGCAATGATGATAGTGCTTTGTGATCGCTTCGTATGATGAAAGGTTTGTTCAGTAAGTATACTTGGAATTTCTATGTGGACCAAATAATAGCTAAGAGTTCCTTTTCCTGAATTCGGGACCTTGCAATACGCGGCTTGCCAACTTGATGACTCTCTTGTTTCCATCGTGAATTTGGAATAATTGGGCGCCCAAAGCGTATTCACTAGCGTCAGTTTCGAGATAAAATGTTTTTGAAAAATTTATATAGTGTGATATAGTGTGAGATTTTCTGAGAACAGCTGTTTCATTGTGTTGAACGTAGTAGTGTCGTCATCGGTCCATGTCCATTTACCCTGTTGTTTTAGTAGTCTGTTTAATTGTCCGTAGTAGTGTGAGTACTGTTGTGAAAATTTTTGGTAATAGCTAGTCAATCCTAAAAATGGCTTAAGTTGTTTTCTGTTTTTAGGGGTAGGGTAGTCGTGGATTAGTTTAACCTTGTTCGGTTGGGGTTTGATCCCTTGGGGGGTTAAAACATAGCCCACGTAGTCAATATTGTCCTTGAAGAAGTGCGATTCCTTTGTCATTACAATAATGTCGTCCACATATATTTGTACGTAAGGTCGGAATTCGTCTAAGATAGGGGTTAACGCTCTGCTCAAGGCGGCCGAACTTATTTTTAGTCCGAATGGGACCTTTCTATATTGATAAGTTCTTCCGTTAAATATGAACGTGGTATATTTCCGAGAATTTTTATCGAGCTCTACTTGGTAAAAACTTTTCGTCAAATCAATGGTCGAAAAAATTCTTACGTCGTGACATGATGATAGTATTACGTCAATGTTGTTCGTCTGCTCGTAATCAGATTTAATTCTTGAATTTAAATATCGTCCGTCTGTACATAATCTTAAGAAACCGTCTTTTTTATAAACGCAAACTAGAGGTGAAATATATTGACTCCTGGTTGGTTCAATTATATTCCCTTCGATCAATCTTTTGATCTCTTCTTCTACTGCCTTCATCCGATGGAAAGGGATGGGATAGTTTTTGTAGAAAAAAGAGAGATCGTTCTCGATTTCTAGTTGGTATTGAAATCCTTTTATAGTTCCAGGGACGTCACTGAACATTTCCTTAGATTCAGTGATAATTGATTCGAAGTTGTTTAAGATTTCAGGGTGTTTTTCCTTTATCCGTTGGAATTCTTGGTTGTATCGCTTGTTAATGCCGTCGTTTGATTCAGTTTGTATTTCGTTGACCTTGGATAGTGTTAAAAGTTCGCTGTCACGTTGCGTCGTTGAAACAAAGCTTACTCGGAATTTATTATCGTTCGACAAAATGACCATTTGTCCTTTCCGGATATCGATTTTGGCGTTTAATTCGCTCAGTGAGTTCATCCCTATAATTAACTGTTGTTTTAGATCTTGCACAACATATAATGAGATGTCATATTCGTAATCCGCGGATAACTTTACCGGAATTATGATTTGTCGATTAATCTTTTTTGATTTCTTGCTAATCGCTGTGATAATTCTCATGCCTTGTACGGGCAATTCACTGATTTTTTTTAGGGTTAAGGCCTTTTTTTATGTTCAAATATAACTCTTCGTTTATGCAACTTATTTCTGAGCCGGTATCAATTAGTGCTTTGATCTGTTGTTGATTAATTTGTATGATAATCTCGGGGCATTGTAGATTGTCCAGTGTCGTTTTTGGAGTTAAAAAATTGTCATGTGTGAGAGGCTCAGTAAATTCTTTGGTTAATGATGCTATTGTGTAAGTCTCGTCATATTGTTATCCTTTGTTCTCTGTGGTTGTAATTGTTTTTATTGGTTTTCTGTCGATTTTTATTGTTGTTACTGCGGGTCCGACGTCCCGCAAACTTCGCCGTTTTTTTATTCAAATTCATTCGTTTCTTCCTCTTCACTTTCCGGGGGGTCCGTGGCGAATATCTCGTCCAATTGGTCTTGGAATACCTGCATGGTTCTAACAAAATGTTCCCTCTTTTTAATGCCCATTCTGGGAGGATTTTGCGGATCTTGTTGTCGAGATGGTTCCCGGTTTTGATTCCCGTACATCTGTTTCGGATAGTTGAAATAATTTCCTTGGTTGTAATTTTGATTGTATCTGGGGTTTTGGCCGTAATTTATTCGGTTGTACCCTGAATTATTACTATCCCTATTGTAACTGTTCGGAGGAGGATAATATGTTGTTGGTTTATCCTTTGATTCACTGGTATTTTGTCGTTGGGATTCTGGAGGCATTCGTTTGTTTTCTGGTCTATATGAATAGAAATTTTTATTTTTATTACTCTCTCGCCTAATCTCGGATCGAATGAAATCCTCTCCTAAATTCATTAATAGTGATAAAAATGATGAAATCGTGGCGATTCCTTGAATTTTGACGCTTAGTTCGACCGTTGGTCCAAAGTGATAACATAGGCGGTCGCATAAATAACTTTCATTGTAAGGTCGGATGCATTCTTGGGCACGAGCAACTAGTTTTGCAAAATACGTAGTTGGATTCATGTGTTGAAAATCCGCGTACCTTTTCGAGTCTAACTCCCTAGCTACGAGGGTGTCATAGCTGTTGCCGTGGAATTGTTTATTAAATGTTTCTATAAAATCCTGAAAATTATCTATAAAAGGTTTTTGTGTAATGAACCAATCGAGGGCAAAACCTTTCAAGTGTTGCGAGACAAAAGTATGAAGATCTCGGCATTTGCCGTATAGATAATAAGCTTGAGTTAAATTTTTTATAAAACTTTGTGGTAAGTCGTTATTAAAATTTTCGAAATAAAATTTCCTTTTTTATATCTTGGGTAACTGACTGATCTTGAGAGGGTTCCACGTATTCCGACATGGGCGGATGTCTTTGATGAGTTCCTTCGAAACGGGGTGGGGCATGCTTATCCGGTCCTTTCGGCTGAATTTTCTTTTGCTTCCCAACTGTTTTTATGCCGTCTTCGATTTTCCTGGGAATCAATGAAATTTTCTGTTGCATTGACATTATTTTGCTATCGAAATTGGTACGAAAATAATTATATTGGCTATTGATCCTCTCGACTTCTCGGTCTAATTTATCGTTGAGGTTCGAATTTGATGTTTGGACTTCAAGAATTTCCTGGTCCCTTTTATTGACTTCTTCATTTCCTTGGAGTATTCTCTCCTCACAAATTTGTAATTGTCTATCTAATTTATCGTTTACATCCGTGTAACATTGTTCGAATTTAGCCGATATTTCCTATTTTAGTTCTTCCCTTAATTGATCAAACTTCCCGCTCAACTCTTTTTGTTCTTTATTATTTTCATTAAGTGCGTTTGATTGACTGTTTAATTGGGCAAGGACCTGTTGCAACATTTGTGTTGTAATGTCTTCACCCGGATTTACCGTGGGTCCGGGGTCTCCCCCAACCGGGGCCCCAACCGTGGGCGGCGTACCCTTCGTTGCCGTAAGGGTATCGTTAATATTTGTATGTTTTGTTTCGGCACCCTCGGGCGGCTTTAGGGGCCGGTTTTTATTGCCCTGTTCTCCCGACCTTAGCGTATATTTTAGTTCCTTTGTATTCCCTTTTTCTACTGGGGTCGTTTTACCTGAATCTGACCCGGACATATTGTGTTCGTGTATGTGTAACAAATGTAAAATTATGAGAAAAATATAAATTGTTAGTGGTTAGTTCTAGTTATTATTCTAACATGCAATACCTCACAATTCCTTTGGTTTCTTTAGAATTTTTGAAGTTAATCCCGGAGCGGCCCCCATTAAAACCTACCTCTCTTTTTACCATTTCTTTTTCTACTTTATTGATCAATTTACCTTAACTAATTTGGCAGGTCCGTCATGAGATCTTTAATTCAAATTGTTTTTATGCCTTCGACATAGGAAATTATCCCGATTGAATCGCCCGATCTCAAGGCTAATGTTGTAGTTATTAATAAATTTGTAAACAAGTGTCTACCGAGGGTAATCCCAAGGTAGCATAGCTTGTTGCTTACATGGCACTCTTTGCCGTCTAAGACGAAGGATTTCGGGATCTTCTTTCTTCCGGATTTATAGCTGAATATAATTCCTTGCGTCTTGGCCGGGTTGACTTTAATGTGGACGGCATAGAGTTTCTCGGCGATCTGTTGACTGGCGCTCTCAGCGAATTTCAGGGCTCTGGTGGGATTGATGCTAGTGCTGTAAACACCAATGTCGTCTGCATACGCCGATACCTCGCAGTTGGGGTACGAAGCTCCTACGATGTGGGCGGTGTAAATTTTTAACAGCAGGGGGCCTAGCACCGATCCTTGGGGGACACCGGCAGTGTAATTTCTTCGGGTCGTAGACGTAGTGCCTATACGAACCGAAAAAGTTCTGCCTGTAAGATAGGATCTCATCAGGTTCTGCAGCTGATCCGAGGATTCATATTCCCTCAGACGTTGGAGTAGGATGTGGTGGTCGACAGAGTCGAAAGCTTTCGAACAGTCCAGTGAAATCATAGCGGTAGCTCTGTTGCTCCGGACGTTCGATGCGACGTGGTGTTGCAATCTCACCAGGTTGTTGTTCGCACTTAAGCCTGTGCTGAAACCAGTCTGCTCTGGTGGGATGACTTCTTGTGACTCGCAGTGCCCTGAGAGATGTACGTGCATGATTCTCTCGAACAGCTTCGAGAGTTGAGTCAGCAGACTGATGGGGCGGTAATGAGATGGCTCATAACCGCTTTTCGCTGGTTTCAGAAGGGGGACCACTACAGCGTGCTTCCAGTTCTGGGGGAAATAGTGCAGCCTGAAGCAGGAGTTCAACACGTTCGTTATGAATGAGATTCCTTTCCTCGGCAGCTGCTTGAGTAGGATGTTCTGGATGGAATCCTGACCTGAGGCCTTCTTGCCGGTCGTTCTTCGAATGAATGCAGCGCATTGCCGGTGTGAGGTGTAGATTTCGGTAGTGGTGGGGAGGGTGGGGGAGGGGGGGTCGAGGGCTCCTATTGGCTGTCCCTGGCCACGACTGACTTCCTCATAATGGGCCGCCAAGATGTCCGCTTGCTCGGTGGTGGAAATGAACTGCCCGTTTACGGCCAGCATTACACCGTTCTTTTTGGACCTGCAGGTCTTCACAAGCTTCCACAATTGCTTGTGGTCACCGTGGAGACTGGTGAGGCGATCTTCCCAAATCGAATTTTTCCACTGGGCCATCAGGGCCTTTACTTGGTTTGTGAGAGCATTTAAAACCGGTTTTAAGTCCCTGTTTTTGGTCCTAAACCACCTGTTCTTGATGTTATTACGCTGTCTAATCAGTTGTAGGATGTGATCCGGAGGTTTTCTCAGAGAAGGGGGCTTCGGAGAAAATGTCGGGATCGATGCATCGGCAGCTCGATCGATGACGTCCTGTAGCTGATAGATAGCGTAATCTATGTCCCACGTGTGTCTCAGGGGCGCAATTGTGGGCAATTCGGTCTTGATGAGATGCTTGTAGAGGTCCCACTGTGCCTCATCGTACCTGTATCTAGAAGCAGGCGGCTCTGGCATGTCGACTTCTACTTCGTAGAGCACAGGCCAATGGTTGGAGCTGGTAAAGTCCAAGGCGGAGCACCCAGTGACTCGGTGTGGCTGTTGAGTCAGGAGTAGATTGGGCGTGGAGGTCCTGTCGGGGTTCACGAAGTGACGGAAGATTGGCAATCCTGGGTGGATGACCGTAAATGGTGCATTTGTGATGTAACGGCCGAGGGCGTTAACCCTCGTACTGCTCCACCAACTGTGGTTCGCATTTAGGTCACCCACGATGGAGTGTCTTCGGTCCTGAGCTATTGTAGTGAGCAGGAGCTTGTCCGAGTCGCAATTGGCTCTCGGTCTTCTGTAGACTCCTGACACTATCATGTTTTTTGTGAGCCGTAACTGGAGCGTTACGATGTAGTGGGAGGGGCCTAGGGTCACGGGTCGGGGTAGTCTTCTACAGGGCATTCCGTTCCTCACTAACACTGCTACTCCTCCAGAGATGGTCTCAGTGTCGTGGCGGTAGGCGGTATATCCCGCGAATCGGCAGAAATGAATCTTCTTCAGTCGGGTGTCTGTTAGGACAGCGACGTCTGGTGAATGGCACCGTAGAAGTGTCTCTACGTCAGCTTGTTTGGGCCGAAGGCCGCAAACGTTGTAATTTAATATACTATGACCCATCATTTGGATACCCGGTCAGACTGTGTTAATAGCCGCTCTACCAGTGCGGCGAGATTGTTCATGGTAGTGAGCATAGGGCTCATCATACTCATCATAGCAGCATTGTTGTTAGCGGGCTGAGGTAGAGGTGCTGGGAGTGATACTTCCGGAGCCCTGGTGTTACCTGACGCCATCTGCGCATAGGAGGCAGTCTGTCGTGGTGGTGGGGGGGCAGTCATAAATGTGGCTTTTCTCGGCCCGGCTGTGAAATTCTGTGCCTGTTTCTTGATTTCTGCGGTCTCTAGGAGTTTAATCCTGTACGGGCACTGTCGGTACGACGCGACATGATTTCCCCCGCAATTGGCGCATTTGAGAGGAATTGAAGCGTCCCTGGGGCAGTCTTTTATGTCGTGAGGTTGGCTGCACCTCACGCACTTGGCCTGCTTGAAGCAGTATCGTCTTGTATGGCCGTATTCCTGACAGTTAAGGCACATCGGAATGCCTCTTTTGTCATGAAAGGCGCTCACTCTAAAGAGCACATTATTTATATGACGGAGTTGCTTTAAGTTCTCCGCCTTGAGAGTATGGTCGCCGATTACGAGAATCGGCTCGATCTCCGTCTTCCCGCCATATTGGTCAGAGTGCCTCAATCGATATACATCGATTACATACATACATACACCCACGCTATTAATGTGGGCTTTTATCTCCTCAATCGGGTGAGAGAGATCGAAACCGTGTAGCAAGTACTTCTTGTTGGGCTTAGTACCACGGGGGGCGAACGTATGAAAGGGGATTTTTGATTCCCTAATTGCAGCAATTGTTTGCTGTTGGTCATGCACGCTGTGGCAGAGCACCTTTGTGTTCTGCTGTGTCTGTACTATTTTAAAGTTCTTAACGTTATTATCAGCTAGTAACCTTGTGAGGTCGTAGCTGTTAATCCGCCCTAATATTAGGGGGGGTGGTGATTTGGGGGCAACAGGGGCGGCGGATGTGCTGGCCTCGGACTGAGCTTTCGAGTTTAGGGGGGTGAAGGAATTGGAGGTACTTACTCCGGGGGCTTGTGGTAGAGATCGCTTTCAGCATACTCTCTTTGGGTGATGAAAGTCATCACCTTTGGGGTCCCTACGGCTTGCCATACCCTATAAAGTTCCGTGCGACGCACGTCCTAGTTAAGGGGGAGAGCCTCACTTGTAATAATCAAAAGCACTCACCTGTCTTCAAGGGAACAAAGCGCCACTGACTAAAATATCAAAACTTTACCAGATTTGAGTTCTTGCCACAATGGAAGATGGATAGCGTCTCTTGTTGTTCAGAAACTATGCATTCAGTTTTGACAGAACGAGAGCTAGGTTAATTTCAAGATAAGATAACCTTTTTGAATGTTTCAAGTTTAGTTGCCTGATACCAGCTTTTTTTTTTTTTTTTTTTTTTTTTCTTAGCTCTCAAACTTATAAAATAGGATGTGGGAAAAATAAAGGAAAATTATTTTGGGCTAATGAGTGCCTTTCACTAAGGGGAGTCCCCCATTTGAAGGGTGTATGAGAAGGATATGGGGTGTGGAATGCCTGAAGGAGGCGGGTGGATTCGGGAAGGTAGTGAGAGTCTACCGTGATACCAGCAGAATAAACATTATATAATAAAAATTCTCACGAGAATTTTCCCAGTGGGAGGGGGAGATGTAAAGAAAGTGAGCTTTCTTCAATTAAATTATTTGTTATCACGCGCGTGCTTCAGTTGGCTACCACTAGGTGGAGCTAGAGACATATGACCAGAAGGTTTTAAAAAAGGTTTTTGAGTGTGAAACAAGTAAAGTGCAAACAGTGATAACAATAAACTGTAATTGTTGTTTCTTTTGTTTTACAGGTATGGATTTAGATTTATTTGTAATAGTTGCAAACTAATTATCAATTAAATAAACTTT
Source organism: Acanthosoma haemorrhoidale (assembly GCA_930367205.1). Classification (NCBI taxonomy): domain Eukaryota; kingdom Metazoa; phylum Arthropoda; class Insecta; order Hemiptera; family Acanthosomatidae; genus Acanthosoma; species Acanthosoma haemorrhoidale. The sequence goes on along the minus strand of OV884013.1, from coordinate 25,138,664 downwards.
TGTTTTACAGAGAAACAGATTACTTATTGTTATAAGAAGAAGACCTAACCAATCTTATGTTACCTAACCAAATTTTATGTTTAGCCACCATTTTTATATTTTTAATGCAAACGCATTTACTCTAATTTAGGACAGGCTATCATATTGTGTGCAGCTGGACTTTCATGACTATTCCCACAGCTGTCCAGTCAACTGTCAAATAGAACATAACTTTTTCTTATAAAATTTACTAATATTTTTAACCGTATATTTACACATTTTTTTTAGAAATATAAAATACCACCGACCACAAATAGATTTCGTATTCTGTATTCATTCATGGTGTGTATGGTCATTCATTGCATTATTTTCATCTTATTATTTTATCTAGGATCGTGTACTGATTTTATTATTTTTTAAATATATACCATAAATATCATTTAACAGTTCTGTCAATAAACATTTAAAATTGTAACCAGTAATGTTTATGTATTATAGTTACAATATTGCTATAATTTGTCTCTCTTATTTTTTTTCTTTTAACTTAATTGTGAATTATACTTTTTTTCTTACTTTGTATATAAATGAATTTTTGAATTTTAGTTTTGTTATTTTTCCCCATGCGATGTATTGTTTATTTTTTATTGGTTGCTGCATTTATTTATTAGCGCATTGTTATTAGTAATCCTAGCGTTCATGGTGTCAGAATAACCTTTTTTTTCTATTGAATTGTAAGACTTAGCATTTATGTGCATGGAGAATCAGTGAAAATACTTGCCGCAGTAACAACTTCGGCCGGGAAAGTTCCTTCTTTTTACTGCATAGTCTAAGTGCTTTCTGTTTTGGCGATGAATTTCCTACTTTCGAATAAGCAATTTCCCCACTGCTCGGTAAGCCCCTAACTGAGGACTCGTGATTACTCTAATCTTTTAAAAGCTTTGTTACTACCGTCCCTTTTGGTGGCTGTCAGAGCAAGAAACTTCAGCAGATGAAAGTCCTCTGTCGCTGGAAGCAAAGTTCAAGTTCAAGACGAAACTCGTGGAAGCCTGGTATAAGCCTTATCAATTGAACAGACTTAGATTGCTCTATGGAAACTTGACAGATGCTTGCCAAATGGCTTAGGTATAGGCTATAGGCTATTAGGGCTATAGCCCCTGTAGCGAGCGCTAACCATATATGTAAATTACCCTATACTCTGGTGCAACTAATGTATTATAATATAAATGCAAATCTTTGTAAACTTCTTGTAATAAATCATAGAGAGGTCGGTAGTCGTGAAACAAGTAACAGAGAGTTGAAGGACAGCAATAAAACCTGAGAGGGTAAGCCACCTGCCCCTAATAAAATAGACCCGGGCAGACCTTCAGTCACTTTCTGGCGGTCATAAAATCTAAAAGCCATGCCAATAAACAGTTCTTTAGGGAACGAGGAGCACGTACTCGGCGCAGGTGTGACATCATAAACATACCTCGTTCAAGCTAGGCTCCTCCTTCCGGTAGGAAGGGGAAGTAATGTTTTAGGAAGGGGAAGTAATGTTTAAAACCAAGGGGTTTCGCCCTGGAAAACCACTCTTTTTCCTAGTCTCCTCAGCCGCACTACTTGGTCACTTTACGCAAGGGCCGCTTGGCCCTGGTAGGCAGACACACAGACTCCTCGTCAGCCTACTATCTCTGCCACACCTCTGCGCCGACTCTGTCTCACAGCCTCTAGCAGACCCTCTGACGACTTGTAACTATTACGCTGCCGATCTCCCGCCCGAACTCTGAAAACTGGTCTTATTCTTTATGAACTTCTGAACCTCTTCTCCTGAACACAGTGTATTGTCGGGACACATCCCTATCAATAAAATGGAGTCAGATATTAACGCCGACATGGAACATGGAACTACAACAATCCGCACTTGTCACCAGGGCTAGAGTGATCAGGCACTCCCCTAGTGACATTAGGATTATAAATTTATTATATACCATTCGGTGCCAAGACATGACTTAAGAAGGAGAAATATAAGTTGATCGACGGTAGAAGTCAAATCACACAATAGCGGGTTGGAAAAGGTTAGTTCCACTAGATTAGGCTGGGACCGCTCGTCTACCTTGTGCTGGATATTCATGGCAGAAAACAGTATATGCGCTGGACCTAAAGCGGATTGATGATTCATGTATTCTGTGTACAGCTGCGATGTATAGGTTGACATACTATAAGATTAATAAAAGGTATTTTAAAGTTAGGGCTTAACTAATTACCCTACGCATTATTCAAAACAAATTGGCGTATTACTAGATAAAATTAATTCCAAAAACAAATAAACTGCGTACCTCTAATTTCGATTTTTGAAACCCGTAGCAAATGTAAAAGCTAAAATATAAACGCTTAAAATTAAATTAGGAGCATAAATTACCGAGGTTAGAAGTTCGGAAAGATGTTGGCCTGTGGGACTGATGAAGTTTACAAGTCTTGACTGTTCTGGTTTTTATGTTTCCACGCGACTTGGATGATCATCTCGCATCTTGTAGCTGACCGATTTCCCAAATCATTTAGTGGAACAATTTTTAATTTACGTCCGTTTTTGTGACGAACTCCTAATTTTAATCTACACCAACATGATTAAAATATGTAAAACAAAAAACAAAATTTCAGGCTATAGATGAAATTGGCCATATTTTGCCTTTCCGCGTAGGTAATATTATGTATCTAAAATTCAGAGATGAATGAAATTAAGTATTTCCATTTCACTATGGAACATTGCTAAAGGCCCAAAGAATAAACGACAATTATAGAAGTAAATATTAACAAGATTGAGTCCATGAAAAATCGGGGACAATGCCAATGACTAGGTAAATTCAATGCCAGTAAAAAGTTTTTCTAAGTGGACTTTGGAGCACGGCTGGAACTGGATCAGCTGGAAACTAAGATTTATGACCTGACTGCTGGAGAATTATCGGGATTCCAGCTCTGATTTCCTTCTCTCTTTATTTATTTCGGCGACCCTTCTTTAAAGCACCTCTCCCATTTTCTTCCTCTATCTCTGCCAGTTCTTCAGGCTTCATTAAAACTAAGTCCTCTCCTGCCTCTGATATAATTATTTACTTACCGTACATTAGTAAATGATGGTTGACGTTTCTTTTAGCTTCAACATTGCTATGTTAAAATTAACAATTAGAAAGTGATATTTATTGAAGAATAAAGGTCCAAGGATGTTTCGTACTTACATAATCAACCTTATTTGCATTATTGTTATTTAATCCTTTTTTTTCAAAATCATAAACCCATTTATTTTAACGATGTGTGGCCTGAATTTAAATCCTATGAGAGCCTGAAGATTTAAAGCTATTTAAGACTTGATGTACTGCTTTTCCTGTAGGGTTAAGCCTTTTTCGTATTAACCTTTTAGATATTTACATTTTTTTTAATTAGTTGGAAGGCATTCATTACATGGTTTATAAATCTAAATGTGGTATGAAAATCATTAGTAAAATAACGAAGAAGTCCCCGAGTATCTCTCGATATTGTTTCTTGTATTTCTACAACAATCAGTTTGCTTATATATTTTCGAAAAACACAGTGCTTGTGTTTAAAAATAATTGACCGTCGGTGGGTGAGATCATCCACCGGAGACACATCAAGTTTTTTGACTCGTTGCAGCGCCTAACAAACCCATTATTTTCAATGCTGTGTTACACTACGACCCAGCACCGTTCTCACATCGATAGCTACAGACTGTCGCGGAAAATTATGTTAAGATTTTGTTGTTAGATGTAAGTTAGTTCTATGTTTTATGATTCATAAGGTGAGCCTCATCACTTGTAAACATTTTTAACCAATGGATGTATAATGTGCATTTTATTTCTGAAACAATCACAAATCGCAATGTAAAATCATTAAAAAATTGTATAAAATGTACCCAAGGTACAGGGCATATAACGAATTTTTATAAATAGATTAATTTATGTATAATCTAAACTGATTTGCATAATCCACAAGGGGATATGAAGGGAAAAAAATTGGATGAAATATGGAAAATATATTTTTTAAAAAAAGCGAGACAAATGATCCCTTGATCAATGAAATGTAATAGTTTAGCATGCATATAAAGTAATCAGTTGATTTACTTACGTTTTTATGTATTTTTAAGATTTCCAACGCTTCACGTGAGACGGAGTAGACTGGTAACCGACTAGTGTTTAAAGTATAAAAACACAAAAGAGAAACACAATGCTACACGGTATCAGTCGGTAGACTTATTGAGCATATCTAACAAACAAACTGAGATGAAACTAGGCAATAGGAGGGAATGACTGACTGTGCAAAGTTCAACTTGGTAAACCTGTCCGTTCCTGCAGCTTCAGCTGTTAACTCCGGCACAGTAGGAGAACACCAACCTGTATAATATATAACCTGACCACGCTTTTTCGTCCTGTAGGTTTTATCAATAAAGTTAATATTAATAACCAGTGAACATTAAAAAGTGGATGGTTGACCCAATAATTAGTTGCTTCGCCATTTTTTTCAATCGTATCACTGATTTTTTTGGTACATATTTATTTTAGATAATAAGCTTCAGTCTATCCAATTAATCTTTTTATTAACCAAACATATACTACAATAAACATTTTTCCTACTATTTTGAACATAAAATATAAAAAATTAACAAATTAGAACAAGATACATAAACAGTTCATTATCCTTGTATAACTAAGTAATGTTTTCTTAATTAAAAAGATGCAAATATTTATTCTAAATTATGTAAGTTACTTTATTTACCTGCGATTTATAAAATTAGTGGTGGTTGCGGTAAGATATAATTAACTCCTAAACAAAGCCAGTTATAGACAGCTGTACAACAGTTCTACAGTTGTAGCGATGACGGAGGAGATAACAGATTTAGTTTAAAGTTTTAATTGATATAAATTATTTTAAATGTTATACGATTTTACAAAATTAATTGGGTGAGTAGACATGAGATTAATGTATTGTTGTGTTTTTTTAATATTTTTTATTAGCTATGTGTCGAATTAAAAATTTTTTTTTAAACTTAATTTTAGTAAAATGGATGAACCATTCTGGACAAGGTGCTATTCAACACTGTTAATAGTTTAAATATGTTTTACTTATGATTGTTATAATTGTTGCTTTTAATGATAGAATTTGGTTTGTCTTCACATGCGCAATTAAGATATTTATCTTGTGACTATTCATTTTAGCAAACTGAAAATGACAGCTTAGAGCGGTCAAAACTGTTATTTTGAGAATAAATACCATATTATGGAAAAACCATGATTATAGTAAGTTGTATTATTTAAATCGCTTTTTGTATCAATAAAGTTCCTTTGTATTAACTAGATTTATTATCTTATAAACTTTGATTTTTTTTTACATTAAAGTAGCCAAATCGGTACATACCAAAATACATCAACATGTTATACTCATTTTATTATTATTCCAAGCTTTTATTTAGTAAATTATTTCTCATAATATTCTATAATATTATACCTATTTTGAAACACGTAAAATTCTTATATATCTTGTTCTAAATTGTAATGTTTATGTATGTTACCTAATTAATATTAGTGTACCCTTGTTAGAAATCTAGATTTTCATATAGAGAAAAGTCTGATTTGGAACCCTCACTCAGAAGACCAGAATTGAACGGACGGTGTAGGCAGTTATACAGATTACTAAACAGAAACTGTAAAAGCCTCACGCTAGAAAAGAAACTTCACACATACCAATAGTTGCTAAAACCGGATAAGAATTATCTTCACAACATCAAACGAATCCAAACATTCCAATCCAAAGTCCTGTTGTCAACGAACCCTTTTACGTTACGAAACTTATCCCTTCGCTGGGAGCTCCAGGTTTCAACTGTCCTTGACCTTATACCCTCAAGATTTTCCAAATTCCATAAAAGCCTATACGCGCATCTAAACCCTCTCGTCAATTATTTGTCTAACACTCATCGTAACACTCATAATTACAATATTCAACGTCGCCTGTAGTGGATGTTTTTTCAAATGTTCGGGGTGTATAGAAGTGTATATGAGCATCGACATGGTATTTCGATTGTGACGGAGATATGGGCCAGTTATCTTTTAATTTTTTTTTCAAATACTCCAGTTGGTTATGTCTTAACCAAGAATAATCCGAGGTGATTTTTAATATACCTTTTTTTGAAATTCAAATAGATTGTATCATTTTTACACAAGCAGATTGACTCACAGAAGGAGGGACTCCCTATGTAACAGCTATAAAATAACATTATTTAATCCTCATTAACAAGTTACTCTGCTGTACTTCAAGTCCTCTGCTGTATCAGTACTAGGCCATTGAGTTAATGACCAACAGCCGGCTCGGCTGTTGCGCAAACTAATACAACCAAACTTGGGGCACGTGCGCTCGGTGTTTGCTCTTTGTGAACTAATGATGTTTATAGAGTCGCGGCGAATTGCGAGCACCTTTAATGAGCAACTGTCCTCAGAAGGGACTCTGGTTACAACTTCGATAAAGGCCTCTGCCTTCAAGAATAAAAAAATTTAGCAATAACTGCGCTAAAATCATTTCCCACTTCCAAGGAAGAGACTATAATTTAAAACAGTGCTATTTACGTAACAATATAAATACGTGAATTGAAACAAATAAAAAAATATATACAACCGTGTTAAAAGATGGCTTATTTTAAATTGCAAAACCACCAAGACAAAATTTAATAAAAACCTTACCCCTAGAGCTCGTTTCTAAATACATTAATAGTTCTACTTATGCATAACCTAGGCTCATTATTATTCTCAGTGTTAACCGCGTACTGACAAAATCACACAGATCCTTTGGCGTTCGATATACAGTTTGGCACAAAGGCCTCACATACAGGCTAATTTCTTTCAAATGTTCACGCTGTGTAAGATAGTTACTTTTATATTCCTATCGATGAAGACAAATACGTAATCAACGGCGGTCTGCCTCATGGTGTTTATTTAGCTGCCATTTTTACTTTGTTTATCTTAGACCTTCCAAAATGCACAAAAGTCGAAAGATAAACCGACGAAACGTTATTAAAAGTGCGTATTATTATCAGTTATCTATTGACGACTTTTGCGAAATATATACCATTAAAACAAACATACCTTAAACTGAAGTCATATTTCCTACAAAAGAAGACACCAAATAAAGAACAATATTTGCTATCATTGATGTCCTTATCCCGTGGCTCCGAACTGATACGTGTCTTGGCTTATTAATATATATATATAAAATTGAAATTCATATAACACATAAACAATCCTATAAAAAGTTCATTTAAAGAATATTATCTTAATTCAGAAATCGATCTTCGAAAAATAACTTGCCTCTCAAGTAGAACATCATAGGTTTCTCTCCAACTTTGTATTATTAATATATCCCGCCCCAGTTTGGAGATCTATCTGCCAATCAAAATATTAAAATTGAAGTAATTCAAAACCTGGAATGGAGGCTTATAAATGGATCATTACATCGGTATATCCACACCCTAACAGATAAGGCAATTTCAGCATAATACTTTGCTTCTACTGAAATTTTGTATAAATAATTACTGATATTATTTCTGGAATAGCATACGAAAACTATTTAGTAAAATATATGTATCATGATAAAAACTAAACCTTTTTTTGTGAACGTTTGTTTTTTATTTAATGTACATATATTTATATTTGTATTTGAGGATTTATATAGTTTTCCCACTATTAGCCAAAGAAAACATATACTCTATATCCTGAGGGGGAGCTCGCTCTCAGTGTATGAAATATGCATCTTGATGATCATCCTGGGTCAGCATGGAAGCATTGCAAACAATGGATTCTTTCTAGAAAGACAGTGTAAAGCACTTTCTAGATGATCGCTTGGGAGTAGCCTTCAACACAAGTCACAAGTAGACATAAAAATAATTTAGTGACATTTTGAAACTGTAAACCAAGTACCTGTTTGTTATACATATTATGTAACAAACATGTATATCTTAGATATAATGAAATATGTAATTTTGAGGTAATTATTGGATCAACAAGTACTTTTAACAAAGTATAAAAAGTTCAGGCCACTGGTTTTTATATTAACTCAATCAAGGTGATAATCTCCATGGCTAGATTGATTAGAGTCATAAACCCTTAACGAATAAAGTGCGAATTTTTTCCCTCCAAAAAAAAATAAATGGTCCTCGGGAACTTCCCTAAAAGAGACCCAACGGTCTAAGCCATGAATCCAGCTGGAATTTAAACCGGAGGATTAGAGAGGGCCCTGGGACTCGTTTTGATTTAGGTGCCACCCTGGCCTTCTGCTCTGAAGGTGATATACCAAATGGGTAAATAATTACCTCCAATATATTCCTACGCTATTCGCCAAAGTCTAAACTAATATGGAATAGTTATATATACATCGATGATTCTATGTAATCAAAGAAAGCTAACAAGGTAGCGGTGCATTGCATTACAATAGTCCAGCTCAAAACATTCAACGGAAAACATCTATACCACATACTACACACAATTCTGAGGAACAACAGTTCGCCACGGACTGTGTTTGATGGACTAAATCCCATGGAAGGGAAATCGTGCTAGTCCATTGCAACAATTATACAAAAATATTTGCACAATCTGAGGCAGGATGAAGACCAAGACAATTAAGAAGGGCAGGGGGTCCGCGGTCATTAGTGAGCCAGCAATGCAGCAGTTAGTGTACTTTATTTGCTTGAATTAAGACACCGTCTGCTGGATTAGGGATTCACCCTCAAGCAACTGGATTCATTAAAGGGCTCCTCTATCTCATTCGAAATATATTTTAACAAGAAACTTAATTTCTTTTGGTTTATATCGCAGTGGGTTAAAAAGAACACATTAAGCTTAAAAGCTTTATTTATCTGACGACCTAGTTGCTAATTTAAAGTGTGTCCCATTAAGAGGATTTTAAAAGATGAACTTGGGTTAGAGATATATTCAAAATATATGCAAAAGCCTAACGAACAGAATGTTTGAGGTGATTAGCACAGATTATCACTCAAATATTTTGATAAACAATATTGATGTTGCTTTGTTTCTGCAGTTATTATTAACGCGTATATGTTTTATGAAAGTAGCTGCTGATAGTTTGCCTTATTTTACCATTTATGCGGAGTTTTATGATTTGAATCAAATGAATGATCTGCCCCTTGATCACATTAGAGGGCCACAGAACACTTTACTATTTTAAGTACTTTAATAATAGCAGTATAGCAGCCGAAAACGCTTGTATAAAAGAAATGTACAGAAAAAAATTGGACTTTGTTTACTTTAGAAATTATTCGTAGCTGTAAACCAAAGAATTTCCAGACCTATCCACTCGGGCAGTACATTATTTGGGATTTTAAGTCCTATTTCCGTAATCCGAAAGCCAAATGTTTCTTGCGGCACTTGCGGTGAAATGTTTGCGCATTCATATGCTTGGTGTTAAGTAAAGACGATTGCAGTTTTGTGCAGTATTCCAGAATTGATGTTTTTTTCATCTGTTTTTCAAGGATATTAATGTACTGAGTGTGTGGCAAAAATGTAGCAGTTCACTAGATGCTCTAATAACAGGTTGAAAAAGCTACCCTAAAGCTGTATTCTGAATAAGTTCAACGGTTTCTACATGATGAAGTGAATAATCCCCAATGACCCAACCGTTGTCAATATTAAAGGCGTGAATAGTTTTGTCTGTGTTCGTTGTTACTTACCAGAGATTTATGTTATTCGCGGTTGATACACCATATCGTAAACTGTTCCATGTCCAAAAATACTTTAACCATGCTCAATTTGTCTGTGCTTTGTGATAAGTTGTTATCTGTAGCTCTCTTACCCTCTCTCTGGTCCACGGTTCATAGCGAAACGGTCAGTGAAGGAGGTGGGGGACGTTACGCTGCTTCCGGCTTTTACAACAACCACTACTGGAGGGAATCGCTTTGGAAGTGGGTGGGTGGAATGTGTATGTTTATTGTGTGAATGTCGGTATGAATGAATTCTAGCATCACATTTAATAATGCTGTGTAAGAAAACAGTGATTTTTCAAATAAATATCTTACAAAGAAATACAAAAGTATGGACCATTGTAACCAGATTGGAGGCATGTCTCATGGAGTTTGGAGGTGTTTTTTACACTTGATGTCAAGCATCGAAATTTTTCGCAAAATGAGCAAACAACTGAGATGCTTGATTATTATAAATTATTAGATTCACTTGTTGTTCAATGCAATGTTCGTTTTTTAGGTAAGTTATTTTATTGTTTGAATGCGAAACTATCAGTTTCCTCATTGCTTTCAAAGTTTGCTTTCTTTGGTGAATACAAATCTGTTTAGCCTGTTGAAAAAGTTTATTGTACAACAATATCGTGATCCGTTTAACTCTCTCTGTAGAAGAACATGTACAGCATTGACTTTTCCAATCTCCCAGTGTAATAAACGGCATAGGGAGTCGTGTGAAATTACTATGAATTTGTTTCTGTATGAACTCGCAGTTGTTTGGTGGGTGCTATGTTTAAATTTATTTTGGGATAAAAGAATTATATAGCTGCAATATCTTCGAACATTGTATTGTGTTTACGTTAATATTGCTAACAAAGAAATTATAGTTAGCAAATACTGCTGCCTTTATGGACATAGCTCAAGCTTTTGACAGGGTCTGGCACGCAGGTTTGCTTTACAAGCTCAAAGGATATTTACCACAGACCCTATTCCTAATCCTACAATCCTACCTTTCAAACCGCTTCTTCCAAGTCCGCTGTGGTTTAGAATATTTTAACTGTCCCATTAAAGCAGGAGTTCCACAGGGCAGCGTCCTGGGTCCCATCCTCTATAATCTATACACCGCTGATGTCCCCTCTACCACCAATACTTTCTTGGCAACATTCGCAGACGACACTGCAGTCCTGTCAACCCATCCAGACCCTGATATAGCATCCCATAACCTTCAAAAACACCTTGACGAGATCGAGTATTGGTGCAATCAATGGCGGATCAAAGTTAATGAAGCAAAATGCTCCCACATTACCTTCACCCTTTGTTGCAAGACTTGTCCACTAGTTCATTTTAATTCTATTACTCTACCTGTGTCTGAGACAGTACGGTATTTAGGCTTCCATCTCGACAAAAGACTGACATGGAACCCACACACGAGGCTAAAAAGACAAGAACTAAACAGGCGCTTTGGACAACTGTACAGGCTACTTCGAAGGACATCCCACCTCTCAATAGAAAACAAACTACTTATTTACAAGGTTATACTTAAGCCAATCTGGACATAAGGAATAGAGCTATGGGGGACAGCAAAAAAGTCGAACATCAAGCGCATCCAATCCTTTCAATCAAAAGTCCTAAGAACAATAGTAAATGCCCCTTATTACGTCAGCAATAAAACCCTTCACAATGATCTGAATATACCCTATATTCTCGAACTCATCCATTCCAAGTTCATGAAATTAGTAACCTATCCACCCACCACCTTAATCCCCTAGCACAGTCATGGTAATGTACCACTCATCCCTATAATCCTCCTTGGAGATTGAAACGGCAGTGGCCTCGTAACCTGCTATAAATGCGTAACAGTGGAAGTCCTGGCAATGGCCAGTTTCTCCAATCATGTCCTGAGCGTATGTGGTTATCGCGGTCTTGGTCAGTCTCCGCTGACGCGGACCGCTCGTATCCGATGACGTGGCTGACGGAGAAGCGTTGGGGACTTCCCAAGACCCCGCTTCCTCTTTAGCATGCGATGGAGGTGACAACCATGTGAATTTGGGAGGTCTCTGGGCTGTTTGTAAATACTGTGTGAATGAGCAAGTGAATAAACATTGTTATATGTTATGAATGAGAACATTTATCAATATTACTTATTGCCGAATGAGGCAGATTGTAATTTTATCTTAATAAAATTGATTGAAACCTGAAACCGAGTTAGCAAATGGTTTTTATATAGGTATGGAAGCACCATACTCTGTTTTGGCTATCACGCCTTGACAGGGGAAGTAAAAATTTATTTATTTTATTTTTTTTTCCAAGCTCTCAAACTTATAAAAATAGGAATGTGGGAAAAATAAGGAAAATTATTTTTGGCTGGAAAGTGCCTTTCACTAAGGGGAGACCCCTATTTGAAGGATGTATGAGAAGGATATGGGGTGTGGAATGCCTAGAAAGGCGGATGGAGTCAGGAAGGTAGTGAGAGTCTACCAAGGATTGAGCCTAGGGGTGCCTAGGCGATGGTTTGTTGTAGGCCAGGCGAAGCCTGGCCGGCCGCCCCGCCAGGGGCCTGAGTGAGTCGGCCTAATCGGCCGGAAGATCAACCCTGCTTACAACACAGGTAGATGGGGTAATGTGGCGTCGGTTGAGTCGGGCGGGAGATCGGCCTCGATCTCTCGGCTGGGTGTAGGTCCGTCAGTCCTCTGGTTCTATGATGTCTTTCATTCGCGAAGTTTCGGCGGTCCAGCAGTGCTTCCATCTGACGGGCATTGGTGGTGGCTGAAGGTCGGAGAATAGTGGGTTGTGGCTATGTCTTAGGGAGTCAAAAAATTTGATGTGCCTTCTCTTGATAAAATCTTGGATAGTGAGCACTTCGAATTTTTTGTGGATTTCGTCGGCCTTCATTCGGTCGAAAGGGGTGTGTTTGAGGGAGGTGCGGAGAACTCTATTCTGAAATTGCTGGAGCTTTAGGAGAGTGTTGGGTGTCAAATACTTGTAGAGAGGGGTTTCATACATCAATGCAGGTCTTAGGACGCTCTGGTATATCAGCAGCTTGAGGCGTACATTTCTGATCCTGATTCAGAATGGTTTTTTTATCAGAATACTTTAGGTATATATTATTCATTTATTTAGCTAGGTTTTAAGGAATGTTTAACCACTAGTGGCATCGATAACATAATTAAAAATTGCATAAATAATGCATAATGCAAATAAAGGGGAAGTAAAAAAAATACACTTATTTCTAATAATTACTAGGAATTATTTAGTTCACTCGAGAACATGAATCTTGACTGATTTAAATGCAAATCGTTGACCTACCTGTGGTGGTAATAAAGATTATTTGGAGTGAAATCCACTTAAAAGAAAAATCATCTGAGATCACAGAAAGGAAGTTTCAGAAACATTCTTAAAATAAATACTGTGGCTCTCGCGCTCTTGGTCAGCCTTCGCTGGCTCCTATTTAGTGACGCGGCTGACGTAGGAGCGTGGGGGACTCCCCAAGACTCCGCTTCCTCCTTCGCATGCGAGTGGAATTAATTAATATATAAGCCTATATCAGACACATCGGTGACTTGTTGAGCGGGGACAGCCATGATTTAAATTTCGAAAGGATTTTTAAGTTGTGAATTTGCAAACAATCATTATTTATGCAATTTGTAATTATGTTATCGATGCCACTAGTGGTTAAACATTCCTTAAAACCTAGCTAAATAAATGAATAATATATGCCTAAAGTATTCTGATAAAAAAACCATTCTGAATCAGGATCAGAAATGTAGACTAGATCAGTTAAATAGGGCAGATCAAATGCCTTCCTTTTTTTCTTTTCAAAGAATTCTATTATATCAATCATTGGCCTCAATTAAAAGTTTCACTCCCACTAGTATAAATACGCTCCCATCACCTAGTATTGTAATAGTAGTATTAGACTACTCTCTCCAGCATCTCATCACAAGTCCGGCGATATCCCTTCGGCTGAAACCGTTAATATATAAGAGCGTCCTGAGGCAAGCTCTACTGTTTGGGACACCACTCTTCCGATTCCTACACACTAGCACAATAACTTGACTCCAGAGCTTCCAGAACAAAATCCTGCGCACGTTACTATGGCATACCCCTTTTCGTGATATGAAAACTCCCGACATCCACGAAAAGTTCGAAGTCCCCACCATCACCGAAGCCATCAAAAGAAGACACTTCAAGTTCATTGACTTGATGAAACATAGCCAAAACCCTCTGTTCCGAGACATGACACCCCCACCGCTACCGGCAAGATGGCAACTCTGAAGATCTGGTAAAGCAGACCAAATGGTGGACATCACGGCGCTTGGCCCAACAACAACAAGCCTCTAACGGGCTCCCATCACTGCTATCCAACTAATAAGACTGCACTACATGCCTAGAGAGAGTCTAGGCCCAGCCACCAGTGGACTCTCACCACTGTACCGCAACAATCAATCTCTACCGAGGCTTCCCACACTCCTTAATTCCCTCACACCACCTTCAAGCAGGTGCTCCTGATATAAGGATCCGCTCAGCCTAAATATTCCTTTATTTTTCCCTCATCCTTAATCTTATAATTAGAGAGCTAAGAAAAAAAACAAAAAATAAAAAACTTCAAAACTAATTAGGTTAAGAATTAGTATGTAAGTTAGTTTTAAGGTTGATCAAAAAGGTGAGCCCCATCACCTTTATTAGTCAGTTTAGTCCAGTCACGTATAATGTTTATCATTATACATGTTTATTCATTATATAATTTTTATAAAATAACAAAACCTGTATATAATGTAGAGACGCTACAGGAAAGTACAAAAATAATTTGTAAATAGATTCACCTGAGAATTAATAATTATATATAATTATCTGTAAATTTAAAGGGGCTATGAAAGAAAAAAAAACAAAGAAAGAAGAAAAAAAACAACAACTATAGTTGTAATTCTACCCTCCTTCAAATGCATCTGCGCATCCAGTAAGAGGAGAAATCTGTAAATATTTGTTCATTAATTTTGTTCATTTTGTTCACATATTGTATAATAAATAAAGGAGTTATGGGAAAAAAAAAAAATCCTCTGTTTTCCGGCATTTTTAATATTTACCTCTCAGTTCTGAATATCTACGAAATATGATTTTTGAAAAGAAAAAAAAACAAAAAAACTCACGTATATGAGGGCCGTGGATGAAAAGAGAGCGGACAAAAGAACAATGGCCAGTAAATCCCCGAGTAAGTCCTGGAAAATGAGGCTTGAACTAATGAAAGCTTAAGATAATCCACTCAATGAACATTTTATTCTTTCCTGCTGCAATCAGAACTCGCACTTTAAACCTACCCCTCTCATACCACGGGGCTAGTGAACCCCCTCCCCCTACCTCCCACCTGGGATTCATTTAAGAGATCGAAGACGAGGAAGAGCGAATCAGGATGTTCACTCACTGTTCTCATCTTTGCGGAGCTTAGGTTTACTTGGAGGATGATGAAAAAAGTTTGTACCAGGTCTTCAAGCCATCATTTGTTAAGAAACTTAAATTAATACTGGTAGCTTCATGGCAACGCATAAAGCTCATCAGTCAATAGAAAACAATATTAGATCATTCACTTGTTGATTCTATGATCAGTTTTCTCACCATTCGACACCATTAAATAAATATATGTACATATGATGCGATGTGCAGTGATCGAACCACGTCAGATTTAAAAAAACGTATTTGTTAAAAACATTTACGATACTTTTGGCCTATCGAAACTATCTTTACATTACTGGATATAATGTTGGAAGTCTGGTTGTGGGATAGTAACATTAATAAATGTACACCTCTCTCTGGTTCACCCATAATTTATTGTAAACTGATAAAAGCTTTTTCGGCGGCTACACCACAATTTTCCAGTATCTCGCATGCCCTCCTGTCATCCATCCATTTGTTCGCTTGTCATCCTCTATTCTACCTGGGAACTTGTGGGATGTTATGAAGGAATCTTGTTGGTAAGTGATGTATATCATCCCGTCTCTTCATTTTATTTTAGATAATCTGCTAATGTTATCTTCTGTTGAGAGAAGAAATGCGTACACTTGAGTATACGTATATATATAACTTTAATTTTTTCAAAACTATAAACTCGAATAGTTTAATTAAAATACAACAATAATTGTTTGATTATCTCACCCCATTACACGCCATTCCAATATGTCATTAATATCCCACTACAGGTCGGGTGATTTAATTCTATTAATGCTTCATATTAGGTAGGTATTTAGTATTAACTTTTTGAGTGTGATTAAAGCATGAAGGATGTTGATTTGAGGCGTTTCCCGGAATTGGGCAGATTAACAATCCTCTTAATGTGATGGAGTGTGGTCGAGGGCCCTCGCTAAAGGGTTTGAAGTTGAAATTGGGATTAGTGAAAACGCCTTCCATAACAAACTTTAGCGTGGAAGGAATTTTCTTCATTTTGTAGAATTATTTACGTAAATTATTTATCAGTTCCCACAAAAAGAATGTGAGCATCCTGGGAAAATTCTGACTGGTCCTTATGATATTACGGCTATGGCGTACTTAAACAAAAAATACGAAGTTACTTGGTTCTCGCATTATCATCAGGGACTGTTTTTTTTACATGATTGCAATGGCGTACAAATATACTTAGCAATTCGATTAATTTAAAACTATTCACTCCATTGTTTATATATCCCTTTTGTGTCTTATCCATTACTTAATGATTGATAGATACTTGCACAAGAAAAGTATGTTAGGTTATGATGTGTAATCAGGGGTGTTAGTGCTTTTTATTTTCTTAGGATAAGAGTGTGGTTGAAAAGGACCAATCTTTCCTTTTACTGGGATCTTCTTAGTACGTACCTTAGATAACACGATAAAAAACAATTTGAAGTCTTCATTGCATATCATTAGTATCACGTGAACAACATGTGAATTTACCAACTTAGCTATTTCATCATGAAATTATTAAGTTACCCGATAATGAACACAACCAGAACAGCCTATTTTGATGAAATAGAAAATCTGATTTCCTCGGATCACCGTATTTCTTGTCCATTTACTTAACTACACAGAATTAGTGTGAAGAAGTGATATAAAAAAGAAAGTCTGCTGTAACAATTTAAATAGGTAGCTAAGTATGTGGACTATACGTTCAAAGTGATGGTTGGTATAAATCGACATGAATAATCCAAGGACAAAAAGAAATGGATGCGACGACTGGGGAGGGTAGGATTGAAGCGCAATCGAAATTTGACCATGCGGAAAAATATATTCTGGAGATAGTGAGGACAGATTTCGAGGATCGCATTATTTCAGAAATTGTGATATAACGCTCATCCGAACCAATCTCTTGGAACATCAATTCCGCGGAGATGTCAAGGTTTTTTTTTTTATCGATATAAAAACAAAAAAAACATTAGTGTAACAAACACCTTGTTATCTCCTGGTCCTAAACTACTTATTCCTTCGTGCATCAGTAGATAGTATCGGTGCTGGTTCTATTCTTTGAACCTGATAAGAGAGGTTCTACTTTGAAATGAGAAACCGCTATTCGTCGAAAAGTACGTCAACGATAGCTATAAAATACGATTACATAACAGAAATATTCAAGACTTATTCCATCGAAACAAAAAAATAACTGAATAAGTGTGGCTATTATGAAAAAGAAAAATAACTTTTAATGTTTTTCAGGAATAGTATAAATACTTTTTAATAAGGTATGGTGGCAAAAAATTAATTTTAAAAACAATTCCAAAAGAATACAATTTTGAGAACCAAATAAATACCTTGGAAGCATAATTTATTTTATTAAAGAATAATTGCTCCTAATAAATAATAATGTTTGTATAATGTTATAATAATTATTTTTGTTTTTTGACAGGCTAATGGTATAAAAGTAGGCACGCGATGAATTTTCCATGAAAAAATTAGTTGATTACAATTCGTTTCTTTCACGCGATGAAGGTATGTTTTTATCGTATTCTTATTATGTTACAGATTACGAGTCATAATTTTACCACAAATCGATAAATGCTTATATAATTTAAAAATGTGTGAACCTGTACCATTGCCTTTGTACGTTATATGTATATATATATATATATATATGTAATAAAAGTATCCTCTCTTTAATTTGAATTTGCCGTGCTGCTTCCACTGGCTGCCACCAGATGGAGCAGCAGTTATCAGATAGAGAAGGTTATGTTAGGTAACAGAACATGCAAATGGTGTGTAAAATAAAATAGTGTGTAATAATGTAAAATAGTGTGAATAGAGAAGTGATAGTTATAAACTGTAATTGTCGTTTCTTTGTTTACAGGTAAGATTGTGTAAATCAATATGAATAATTGTGATAATATAAAATATAGTGAATAAAATTGCTAACTTTCTTTACAGAGAAACTGATTTCAGTTTATTCACCCCACCTTCAATAATTGTCTTACATATATATATATATGTAATGAAAGTGATCTCTCTTTCATTTGAATTTGCCGTGCTGCTTCCACTGGCCCCCACCAGATGGAGCATCAGTTATCAGATAGAGAAGGTTATGTGAGATAACAGAACATATAATAGTGTGTAAAATAAAATAGTGTAAATAGAGAATTGATAGCTAGAAACTGTAATTGTCGTTTCTTTGTTTACAGGTAAGATTGTGTAAATCAATATTAATAATTGTTATAATATAATATATAGTGAATAAAATTGCTAACTTTGTTTACAGAGAAACTGATTTCAGTTTATTCACCCCATCTTCAATAATTGTCTTACAAAACGACAATAGGAGTTACAATGGCGAAAAGACTGCAATTCACCATTAACTTTGTGGGATCACCGAAGGATAAGAAGACAAATGTTCTCTCAATTACCACAATTAAGACAGAGGAAAATGAAGAATATGTGTTGCCCCTAGAGAAAAGCTTTATGAGCGATCATGAAGAATTGACTAAGACACTTATTTATAAAAGATTGAGGAACAGTTTTACTCAAAGAGGTCAACAGAAGAGTGTGTGGATTACATTAACCGAGAAAATGAAAACAATATATTTTGATGAAGAAGGTAATGTAATGTTTGATAATTTATATTTAGAACAAGTAGTGAATAAAGATAAGATGGTTGAATCCACACAAAATAAAGAGAATGAGCTAAATTTAAAACATATAGCAGAGAAGTTCATGGTTGAGAAGTTTACATGTAAACACTCAAATGCTAAACAGTGGCTAGAGATGTTTGAGAAAGAATGTAGAAGATGTGGAATCAATGCAGACAGTAATATGATTGAGATATTAAGGTTGTTTTTGGAAAAGTCATGCTTAGACTGGTACTCAGCAACCCTAACAATATTAACAATGGACTCTGTGTGGTCTGAGTGGAAAGAAAAATTTTTGGAAACTTTTGAAGACCAAGGATGGAGTACAGGAATGCATGCTATATCATATAGGTTTAAAGAAGGTCTACTGATGGAATACGCCATGAAAAAAGAGAAATTATTGTTAGATATGGATGAGAATATTAGTTCACAGACTTTAGTGATGCTTATAGCTGCAGGCTTACCTGAGTTCATTAGAAATAAGTTAGATAAGGAAAAATGTGAGAATTCGACCAAATTACTTCATGAAATTAGAAAATGTGAGGGTCTAGCGAACAAAAATAATTTTATGAAAAAGAAAGATGAAAAACTTTTTAGTAAAAATAAATTTCAAGAAAAAAGGCCATGCAATAATTGTGAACAATTAAACAAAGGCATCAGATATCATCCAGAAGCTTCATGCTGGTTTAAAAAGAGAGACAAATATGAAACTAGAATACTGGGAAGCAACTCAGTATTAGAAGTAGATCTAAATACAGAACAAAAAAACGAATAATCACACCATTGATTAAAGTAAAAATATTATTAGAAGAGAAGTTACAGGTAAATGGGACATATGATCCAGGATCCCAAGTCTCTCTAATAAATACAAAATTAATTAAGATAAAGAAAAAAACAGAAGATGTTAATAAGATATATTTAAAAACAGTCAATGGTGTGACACAAACAAAAGGTTTAGTAACCATAAAAGTGAAAATTTTTGAGATAGAAAAATATGTTGATGTGTTCATTGTAGAGAGAGATGATTTTGAAGATTTTCTTATAGGATTAGATATTATCAAAAAATTTAGATTAATTCAAAATGAGAATCTACAAATATTACAGAAGAAAGAAGATGAAACAGGAAATACTGAGAAAAAGAAAGAAAAAAATGAAGAAGTTAAAGTGAATTTTAATGAACATATCGAAGAAGACGGGTTCAAAATAAAATTAGATCACTTAGATAATATGAGAAAGATTACGATAGAAAGACTGATAGAAAAGTACAGTACAGTATTTGCCAGGAACAAATATGATGTGGGCACGGTTAAGGATTACGAAGCTAGAATTGACTTACTGGTGGACAGATTCTGCAGCAAAAGGCCTTATAGATGCACTATAGCAGATAAGAAGGAAATAGAAGATCAGGTGGCAAAATTATTACAAAATGATCTAATTGAAGAGTCCTATAGTCCATTCGCAGCCCCCGTAACCTTAGCATTCAAAAGAGATGAAAACAAGCGATCAAGATTATGTATAGATTTTCGTGAATTGAACAAACTAGTTATACCACAAGCTCAACCATTCCCATTAATAGATGATTTAATAATACAAACAAGAAACTGCAAATACTTCACCACACTAGATATAAATTCCGCTTTTTGGTCAATTCCATTACGCATTGAAGATAGACAGAAAACAGGATTTGTCACACAAGAAGGGCACTTCCAATGGACATGCCTACCCTATGGTTTAAAGACATCACCAGCTATTTTCCAAAGAATTTTATCCAACATCTTAAGAAAGCACAATTTAAAAGACTTTTCAGAAAATTATATAGATGACATCTTAATTTTTTCGAAATCATTCACAGAACATATAGAACATATAGAAAAAGTAATAAAAGCAATAGTCAATGAAGGTTTCCGATTAAAATTTAAAAAATGTACATTTGCAGCAGAATCAGCAAAATACCTTGGACACATAATACAACACAATACAGTAAGACCAATAAAGGACAACTTAATTTCAATAAAAAACTTTCCAACTCCAAAAACCCAAAAAAACATCAGACAATTTTTAGGAAAAATTAATTTTTATCACGAGTATATACCAAAAAGCTCGATATTGCTAGATCCACTGCATAAATTATTAAGGAAAAATGAAAAATTCTTATGGACGGAAGAGTGTGAAAAATCCTTTGCAGAAGTAAAGAAATTGCTATGTTCCCAACCAGTGTTAGAAATATTTGATAATGATTTACCAATAAGAATTTATACAGATGCATCTCTAGAAGGTATTGGTGCAGTTTTGAAACAAGTACAAAACAATGGAAAAGAAAAGCCAGTAGCATACTTTTCAAAAAAATTAAGCGAACCGCAAAAAAGGAAAAAAGCAATTTATTTAGAGTGTTTGGCAATCAAAGAGGCATTAAAATATTGGCAATACTGGTTAATTGGAAGAAAATTCACTGTATTTTCAGATCACAAACCATTAGAAAATTTAAACATAAGAGCAAGAACGGATGAAGAACTTGGTGAATTAACTTACTATTTGTCACAATACAATTTTGAAATTAAATACATTCCGGGAAAGGATAATACCGAAGCAGATAGTTTGAGCAGAAACCCGGTATTAGAACCAATTGAAAATAAAGAAGAAATCCTAAAAATAGTTAATTTGATAAAAATACAAGAAATTAAAAAAGATCAAGAGGAAAATAGAATATTACAAAACACCAAAACAAAATTAATAGAAAAAGATGGAGTGTTCTATAAAAAAGTAAGAAATAAAGAAAAGATAATTTTATCTGAAAACTTAAGTTTAGAATTCATTAAAGAAATACATTCTGAATGGTGCCATATAGGAATTAAACAAATGATGAATAGGGTATGCCCTTATTACACAGCAAAAAATATAACTGCAAATATAAAAAAAGTATGTAAAACCTGTGAAATATGTATTAAAAACAAATCCAGAGGGCAAGAAAAATATGGGCTAATGTCACAACTAGGGCCAGCAACAAAACCATTCGAAATAATGTCAATCGACACTATTGGAGGTTTTGGAGGACAACGATCAACAAAAAGATACCTCCACCTGCTTATTGACCACTTCACAAGATATGCATTCATTTCAACATCAAAAACTCAGAGTGCCACTGACTTCATCAAGTTAGTAAATAATGTGCTGGAAACAGAGAAAATAGGTATAATACTTACAGATCAATACCCAGGAATCAACTCAAGAGAATTCAAAGATTTCCTAAGGGAAAAGGAGGTTCGATTGATATTTACAGCAGTTAATGCACCCTTTTCCAATGGTTTAAATGAGAGACTAAATCAAACTCTAGTCAATAAAATCAGATGTAAAATGAACGGAAAAGGGAAGAAAAGAGCCTGGACAACAGTCGCTAAAGAATGTGTGGATAAATATAATGAAACAGAACATACAGTAACCGGTTTTCCACCCAAGTATTTATTGGATGGCACAGATACTAGCATTTTACCTGAAGAATTAAAAAAAAGAAACAATAAAGAAAACTGGATGAATGACAGTAAATTAGCCTTAGAAAGAACAAAAAAGTCTCATGAATACAACAAGAAAATATTTGATAAATCAAGAAAACATTGGGAATTTAACACAGGAGATACAGTATATATAGAAAATGGCAACAAATTGAACAGGAATAAACTAGATGAATTAAAAATTGGTCCCTTTGAAATAACAGAAAAGATATCAAATTCAATATATAAAATAAATACCGGAAGAGGAAAGCAAGAAACTGGATTCTTTCACATAACAAAATTACTTCCGATATTACCAGACTGAAAATTTTCAAAGAATTTTCACCTCAGAGAGGGGAGATGTAATGAAAGTGATCTCTCTTTCATTTGAATTTGCCGTGCTGCTTCCACTGGCCCCAACCAGATGGAGCATCAGTTATCAGATAGAGAAGGTTATGTGAGATAACAGAACATATAATAGTGTGTAAAATAAAATAGTGTAAATAGAGAATTGATAGTTAGAAACTGTAATTGTCGTTTCTTTGTTTACAGGTAAGATTGTGTAAATCAATATTAATAATTGTTATAATATAATATATAGTGAATAAAATTGCTAACTTTGTTTACAGAGAAACTGATTTCAGTTTATTCACCCCATCTTCAATAATTGTCTTACATATATATATATATATTATCCTAAACACTCATCATTCCAATTAGAATGGTGCAATTTGTGCAACAGGGAATCCTTGAGAATTTAATGAATTCGATTTGATATTATAATTAAATAAAACTGTGATACTATAAATATCGTAATAGAAATAATATTGAAAGCAGCTTCTTTGCAAAAAAAAAAACAAGTTGCACTTGATAAATCCGCGTTTGAGGAAACTCGTGTAAATTCAACGCGTGATTTTGCCTCTACTGTTTGCCTGAAAACATTCTGGAAAATAATTTTAATAAAACTAAACCAAAGAAAAAATTGTGTTAACAAGAGTAATTTTTCCTATAAAGTTTATTTTTCATAATCTCTTAACTTAACTCGCAAAGTTAAAATTTGTATTTAGCAAAAAATGTAAGGAAGTAAAATTGAAACCCTCACCAAACCTTTCCGGGTAGACACCATTTTGATTACTAAATGATTGGTCTATTAGGTAAGCAATTTATTGTCTGGCTTTGTGGTGGATTGTTTTCACTTCAAAAGAACACCACTGGCATATTAGGTGAAAATATGACTAACCTGCTGCTAGGCGCAGGGAGATACTATTTGTTTGATGATCATCCGATCAAGGCAGATATCGCGCAGAATGAAGACTTTGTTGGTTGCTTTGGGGGATGTATTTTGGCATAAAACCCTCAGGTCATCAACGCAATTGGTTGTATATTAAACCTCATTTGGGGAGCCTACCGAGCCTGAGATAGTTCAAGGACGACGCTAGAGCACAGGTTGAAATACAGCAGTACAATTCACACTGTATAAAGTGTATAATATGTGTGCATAATGTAGAAAGAATGTATTAAACATATTTCTAGGTCCACACAGCTCCTAACATATCTGTAGTAGAAGGTACTGTAATTATCCAGTGATAGTAACGATAACAAAATAAGAGAAATATATTAATGTCAATTCATTAAGGTATTTAGTTTGAATGAAGCATTCCTTTTAAATTATGTAAATATATGTTTCGCATATGTTAATAGTATATGTTACAACATTAGAAAGAATTTCCAGGTGACATTTTATTGGTGCTAAAGAAATAAACTAATTCAAGTATGAAACCGCCACGTTTCAATTGATAAATACATTATAAAACACAATTTGATTCGTAATGGATGGAAAATAATTCTGGTTGATTCAAAGGAAAATAAAAACAAAACTTCAGACCTTTATCAACCGTAGTCCTGTATCTAACAAATTTTATTTTTTGTGGAAGTGGGTGCAATGACTGACGGTCTGACAGAGCACGACTCCACAGTTGACTGATATATTATGTTTCTGAGTGGAACTTTTAAAATATATAGTAGATAGCAAATGGTGATGGTATATCATTTATAGATTCAAGTAGACGTCAAAGTGGAATATCAAACTTTTCCGAATGGAATTGACGGTAAGAGTTAGCTGTTCGTACTGTATTGAAAAATACCACCCTCCCTAAGCCCTTCTTTTTGTCCCGCCAGTGCCACCACACGTTCTTTTTTTTAGGGTGCGAAATTAAAATGGCTTTTAGGGGACAATAGCGATATTTATGGCTCATAATCCACCACACTAAATGGCTGCCGGGAATTTTTAATCTGGTGATTAGGGAAAGGATGCCTAGTTCGAGATGGGTACATTTCCAATGTCTCATTGATAATAAGAGAATAGGTCATGACTTAACAATAAGGGTGGTTTTACTCTCGTGTGAGGGGACTATTTCTGGAAATGATTAAAGGACACATTTGGAAATTTTCGAAAGAAAAAAATTCAAAACAATTCTGCATTTCAGAGACTTTTTGGAACCTTTGTGAGTGTTCAGACCACACGTGCCGATGGCTGGTTTTACGTATGATGTATTTTTTCCTTTTCCCCTCATCCTCATACGGCGTTTGCTAATCTTTTATGAACGAGTGTGTCCCTTACAAAACTCACAAACATCATAGTTATTATTTCTCAATATATGTTTTTGGAATGTCCACTTTTAATATGTCTATTTTCCATTGCCTCCTTGCCAAATATTTCTTTTCTCATTATTTAAGGAGCTTAACCAATTGTAAAGGCTTTCAATTATTTTTTTGTTCAATGATCATAAGCTGGCAATTACGCTAAGGGATTTGAGGGTTGTGATTTAACCTACTTGTAACACTAATAACAAATCAGACATAAATATATTTTCGTTATCTAATATAACCAATGTTTTATTATTGTTTTTTTGAATGTTATTTATTTAATGTAATCTATGCCAGAAAGGCACCTCAGGCCACGGCTTTAAGTTTTACACAGCACCATAATTACGTGAATAAATAAAAATAAGAATTGTTTTTTGATCAAGATTATTTGCCGATCTTCTAAAGAGGATTTAAAATATTTTATACTTACATTATAATAATGACAAACGATCCTCACAGGCCCTGATGGACTTTTTCAAGTGGGAGAGTATACCCCGTTCAGTCCAACATAACCCTGTATATTTGCCAAACGTTCACATGGCATGTGTTGTAATTGATCCTTGCCTTTAATGTTTCCATAATTTTCTTTTGAAATATGCTTACTTACACATTCAGTGCGACAACCCATTACCGTGTTTTGGACTTCTCCAAAAGACTCCGTCAGCTGGCACGGTCGTCTGATGTAGAGCCACCCAGTCAACTCAACCTTGGCCTTTCTAATTTTCTTTACAATTCCTCCGACTGGTTCTTTCATCTTCTCCATTTCTCATAATCCATGGAAGGGCCAGAGATCGTCTGCAGAATTGCTCTTTCCAATACGAAAAGCTTTTCTTATCAGCTTTGGTTGTAGTCTATGATTCAGAACTATACTGGATGGACAGTGATTCTGTTCCTGCCATCTCCTCTTCATTATCCGACTCGTAAATATATGATTTACATTTACTACTAGACCATGTTTCTTTGGAACTGCATCCAGTGGGAAAAACGCTGAATCAGACAGCAACGAACTAGAAGTTTTTTTTAAACCTTAATTATTTTCTATAAAAAAGCAATGGTAATGCAATTGAGTAATAAATTATTGATGTTGTTTTTTTCTGTTTTTGTTGTTGATATTATTTTTTATGTTAAATATTGATGTGTTTTGGTTCAAGTTACGGAGCTTCACGTGAGAGAGGATATTACTTTTTAGCTTCTTGGAAGTTCATTACTTCCTTGCCATTGTTTCTATCCATTCAGACCACAACTAGCTGAGTGAGCGTAAATTAGAGCGTGAACCCCTAGAAATAAAAATAGCTTCAATAGGCCAGAAATATGGATGTTTCTTCGACATCAAAGTGAAGTCGTTAATATTTTAAATGACCGATTCATTCTTTTATTTTTTTTCAATCGCTTTTCACACCTTACGTACAAGTTTCTAAGCGGGCCAGTATGTTACTTCCGTGACTCGGCACTCCATATGAGCACTTCATGGAAAATTATGGAGAATCCTGCAATAGCCACAACTATAACTAAATTTTCAAAAAACCTTTAAATCGAAAAATGAAATAAATTAATAGAAAGAAGATTGGTTTTTGAAATTATTTGTATCGGTAAAGTCGGTATGATTAAAATTATTTTTTTTAGAGCATATACAGAACAATGAAACCTTTAATAAATGTAAAATCATTTAATAAAAAATATGTAAACTGTAAATCCCTAAATTTTTATTGTTTCTATAGATTTATATTTATATCTAGTCTATATTTGATAAATAGTAATAAATAATCAGTCAGGCAGTACTGTTTGAAAGAAAAGACAAAAAGAAAAACTGAAAAAACTTTTAACAACCAGTCGGTGCGCTGGATTGTTTTATAAAACTCACCTTGTTTAGTTGTTCTGGCCTGAATGGAACTCAAACGGAGGTAAGAGAGCAAAACATTCGAGATTAAAAAGCCTCAAGCAGACTACAATGGTTTGCTTGGGTTATTTCGATTCCACAACGCTCGGAATATCTGCTCTACTATCCCCAACAATAGCCAACATAAAAATAACAAAAGGAATTTATAGTAAAAATATTCAACACTTCCCATAAAACAGCAAATCAAGATGTAGTAACAATTAAATGCCAATTATGCAAAGCATTTATAAATGATAAAAATCTTTTAGTATTATAGTATAATAGAAATTGTGACCAATGATCTCGCTCATAATATATTTACAGTTCTGCATATAGTCGCTCATTCATACAATATTGACAGATCCACGCTGCTCCCGAATAGACAAGAAAAGTATTCTTCATGCCAAATGCCTATCAATCGAATTTGTGGATTACAAGCAAAACGTTTATTGGGTAAGCAATTTTATTTAGTTTTGTACATTTTTATTTGTAACATATCATGACTTCAATCAGAATTCTTTTTTTATAATAAAAAAACTTTACTATAATAAAATTACAATCTGCCTCATTGGATTATAAGTAATTGTGCTCACTCGATAGTTGTTTTCATTCAAACCATATTTCATTACCAATTTTCAATCACTGGCTCATTCATACAGTATTTACAAACAGCTCAGAGACCTCCCAAGTCCGTATAGTTTATACCTCCCACGTATGCGAAAGAGGACGCGGAGTCTTAGGAAATCCCCCACGTTCCTCCACCACCGGTCTACGCGTCACCGTTTACGACTACTGACCATGAACGCGAGAGTCACAGACATTCAGGACATGATTAGAGAAACTGATCATTGCCAGGACTCCCGCTGTTGTGTTTTTATAACAAGTCACGTGTCCACTGGTGCTTTAGTCTTCGAGGAGGATTATAGGGATGTGTGGCGCAGTGTGATGACTGTGATAGGGGATTGGGGTGGTTGGATATGATTGAATTTCGGGAACTATATGGGACGAGCTCAAGTATATATGGTATCCACCCTCGGTAGACTCTCACTACCTTCCTGATTCCACCCGCCTCCTTTAGGCATTCCACACCCTATATCCTTCTCATACATCCTTCAAATGGGGGATTCCCCTTAGTGAAAGGCACTCATTAGCCCAAAATAATTTTCCTTTATTTTTCCCACATCCTATTTTATAAGTTTGAGAGCTAAAAAAAAAAAAATAAAAAAAAAATAAAAATGGTATATTTAGATCGTTACAAAGGGATTCAATCAAATGATTGATAAATTATATTCAACTTGTTAGCTGTCTCCCATAGATTTAGTCCATATTGCTCTTTAGTATAACTTTGTGTATTACTAATTTCTTTTCTATTGAGAGACAGGACGTCCTTCGAAGTAGCCTGTACAGTTGTCCAAAGCGTCTTTTTAGTCTCGTTTGTGGGTTCCATGTCCCACATGGGTTCCATGACGGTAACCGGATTTAGGGAGTAAGACAATAATAGAATGTCTCCTTTACTGAATGGCTTAAAATGATTATTTTATTAACATTATTTTGGTAGTAGCGAGAGAGGGATAGGTGAATTGAGGCAATCTTCAATAGTTGCGGCATGATTATAGATCGGAAGGATGGTAATTGGCGTTGTGCCAATCTACAGTAATGATTGTAGGAACGATGATCAACAAGTCGGGTTCAGTGAGGTATAGGGAATCATTTAACAGCTGGTGGAAGAGATCTCCATCAGTCCTAATAAATCATGGAGGTGGCAGTTTGTGAATTGTCTCAGGGAAATGGTTAGAATCAAAGGGGTATGATCAGAGGACAGGTCATCAAGGCGCGTTAGTGAATATTTTAATGTTCCTAAACTGTCTCAAATATGGTCGATTCCCTATGTGATGTAAATACCTATATCTCACACACACTGAATACGACATCAATTCCACTTACGTAAAATAATCCACTTACGTACGACAGTTAAATAATCTTGTAGAGGAGAATTTTTTAAAAAACTTTATTATGAAAAACAATCAAAACACTGGTATATATATAAAATACAAGGTTAATTTTAGCAGTCAGCAAACTAAGAGATTATATTACATCATAAATTGTAATCTAGATATGCAATAATACAAATCAAAAGTATCACCTAGTAGAACTTACAGCTATTTTGGAATTTCGTCGTTCGTTAACATGTATGTAATAATTCTATGTAAAGCATTTACCTAAAACATGCTCTCTTAATTATTGAAACGTTTCTTTTCATATGGTAGCTTCCTAAGGATAGACTTAGAAATTTCAAATTATAAATTCCAAAAGGAAACATGATGAAATACAACTGCAGTGGTGTATTCTAAATGATTTACGTTAGACATTTTCAGAAGAACAACCTCAGACTCACAAATAGGAGGGAAGGAGTGAATACAAATTAAACAGTGTTGTCAAGTAGATTGGAGGGACCCCCATTCTAAGTGCGGTAGTTTCCATTGGCATCAGCGAGATTCCTGCTGACTTGGGCTATTCACCCATGAGATCCGATTTAATTAGAGACCTGTGACCTATCGTACCGTTAAATAAATTGTATGCCCAGGTTCATGTGGTCTTTAGAATATTCTTAATGCCAATCTATTACCTATGCACGGTACATTTCCTGATTAGGTCCTTAACTACTATTTTTTAGATGTTTGGGTTGCAACGATACTTCACCCGTGAGAACAGTTTCTATCGATTCGATTACTAATCACATCGTTGAGTATCCCTCTCAGTTTTCACATTAATTCTAGCAAGAAAATTAATTAGGACATCAAAACTGGGTGCAAATCGCGTGGTGGCAATAATGTCACAATTCGAATATAACAACTTTCTGTTTGCATTTGCAAACAAATACATTTACTTAGACAAATAATTATTAAATATATGGTAAAGTAATATATGTAATATGATATGAGCAGTAATATATCATACTAAATAGAAGAAAGCATTATTGTCGGGGCGGCACGAGGGGGTTATGTTGATCTAAACCTGCTAACGCAGAGAGAGTTAAGTGGTATATGACCTTTACTCCTTGGTGACAGGTTCAATTACTGAACTATCTAACTCCATTTCTAAAAGATGTTTGCCTCGAAAATGTACTTTGCTCAGGAGAAGAGGTATAGGCTAGGTTTTAGGTTCATTACGTGGCCTTGGAATGACCGAGAGTTCACACTCGGTTTCTAAGGGTAGGCAAAAAAACGTCCGGATTCCAAAGGGGAGTGTGAAACGGAAAGAGGTGGACTAGAGTACTTGGGATAATACCACTCGGATAATTTGTATGTACCCCATAAGGCATCGTCTGCATGAAAGATGGAAGAGGTCCCATCATAAGATTATACTAGTTTAGTGGGGCAAAAGCCAAGGAACTCCACTAGGAAGGCTGTAGAGGCTGTCAGCACCAAGACTAACTCTAGCTGGTTAGGAATAGAGAGGTGTATAAATGATAAGTCAGTAGTTAAAGCCATCAATGCAGCTACAAATACCAGTTTAGAGGTAAGCCGTAGCTTGAATTAATCTTCAGCTCAAAAACAGTAGTTAAAAAAGCTATAAAAGGTATTTATAGCTGATTGGTAGGCAGTTCACCACCAAGTGAGGATAGCTCCTACCGACCAATCAGTAGGGCCGTTATTTTGACCAATCAGGTCCGTTTGCTTCCACTCCTGGCTGCTCCGTCAGTCTATGCTGGAGATCGTAGCGGTGGCCTGTGAACTAGTCTGCAGCCACGCTATTTACAATATTTACATAGGTTACATTTCGTTTGATTACAATATTGACATTTGTATACTTAAGTAGAGGGAAAATTATTTTGTATATTAGTTAGTGGTTGCTACAATTATTATTGAGTCATGGTGTTACTCTCTGCTAGTGAACCCAAACTAAGTAAAACTCAGGGCTCAACTAAGAAAGCCGGTGGTCGATCACCCTCCAGGCTACAAATTCTCGGTCTTCTGGGATGGAAACTTAACGTAACTTATTCATCCACTGTCCTCGCAGCCTAAATGGAAAGTTCGAATTGTTAATGGGACAATGGTGCCTTGGAATCATTAACAATCCTTGAGCTCCTTCCTAGTTTCATTTTCTGTCAAATTAAAATGATTTCTGGTCAAATAGAAAAAACAACAGGAATTTATGGCCGTTCTAAACACTACAGAGCACAAAATACTTGACTACACATGGTAATTACCAGCCATATGGCAATTCCAATTATTTTAGTGCGTCTCGTTTGCTATTTGGAAATATCGCACTGTTATGTTTTCACAGTTGGCTTTATATAAATATGCTGGTTATAATCATTATATAAATATATTGATATACCATGTGGGTTCATTGTTAACTGTTAATATAATAAATTCTTCTACTGATTCATATTGATACATAGATTATAAATTATTTACTATTCATAGGCACTATTTTTACTCATTAACCGAAAATGATTAAAATATACACCAGTTGCGTTATATACCCCACCTTTTAATTATTAATGTAACCCAAATCCATTCAGCTGATAACTAGTTCTTTATTACGTAAGATAGAATCAATGATTTAATTACCCTTAAAGGAGATCATTTGGGGAAAGACGAAAACTGTTCTGTTTCATTGTGACATTCCAAAACTGGCTTATTCATTTAATTTACTCTTAAAGAGTTTTCTATAATTAGTTATTAACATACATGTTAACATGTTAACATTACACATAACAAAATCTGATACAGGGTGTTCTAACATGACATTTGAATTTAATGTATAAGTAGGAATATATTAAGAGATAGGGATTATCTATGTGAAAGCTGGCAAAAGTACTAAGGGGTCAGGTGCTGACTGTCATAAACCAAGCAGTAAACCCTTTGGGTGGGATTCAAGCTTCGAAGAGCCCAGATGGCTCCCTTATTGACTACCATAAAGACAGATTCGAGTGACAAGTAATAACCCTTTCTTTTGTGTCACGAGAGAGAGTGCCCGATATAATTATAATGCCAGGAATATGGGGCGCAGCAGACTGGATGTCCTTGGACAGTTATTTGGGCCACGAAGGTGTTGATGTTAATCGTTTTTTGATACAAAGAACTCGAAGGAGGCGGCACCACTTTATTGAGACGAAGCAATAGGGGGGGGGGGGGGCTCTGCTTTAAATAAGGCATGTTGGTAGAAAAATGGGGGTGGGTGCTCGTGAAAATCTTTGATTCCTGTGATGAGACCTAGGGTGGGTCGGCTGGCGTATGGATGCGGTGTTGCGATGATGTCTTGATCCCTTGACTTCCCATCCATAGAATACCTCGTTGTAATAGTAAGGAATAGTTTAATAGTTAGCTAATAAGACATCTGTAATCTTTTTCATTATTTTGATCCATACTAAATTTAGCCGTATTTCATTTTTAAATTACTTATTAAAACATTTTAAATAAAGTATTTAATAAAGTTCCATTCTGTATACTTGAAATTGCTACCATTTCCCACTACCTAAATTTATTAAGGTAAGTTACCCTGGATTAGCTTCTATTTGGACAAGTAGAAATTAATTAAATACTTTTGAGAAAAGTATTTTGTATAGCTTTACGGTAATGCAATTAGCTCAGGTTTGATTGAGGATTCAAATCAGTTATAGCTGAATAATTAAATGCCATCGCAATTTTAACAAACATTTTAATTATTCAACGAGTGTAAGGCGTGGTGTTAAGGGTAAGTCAGGTAAATATATAAAAAGGTATATGTATCCGTAGAAAGATTCATTCTTTATATATTTCCTTACATTGTTTATATTCAGATACAGTTGGATATATCAGATATATTAGTATTGGGTCTTTCATTGAGCGCTCCCTCTCTTAAATTTATTTAAATAAAACAAAGTGTGTGTGAGATTTTATCAAAATTTTTTGTTCGTTTGAAAGGCCTATCGATGCCATTATGTATGAAATATAACATCGTGCAAATGTCCGCCGCGGCTTCGCTGGGTGGCGCGCATCCGAAATGTACAATTTTCCATGACTCTGGCGCATAAATCACGCTGAATTTGACCGATGGTATGGGTTATGTTGGCTTTGAGGGCCACTTTGATTTGTGGTTTATTTGCATACACCTCCGACTTAAGAAAACCCCACAAGAAAAAGTCTAACGGGGTCAAATCGCACGATCTCGGTGGCCAGTTCACTTCACCTCCACGTGAGATGACCACACGTCATTGTCTATGGTCGTTTACCTTCAGCTCCTGGGTCAGTTGAATTTTGTACGGGTGCAGGCCCAAGTCACGACGCAAAAGACCGAGTTCTTGTGAGCGACCCGAAATCGACTGCCTCGGATTCTCCTGCACACTCTCACGGGCAGTGGTGATGTTTTTGGCAGATCTTGCGTTTCGTCGACGTACGGGTGTTGGTTGATTGTTCACTGAACCAGTGGACTTGGAAATTTATCCACCACACTGTGAATAGTTCTCTCGGTAGGAAGCTTATGGTGACCGCGGAACGTTGCCCGAACAAAACACCCATATTAACAAAACAATTTCATCATTTGCACATGTTGTTGAACGCTATATCCATCCATAGTGATTTGGCAAAACAGACTGAATAATTGACAGCCAATTCGACAGATGCAGCTTCAACAATATGGCCGCTATCAACTGTCAAAGTTTAGAAGTCCCTATTGGAAGACGCTTTATATTGGTATGCGAGTAAGTCTACAAGAATCCAAGAAGAAATTAAAAACCCCATTCCCTGAACGTAGTAAATAAATAATAAATTTATAATCCTAATAATAATAGTATCCCAATAATAAATGGATATAATCCTAGTAAACTCGAGTGACTCAATATTTAAGGCTTTTGATTCCAAGTCTAACAAACTGTGCTAGACTTTGGAACACGGATCTAGTGAAGAAAAATGTGTAGCCGATGAAACAGAAATAAACTTCGAAAATTGCCTAGCACGTTTCTATACTTCAATCCACTCGGTGGAGCTCACATCTTCCACAGTTTTTCTCCGGATGCGATTTTTATATTTGAAATAGATTAATATTGGTGACAAGTAACATCATTAATTTCTACTGAAGGGGATTTATCTGTTTTCAAAGGGCTGAATGGAAAATATTCATAAAAAAATGAATTGAAGTCCGTAACTTGCTGAAAACTGACATAGCTGTTTTAGTATGTTACCAACGTATATAATGAAAAAGTCCTGACATTATACAGAGGGTGAATAAAATTTATCCAAAAAGTTGCTCTTTTCTAACGAATGCTTGACAAAGCTAAAAACCCTGACAGCGTTTTAACAAGCTTTGAGCTGACGGTTCACCATCCCGACATGGCCAAAAAAAAAAAAAGTGCCCTCATTTCAACGCTGAAAGAAATACTGAAGGCGCTACTGGAGATGGGACTTG
This sequence comes from Acanthosoma haemorrhoidale, assembly GCA_930367205.1. Classification (NCBI taxonomy): domain Eukaryota; kingdom Metazoa; phylum Arthropoda; class Insecta; order Hemiptera; family Acanthosomatidae; genus Acanthosoma; species Acanthosoma haemorrhoidale. The sequence continues at coordinate 25,104,497 of OV884013.1, read as the reverse complement.
CCGGCGTATCTGTGAATTGTCTGTCTTGTCTATTTAAGTTCTATCTTGATTTTCCGTATAATGAGTCGAATAAAAAATATTTTCTGAAATAATAAATGAGAAATTCAATTATCCAGGAAAACAGGAATTCTTTCAACTGAAACATATTTTTGTCATGTACAAGTGCTTTACTCTAACAATGTTACTGGTATGATACAGATCTTATTAGTAGCATCATTAGCAATCGAGAATAGGGTAAAATATTTGACTAGAAAATATATGCCATTTATTCAACAATTAACTATTCAGCTATAACAGACATGATACTTTGTTTTTCACTGAACTAAAAATGGCGAATGTTTCTATTTTAGTACTTATAATCACCAAGTATTCTTATTGTTAATTATTGCTCTGTCGTGTCAGGACAATTATTCAAAGTTGTACCATATACTAACGAGGAAACGGTCTTATCAGATCTATTATCTTTAAATTACGGTTACATTTTGAAGAATCTGCTTGTTTGATAAGGTAATCCAGTCTATTATGCTCGTTGTGGTTGGATGTACTCCAATGATCCAAGCTCTTTTGATATACTTCATATTGTTTGGTGGGGTCCCAACAAAAGTCGACTTCCATAGTTTAGTTACTACTTCTGTCAGTTGGTATTCAAGATCTGGCGAAGTAAGTTCAGCTGCACTTTGTCCTTGAAGAGATAACGCTTCTCAGGCTGACCTATCACCCATTCCATTTCCCCTAACGTTGTTACATATTATTGAATTGAAAAAAAAAAACACGAAGGGGTGGCTAGAGTGCACGTAGGCAAATCCCTCGAGTGGGATAAGGGTCTCATAAAAATTTACTATATTATCCATTGACGATTGCAGACAGTAATGAAGAGTCATTATATAAGTTAAAGCCAGAAGCATGACTATGTCGAATATTAATAAGATCATGGGATGTAAACAACCCATGATCCTATATATGTATGATTATCAACAACAATAAAGTAGTATTTGACTGGAGTCAGAGAGTGTCGTTTCATTTCCCTTTTTCCTTATTTTGTTTTATCAATTTTAACCGCCGGCGAAAACTTATATATATATATATATATATATATATATAGTTAAATGCTGACACAGTTCGCTATCAGATCACTATCGCAATGCTGACCACCGTCCTTTTCCTACCCTATATATGAGTTCTTCGCTTAGAGATAAGCAATCCCCTTCTGTGATTCCATTCAGTACATTCATTTAGCAGCTTAGCCATTTAATATTTTATTTCAACTTAGTGTATTGTAAATCAATAAAGTTCTTTTTAAAAAGTTCTACTGCTTTATAGTTGCTTTAATTATATATACACCGTAGAATGAAGACATGACAATGAATAGAATTATAGAATAAGACAACTTTATTTGCAATTTGATTTACAAATCGTTAGGAAGTATAAAGGAAAACCTGCTCAAAGAGCCCAACAAAAAACCTTATTTGTAAAAATAAATAAAAGTATTTACAATATGTATAAGGCTATTCACAATAAAATCGAAATATTTACATTTTAAATTATAATGATATATATAATGTAATCGTAATAAAGATTAAATCTGAATGCAACATCAAATTTTTAGTTTAGTAACAAATACTGTAATCTCCCAAACTAAACGGATTATCTGTAGCTATTGGTTTATTGAAATAACTTTCTGTTTGTGAACGGACAAAGTCTTGAATTATGGGGACTTGTAAGAAGCTAAACATATTGGTTGTTTTCATATGACAATATGCACTATAAATCTCCCTATAGCTGGTACAGACCACAACTTTGAATATTACACATATAACTTCCGGTATTTGGGTAAGATGTATTGGGAAACATGTTTCTTATTTTTGCTTGCACATAAATGTCACTAAATTTTATGGTTCTTTTGAGGGACAAATGATCATTAAGTCCATCCCGATTTTTGGAGCTACTTAAATTGAAAATGCAGCCAGAAAAATGAGCCTTTGTTCAAGCGGTATTATATTTCAACCACCGTTGTTTCTCTGGTTATGCATGTGCTTAAGCCCAGATTCTTTATGTCTTAATGAGAGTGATTGCTTTTCTTTCTGGTTAGGCTAATTTATCAAAAGTATTTTTTTCCTGGCCAGCCAGAATCGTCATATGCACCAGATATTTCGAAATTAACAGCTCCTCTCGATATTAATACACAGGTCCTACCGCATCAAAACAAAGGTCAGGTGACTATTTGGCTCGATGCGGAGGCAACACGAAAGATGGAGAGGGGTCGTTGCCGACGTGGTGTGTAAAAATACAGTAGACTTGGCTGACAGCTTGTTCACGCCGTGCGTGGGCTGGTGGCACCGTATTGTTCAATCGTGTTTTCGTCGTTGTCAAAGAGCGTTGTAATAGTGTCAAGTGACTCGCAGTTGTCAAGAAAGGGGAGTATAGTTGAGCAAGAAATCCTATCTTCATTAACATCCAAGCTTCTCTCTATTTATGTGAGTATTTCTTTTGAAAGCCTTAATGTGTTCACATATTGTATTGTATTCACACACATTGTGTTCAGGTTTCTAAACATTCCACAATTTCATATCTTCTTATGATATTTATAGTAAACCGCCTAACAAGGCGATTAGTTAATACTTGAATTTCTTTTCACATCAGTACAGTCCACCACTGTTTACATTTTCATAGCCATAGAAACGTCCTCCTAATCCTCCCATTACCTTGGAGCAAGTAAATTTGCACATACAGCACAAATATTTGATTTTTTGATCATCGTATCTATGGTAATATGTTTATACACCAAATCAGCTCTCGGGGTGATTTTTTTACATTGTTATTTTTAAAAAAAAAATACGTTAAATGGAAAATTATAGGTACCACAAAATTAGATACTCACGAGAAGGCGTTTCGACACAAATGCCACTCGAAATTTTTTGACATAAGGGAACATTTGCCAAAATGTCTCAACTCCACTGGACAAAAAAAAAACCCCGAGAAGGGGGTTGGCAGGGACAGAGGGGATGGGGACAGGCCTGGAGGGAAGGAAATCAATATGACAACAATTATCCTGCCCTTGGCCAATTAGGGAAGCCTTCTGCCCGTGTGTCTGTTACCTGGCCTCAGGTCCCTCCCTCGTGCCATTTAGATAGAGGGACTCACTTTCTGTAATAGCTTCTTCTGCCCTTGTCATTAGCATGATCGGATAAGACAGCTATTCTTGCTCGAAACCTTTTACCTAACAGATTATGAGATGTTTCGTAATAATCTATTTCCAGAGGTGAAAGTGAAAAAAGTAATTTTCCTGCCAAGTGTTTCCCTTCATGTCATGAGTTATCTTTAGACAGGTCGTCCCAAGGACCTGTAGCTAATCTATTTTTTGTTTATTGTTTTTAAATTTGAATAACTACAAATCTTTTAAAATCAATTATGGATTAACAGTACTATTCTTAAGAGTAGCACTCAAATATAGACACCGATTTATTAAATATTTAAAATAAATATTTACCCTATGTGAAAATTAATTTTTTCGAGAAAAACTTGAAGCCTCCCCCAAAATTTATTTATTCATACCGAAGGGGTAACCTTACTGGAAAAATAAAGTTCCGTAACATACAATGTTAATACAAAAACCATTTACAAACCTAGGGTATATGAAAAACATATTTAAAAAATGTGAAATCGAAATGGTTTTTGTATTAGCAGAATTACATTTTAATGTAATGTTTAAAATTTTAGTTTATTTTTGCAGAAATTTACCAATTTGCTTAACATTAATGTATGAATAAAAATCTGAAGATACCATCATTCACAAGTGTGTTGCTTTATTCTTTGGATATTATTTAAATGTATTAATCAAAACATGCAACATATAATTACAAGAAACACTATCAATTGATTACTATTATCAGCTATTGAAAAAACAAGTAATTGACAATGATGGGAATCTAAACAGTTACGGCTGATCTGTGGTTAGGAATTCTTGTCAACGGCTATCCCAAATGGAATAACATGTCAATAACGTATCTCTTTCGCTATTTTCCGTAGGAGAATTTGAACTCCTCAAGAGTTTCATGAACACTTAACGTGACTACTCAAGCACATGAAATACACGATAGTACATGAAAATTAATTTTAACTTAATCATACGTGCTCTAACTTTGCAGAAACTAACGCAATTAAAAAACAATTTAGAACACGTAAAATAAGGTAATACCCAAATAGGATCTCATGTCGACTGAATTCAGGTCATATGGGGTTAGTCATGATTGTGGGATGAACACAGAGGTTGAATAATCGATTTTTCTAATAAAGGCCAATAAAAAAAAATAATGTATTTTTGAAAATGTAAATTCACGAAATAAATCACTATGGTCTAAACAGCAACTAATAAGCGAACTTCATACAATTTATTATTTTTTAACGCAACAGAGCTTCAATTTGACGAGCACATAACACCAAGAACATACTAGGCGGGTCAGAAGAGATTTTATTTCTCTTCTCTGGAGAATAACCTTTTGGAATTGTACTCTCAGGTTCTGACACTCACGGGTTACCGTTCACTTAGGGTGACTTTTCTACCGACTAATACCGGTGGTGGAACATTAGTGAGAAATAGGGCTGACTCGATTCACTCGTATTTAGAGCAGTATTACTAGCAGACTAACAGGTGATACTGGCTGGGTCAATACAGCTGGTCTCTCTCGGGTCACATTCGGCACAATCTTTTCCATTGCTGATCTCCATGGAATGTTATATATCAGGTTTTTTTTTGCCAGATTTAATACTGACAATCAGCAATTTTCGCTAAATGGTGGCTCTTCGGATAGGTGGACCTTTTCCTCCTTAGCCAAGACTTATGGACCACGCCTGATTGATCAATCAGAACATTCATACTGAACTCTATTGAGGAAAGTGTAGGGGATACAGGCTTAACGATTTCCTCCAGGATTGTCTATTTTTCTCTCTATATTTTCTTCCAATATAACCCGGGACTTCCCCAACTCTCTCTGAATACTCCCTAAATAATCTGAGGACGAATAGGCAGAACAACCGAAACTTCTGCTATGAAACGGCCTAGACAACATAAATAACATGAAATCCCTCGGAAGAAATTTACGAATCTCCATAAATACTTAAATCTAACCTGAACTTTTTCAACGTAACATCAAACATTGTTGATGATAACAGAATTATTTATTGCTTACTGTTACATTTGTACATTTTGCAAGCGTGGTAAAGAAGGTCTCACACAATAGTAGACACCTAATAAAAGGAAGTAGAATTAAATTGCCCAGAGAAAGTTGTAAGTTATAAGATTCAGTAACTACTAAGATAAAACTAAAATTAATTAAAAAAAACTGAACAATTTAATTGTAAAATGTCTCAAAACAATCTGAAAGGTGATCAATGTTAGAGTTATCTAGAACCAATTAGAAGATACAGTATGTCTATATATACATAACTTCTTTATTGTGCTAAAATTACAATCTGCCTTATTAGGCAATAAGTAATCGAGATAAATGTTCACAAGATACAGTTAATACAATAAACATTGAGAAATGAAATCATGCAATACTTTTGTAGCGTGTATCGGTCAGGCATAACAATTCAATTTTTTATTGAATAATTTAAATTTAAGGATTGAATTGAGGAAAGATTATAAATCTTGAACATCGAGTAGCCACAAATATTAATAGATCTAGAAGAATGATGGGCTGAATCAAAACATAAATAAGCAGAACAATAATCATAAATTATGAATTTTTAGATGGGACTGGATGGTGGAACTGGAAAATCTCGATTTAAAGATTGGGACTGATGATGAACGAAGAATATCGATGGGAATTGAGTTTCAAAGGTTTGTCGCAAGGATAAGTAATAAAGTACTAGTGGATGTTCCGTGGTATCATACGATAGTTGTTGAATATGCACAAAGTTGGATGGTGGATCTGAATGTAAAGATTCAACTTTGTGATTAAAGGGTGGACTGTATAGTGTATTGAGCATTATGGATAAGGTTAACTAGTCAAAAGTATCTTTACTGAAAAAAACTGAAAAGAGAGATGAAGACCGAAAATAATACAATGAGGTTAGAAATTTTACTGAACGGTTTATAAACATAAATAAAAAAAAGGAGGAGTTATGACATTTGTACAGCGAAATTACACTCTTCTGGAATGCAACGGTGGCCAGATGGTATGTTGTATTATTATCTATAGTGAATATTCTGGTTGAACATACATAAACAGTTTTTGATGGCCAGTAATTGTTCTTCCTCATCCATGCTTCTCCCTCGGTGAAGCAGATAGCCTCTCTACTCAATCATCTTAGAAGAAAGGTGTTGGACAAATGATGAAAGGGCAGAGGAAGATATCGCTCATGGGATATGTTCTTGGGGTACCCGAATCTGCTAGGACACCCAGCGAACGAGGCAATTCTTCTTCTGGACTTTGGTCTCTCATTTTTACCAAGTCACAGGAAGACCAGTCGCTTAAGAAATAATATTTTCTGAACAATAGTACATGTAAATAAATGTGAACTTAATCTTATGTGCTTCAACTTGACCGCAGAAATTAACGCAATTAAAAAACAGGTTAGAACACTTAAAAGAAAGCAATACTCAAAAAGGATCTCATTTCGACTGAATTCAGATCATCTGGCGTAAGAAGTGAAAATAAGGGCTGGTAGCTGCGGTATGTGTGGCTGGGCAAATGTAGCGACGTACTTCTCCCGTTTGAGTCCGATAACTTACAATTAAAGTTATGTAAATATGCTGGAGAAACTTAATATGTTACAGCATGTCGGAAGTTTAAATTACTGATTCTGAGAATCAGGTATCCCAACTGAGAAGTACTGAATTTTCAAAATGTTTGCTTGTACCATCTTAGGCACATCTCCTTTTACTAGTAAAGGCATTTTAAGGAGGAAGGGTTTTCAAGATGGTGCTCATCCACAGTATAAAATGGAAGACCTTTAACTAATTTTCAAACTAATCTTATCCTAATGGTAAGAAGGGGTGTTGAGTGCGGGATGAAGACCGGTCTGACACCCACTCTACTATCGTGGTGTTAAATACTACTAGCTTGTCTGGCTACTAGACGACTGACATGAATGCCTATACTCATGGTGGGGATGTGTCGAGAACCCATCGCTGCTCCTCAGTGAGGTGTGAGCGGTCCTGCCTTAAGTCCTTGATGTTTGTTACCTGTTGGCGGTGGTGGCTGGTCGAGGGACTGGTAGTTACAATGAGCTCTGTTCTCTGCTGGAACTCGTATTACTTTTTTTTGCCTGAAAACCCCCTGAAATATTTATTAAAACAAAAAAAAAAAATATGGGCATTGAAATGGCTGTACGGCATGAATTGCCTGCACATTATTTGGGCATCTGCGTTCTGCGCAAGAGAAGCTTGCAGAGTTACAAGACAGTGTTCCGTTTTAAGGTTTGTATAATCAGAAGTTATCCCTACTCCTGTTTGGTGACGGTCATACATTATAAGTCGATAAGCATAAGCGGTTTTTGGATTCAACACTCCAGAGTCGGCTTATAGCTATTACCCCTACTAGAGCACCTATCTTCCCACCATACTGCCAGAACCTGCCAGAGGGTACCTGCACCGGTCTGGTACTGTGTCCTATCGTTTTTCTGCCTAATTATGCATGGCTTAGAGATCTCATTGCAGCTTGTGTAACAGGACTCTGACTGCCTAGTATTAGTACGACCTTAGTTTTACATTTTAATTTTAATAAGACTGAAATATCTTGCACCAATATATATGCACACAAAAACAAATGTCGGAGTTGACACAATAATGCGTAGACAATGGACCAGTGCTGTGGGATTGTCTCTAGTTGGCCGTAATACAACATATGTGTAATATAAGTTACCACGATAACATTTCTGAATACTTTAAACAATAATTGTCACCCTTGTCTGAAAGCTTCACAATACGGTTCGGCACAATCATTTAGGTTGACACAATAAAACACAATAAAAATTAGGAATAAAGAACCCTTGCTGAGACTTAACTGTTTAGGCCATGAACTTGGGTACTAAATCAACGACAGTTGTCTGCTACTCACAAGGATGAGCTGCATGAACCCATTAAGTTAGACATTTCGGATTTTGGAGGAAACAAAGTGGTACTTTTTGTATACTTAATATTTTCACTAAGTTCTATGATAATAAGTATTATAAGTTTAATAAAACCTTTTGAACTAAATTGTTGAGTATTAGAAAATAAAATAACTAAGATTTTCCCTATTACAGCACGATGGACTTGATAGGAAGATCTTGATCTGAAAATTAGTTTCAGTATCCCATTATTTGGGAGGAATTCAATTTGCAGAGAAGGGGTGGCGATATTGGACCGGGTGGAGGGGATGGTAAAAATGCCACTAGTTGGCAACACTGTCCCCCCACCACCTATTAATGCCGGTAGCTCATTGGTCGCTCCCCTCCTCTCCCCACACATCCCACCCCCTCCTATCTTCAGGGGCTGGTTTAGGAAAGGATAACGTGTTCTTACCACTATAGACATTTCTGGAGTTATTTCATGGAACTTCTCGATATTTTACAAATGTTAATTAAAATTTCATGTAATTATCTAGCGTAAAAGCTTTACTATAACACATTCTTCAAAATAATAAAAATACGATTCGGAAACAAAGGTTTTCACGCCTATTTAAAAATAGTTTTATTTTGTAAAATTTTAACTATTTTGGCCATGGTTATCAGCCACCTACAATTTACTAATGTACTTGATTTCCTCTTGGAACCACATATTACCTTCCTGATATTGAAATTATATTTTTTTTAATATATCCCAACTATACATTACGTAGCCCGAAGAAAGATAACCAATAAAGAGGGTGTTTATAAACGTAATTTATTTATAAGCCCGTTATAAATTATTCGTTTTAGAAGATAAACAGATTTGGCACAAGTTCTTGATAGGAATATTGTGTAATCACAGGCTTCTGTTATGGAAAAAAAATATGTGATAACTCCAGGACAGGTCATAACTGATTTTGTTTTTACAAATTATTATATACTTGCTATATATAAACGTATTAGCGTTTTTTTGCAAAGTATGAAAGATATTTCTCAATATTGTTCCAGATAGTTTCGGTTAACCGTTCAATAGCTGATAAGGGGCATAATGTCTACCAAGAAAGCCCCTGCTAAGGGCCCCTTAACCCCACTTTACAATACAATGCTTCCTAGTTTCCATTTGAGCTGGAGTATTTGGTAATTGCTTATTAGAATTTACACGATCTATCAGGTTCTCTACTTTGAGTTGACCAACTGGTTTTCTATTAAACTCCTAGCGACTAGGTAGGCTTTTAGCTGTGTTTGTTTGTATATTGGAGTTTAACAACGCCAATGCAGGCAGGACAAGTCAATTTCACTCTGGTCACCAACACATAATATAAAAATTATACAATTTCAAACAAAGGAATCTGTATTGTTGGTGGCTTTTTTTCTCCATTTTCATCCCTCAGTTTAAAGGATATGACAACTATCAGCCATGACAAGCTGTTGTATATATAAAAAAGATGTTCTCTTTCACAGCTTAAGAAGTAAGCCATTCTGTTTAGTTAACAATAATTTTTTTTTTATTAAAATTTCAATTCAGTTAACTGTCTTCTTTAGCAACTACAAGGGAATAATTGAATAGGTATATAATTGCCTTATAAAAGGCAGATTGTAATTATTGCACAATAAAGGAATTAACAATAAAAAAAAAAGAATATTCGATTAAGAATTCTTCATTTTTTTTTAGACTACCGTGGTCACAGTAAACAGTTTTTTTTTAACCTAATATAATTAAATGTAAATAGATAAAACAACATTTGTATTGCTGCTAAAACCTTTTATTTCGAAATATCTTGTCGCCATTAATTTGTCCTCAATCTGCGGATGATAATCAGAAATTTAAATCCTAAATAGCTTGAGAGTATTGACTAGAGAAGGTTTAAACTTAAACGTAAGATACAAATGGGACCAATGATTTTGATAGAGATGGTCGACTATTTCGATTTTATATACATTATATTATAACCAAATATGGAACGTAGCACAGGTTGTTGGTTAATATACTTTCACATCGTTTAGATTATATTTACGGCCGCTATTGTGGAACAGACAGTCAAACAAAGCGACATACACATGAAAAAAGACCGGTCTCAAAGTAGGGCCTCTTTCATTGGAAGCGGAAATTATTGTTATTTTATTTTGCTTTTATCTTACTATGATGAACTCTATACAACTCCGAGTTATATTTTTTTAGTAACTTTTTTTGTGTCAAACGCTGCCCACGTCGTCCTCAGGCTACGATAATCATTCAAAAACGTCAAAATTCAAAATACAAGACAATTAAAATTTTAATCATTTAAATATAAATTTTAAAAGATACACCAGTTAAAATTTGTAAAAAATACAATACAAATTTATAAATAGTACTTTTAAAAAAAATTAAAATTGGGACAACTTTAGATCATCTAACATTCCAATACAAAGTCCTCATTACAAACTTACCCTTTCGCCGTGATCTTCATGTCAACTGTCCTTGGCCCTAAACCCTCAAGATTTTTCGAACTCTACAAAAACCTTACTGCTCGTCTAAATCCGCTTGTCTGCTCCATATCCAGTAACATTCATCCTTACAATCCTCATCGTCTAAGACGGTGGTAAACTTGTGGTCTATTGTAAATTAATATGTAATTCGTGGAGTCCTGGAACTGGCCATAATCCCCACTCATGTCGTGAGCACCTGTGGCTCCCTTACCCTCTCCCAAGTCTTTGTTTCATGGCGAAATGGTCGGTGAGAGAGCCAGGGAGCTCCGCTGCTCCTGTCCTTCCACCAGGTTGGTGAGGGAATTAATTGTCGTCTTGGAAGTAGGAGAGGGGGGGGGTCCTGTGCAGAATGTGTGTGTTTATATTGTGCATAAGTATGAATGGATTCCTACATCCTAATTATTAACTCATATTCTAATTTTTTAAATAAAGATCTTATAAAAAACAAAACAAAATTAAAATTAGGTGAATTACGATATAAGAAGACTACAATAGATACGATAGACTAAAACAGCATTGACCACTACACTCTATTAGACTGGTTTATTTTTCAAATGTTGACGGTTTTAAACTTCAAATGTCAAATGCGCAATATTGAAAGCGCATGCCAGCCGAAAAAATTCTTTTTGAAGAGAAACGAACACTGGGATTATTTAAAACCTGAATTGGATCACCTCTTTCTATCAAACACCTCATTATACATTTTAATTGCCTTGACTTGTTCTAAGGGGAACTATTGACCATGAATATATTTATTTTTTTCATCTAGTGAAGGATACCACTTCAAAGAATTGGTTCAAAACCTTACAAATAAATGAGGCCGTCAAGATGATGTTGGCAGACCGGCAAAGGGAGTGAAATGGGCCGGTCTGCAAAAACTCCAGATCAAAGCATTTTCATCAGACCCCGTCAAACCGCTCAAATTGCGGACTACGATATCGTATAACTACTGGGACTGGGTATTGTATATAACGACCAATTGCAGACTACGATATCGTATAACTACTGGGACTGGGTATTGTATATAACGACCAATTGCAGACTACGATATCGTATAACTACTGGGACTGGGTATTGTATATAACGACCAATTGCGGACTACGATATCGTATAACTACTGGGACTGGGTATTGTATATAACGACCAATTGCGGACTACGATATCGTATAACTACTGGGACTGGGTATTGTATATAACGACCAATTGCAGACTACGATATCGTATAACTACTGGGACTGGGTATTGTATATAACGACCAATTGCGGACTACGATATCGTATAACTACTGGGACTGGGTATTGTATATAACGACCAATTGCAGACTACGATATCGTATAACTACTGGGACTGGGTATTGTATATAACGACCAATTGCGGACTACGATATCGTATAACTACTGGGACTGGGTATTGTATATAACGACCAATTGCGGACTACGATATCGTATAACTACTGGGACTGGGTATTGTATATAACGACCAATTGCAGACTACGATATCGTATAACTACTGGGACTGGGTATTGTATATAACGACCAATTGCAGACTACGATATCGTATAACTACTGGGACTGGGTATTGTATATAACGACCAATTGCGGACTACGATATCGTATAACTACTGGGACTGGGTATTGTATATAACGACCAATTGCAGACTACGATATCGTATAACTACTGGGACTGGGTATTGTATATAACGACCAATTGCGGACTACGATATCGTATAACTACTGGGACTGGGTATTGTATATAACGACCAATTGCGGACTACGATATCGTATAACTACTGGGACTGGGTATTGTATATAACGACCAATTGCAGACTACGATATCGTATAACTACTGGGACTGGGTATTGTATATAACGACCAATTGCGGACTACGATATCGTATAACTACTGGGACTGGGTATTGTATATAACGACCAATTGCAGACTACGATATCGTATAACTACTGGGACTGGGTATTGTATATAACGACCAATTGCAGACTACGATATCGTATAACTACTGGGACTGGGTATTGTATATAACGACCAATTGCGGACTACGATATCGTATAACTACTGGGACTGGGTATTGTATATAACGACCAATTGCAGACTACGATATCGTATAACTACTGGGACTGGGTATTGTATATAACGACCAATTGCGGACTACGATATCGTATAACTACTGGGACTGGGTATTGTATATAACGACCAATTGCAGACTACGATATCGTATAACTACTGGGACTGGGTATTGTATATAACGACCAATTGCAGACTACGATATCGTATAACTACTGGGACTGGGTATTGTATATAACGACCAATTGCGGACTACGATATCGTATAACTACTGGGACTGGGTATTGTATATAACGACCAATTGCAGACTACGATATCGTATAACTACTGGGACTGGGTATTGTATATAACGACCAATTGCGGACTACGATATCGTATAACTACTGGGACTGGGTATTGTATATAACGACCAATTGCGGACTACGATATCGTATAACTACTGGGACTGGGTATTGTATATAACGACCAATTGCAGACTACGATATCGTATAACTACTGGGACTGGGTATTGTATATAACGACCAATTGCAGACTACGATATCGTATAACTACTGGGACTGGGTATTGTATATAACGACCAATTGCGGACTACGATATCGTATAACTACTGGGACTGGGTATTGTATATAACGACCAATTGCAGACTACGATATCGTATAACTACTGGGACTGGGTATTGTATATAACGACCAATTGCGGACTACGATATCGTATAACTACTGGGACTGGGTATTGTATATAACGACCAATTGCAGACTACGATATCGTATAACTACTGGGACTGGGTATTGTATATAACGACCAATTGCGGACTACGATATCGTATAACTACTGGGACTGGGTATTGTATATAACGACCAATTGCGGACTACGATATCGTATAACTACTGGGACTGGGTATTGTATATAACGACCAATTGCAGACTACGATATCGTATAACTACTGGGACTGGGTATTGTATATAACGACCAATTGCAGACTACGATATCGTATAACTACTGGGACTGGGTATTGTATATAACGACCAATTGCAGACTACGATATCGTATAACTACTGGGACTGGGTATTGTATATAACGACCAATTGCGGACTACGATATCGTATAACTACTGGGACTGGGTATTGTATATAACGACCAATTGCAGACTACGATATCGTATAACTACTGGGACTGGGTATTGTATATAACGACCAATTGCGGACTACGATATCGTATAACTACTGGGACTGGGTATTGTATATAACGACCAATTGCAGACTACGATATCGTATAACTACTGGGACTGGGTATTGTATATAACGACCAATTGCGGACTACGATATCGTATAACTACTGGGACTGGGTATTGTATATAACGACCAATTGCGGACTACGATATCGTATAACTACTGGGACTGGGTATTGTATATAACGACCAATTGCAGACTACGATATCGTATAACTACTGGGACTGGGTATTGTATATAACGACCAATTGCAGACTACGATATCGTATAACTACTGGGACTGGGTATTGTATATAACGACCAATTGCGGACTACGATATCGTATAACTACTGGGACTGGGTATTGTATATAACGACCAATTGCAGACTACGATATCGTATAACTACTGGGACTGGGTATTGTATATAACGACCAATTGCGGACTACGATATCGTATAACTACTGGGACTGGGTATTGTATATAACGACCAATTGCGGACTACGATATCGTATAACTACTGGGACTGGGTATTGTATATAACGACCAATTGCAGACTACGATATCGTATAACTACTGGGACTGGGTATTGTATATAACGACCAATTGCAGACTACGATATCGTATAACTACTGGGACTGGGTATTGTATATAACGACCAATTGCAGACTACGATATCGTATAACTACTGGGACTGGGTATTGTATATAACGACCAATTGCGGACTACGATATCGTATAACTACTGGGACTGGGTATTGTATATAACGACCAATTGCGGACTACGATATCGTATAACTACTGGGACTGGGTATTGTATATAACGACCAATTGCAGACTACGATATCGTATAACTACTGGGACTGGGTATTGTATATAACGACCAATTGCAGACTACGATATCGTATAACTACTGGGACTGGGTATTGTATATAACGACCAATTGCAGACTACGATATCGTATAACTACTGGGACTGGGTATTGTATATAACGACCAATTGCAGACTACGATATCGTATAACTACTGGGACTGGGTATTGTATATAACGACCAATTGCGGACTACGATATCGTATAACTACTGGGACTGGGTATTGTATATAACGACCAATTGCGGACTACGATATCGTATAACTACTGGGACTGGGTATTGTATATAACGACCAATTGCGGACTACGATATCGTATAACTACTGGGACTGGGTATTGTATATAACGACCAATTGCAGACTACGATATCGTATAACTACTGGGACTGGGTATTGTATATAACGACCAATTGCGGACTACGATATCGTATAACTACTGGGACTGGGTATTGTATATAACGACCAATTGCAGACTACGATATCGTATAACTACTGGGACTGGGTATTGTATATAACGACCAATTGCGGACTACGATATCGTATAACTACTGGGACTGGGTATTGTATATAACGACCAATTGCGGACTACGATATCGTATAACTACTGGGACTGGGTATTGTATATAACGACCAATTGCAGACTACGATATCGTATAACTACTGGGACTGGGTATTGTATATAACGACCAATTGCAGACTACGATATCGTATAACTACTGGGACTGGGTATTGTATATAACGACCAATTGCGGACTACGATATCGTATAACTACTGGGACTGGGTATTGTATATAACGACCAATTGCAGACTACGATATCGTATAACTACTGGGACTGGGTATTGTATATAACGACCAATTGCGGACTACGATATCGTATAACTACTGGGACTGGGTATTGTATATAACGACCAATTGCGGACTACGATATCGTATAACTACTGGGACTGGGTATTGTATATAACGACCAATTGCAGACTACGATATCGTATAACTACTGGGACTGGGTATTGTATATAACGACCAATTGCAGACTACGATATCGTATAACTACTGGGACTGGGTATTGTATATAACGACCAATTGCAGACTACGATATCGTATAACTACTGGGACTGGGTATTGTATATAACGACCAATTGCGGACTACGATATCGTATAACTACTGGGACTGGGTATTGTATATAACGACCAATTGCGGACTACGATATCGTATAACTACTGGGACTGGGTATTGTATATAACGACCAATTGCAGACTACGATATCGTATAACTACTGGGACTGGGTATTGTATATAACGACCAATTGCGGACTACGATATCGTATAACTACTGGGACTGGGTATTGTATATAACGACCAATTGCGGACTACGATATCGTATAACTACTGGGACTGGGTATTGTATATAACGACCAATTGCAGACTACGATATCGTATAACTACTGGGACTGGGTATTGTATATAACGACCAATTGCAGACTACGATATCGTATAACTACTGGGACTGGGTATTGTATATAACGACCAATTGCAGACTACGATATCGTATAACTACTGGGACTGGGTATTGTATATAACGACCAATTGCGGACTACGATATCGTATAACTACTGGGACTGGGTATTGTATATAACGACCAATTGCGGACTACGATATCGTATAACTACTGGGACTGGGTATTGTATATAACGACCAATTGCAGACTACGATATCGTATAACTACTGGGACTGGGTATTGTATATAACGACCAATTGCGGACTACGATATCGTATAACTACTGGGACTGGGTATTGTATATAACGACCAATTGCGGACTACGATATCGTATAACTACTGGGACTGGGTATTGTATATAACGACCAATTATTATACACAGGTTGGATAAAGTTATTGAGTGATCAGTTAATGTACAATCTCATCGGTGACTTTGCCTAATATCAAATATAATACGTGCTTAACTACACAGTGAATATTTTTGACGTTTTACACAGTGTAAAAATTAAATTAAAAAAAAGAAAAATCTTTTGAGTCTATACGAAAAACATAGTTTATTTCTTTTATCTTTCTTTACCTTTATCGTGACCCCAATTGAGGTATTCTCAGAACTATGAATGATATTATCTTAATATTATTCAATATTATATAAGTTATTACAATATCATAAAACCTCCCCTCCCCCCACATAATAGTGGTTGTTTTTGTGATATGGACAATAGAAATGCTTTTTGTCGCATTTTTTTTTTTTTTTTTTAAGTTAGGTTAATAGGAATAATGAATTTAAAGACAATAAATAACATTCATATACCTGAATTTGCGAAATGTCGACTGGTGACCTAACAATAAATAAAATATTTTTGGAAAAAATTAATTCTCATACAGTGTAAATAATAAAATGCAGGTGTCTCTTTTTGGAGTGTTTTCTATTTACAATATTCAAACAATATGTTGAGTACTATCAAAAATATTTTTATTGTACATTACTCTCCCGATTTCTCTGAGCACATTATTATTTTTTTTTTTTTTTTAACAAAGTGATGAACTTCATTCCATATAAAATTTTATTGTTTTTAAAACTTGATTAAGGTTGCATTTAATTTATATGCATTTGTTCATACAATTACGCATCGGCTTACATAATAGAGTAGATTGTTTTCACTAAACCTCCAAAGGTGTTCCTTAGTTAAAGTGGCAAAGGAATAAAAATACCGAGAAAAATCCACTGAAAAAAAGAGATATTTATATAAATAAGAATGAAATGCTGTGACTAGCACGAACTCGGGCAGAAAAAGACCTGTTGCAGCATTTCCAAAAAAAAAACAGCAGCTAAAAGCTCAACCTCGGCAAGATGGGTGCATTTTAGAGCGTTTTATCAACCTCTAAAAAAAAGGATAGGTAGTTGTAAAATAAAGAAATAAAGTAAAATAAATTGAGGTGTGACGGTTCAAAAACAATTTTTGTTAGGAGAGCACTCCGATGATTTTTTTTATATTTTTAAATTAGGTATTGAAAGGGTCAAAACTGTCGTACTACAGGTTATGTTATTTTATGTTTCTGGAAATTCGAATTTAAATTTTGGATGAAGCTGGGTGATCATCAAACCTTTGCGCTAAGTAACTGTTCTTACTTCGTAATAAAGGAATAACAGTTTCTGAGTAAATTAATAATATTTAAAAAAATGAGATTTGTAATAAAAATTATAAGTATATAAGTGATACTAACTAATCACAAATATAGGTTTTAATTAATGGAAAATTAATGCAGCCCTGCAGGAGAGGCCAGGATAAGATAACTCTGGAGGCAACGAGCAGTAACATTAAGGACTGGGCTGAAGTAGTACGCATGTACAAACATAATATATTTTTATTTATATAGAACTTTATTGTGCAATAATTACAATCTGCCTTTTATAAGGCAATAATAATACAGATAAATGATCTCATTCATACCATATTTACAGTCATCATTCACTCGCTCATTCATACAATAGGACATGATTGGAGAAACTGGCCATTGCCAGGACTCCCACTGTCACGCGATTATAGCAGGTCACGAGGCCACTGCCGTTTCAGTCTCCGAGGAGGATTATAGGGATGAGTGGCGCAGTACAAAGACTGTGCTACAGGATTAGGGTGGTTGGAAAGGCTACTGTGGAATTTCATAAACTTGGAAGGGATGAGTTCTAGAATGTAGGGTATATTAAGGTCGTTATGAAGGGTTCTGTTGCTGACATAATAAGGAGCATTTACTATTGTTCTCAGGACTTTGGATTGAAAGGATTGGATACGCTTGATGTTCGACTTTTTTGCTGTCCCCCATAGCTCTATTCCGTATGTCCAGATTGGTTTAAGAATAACTTTGTAGATTAGTAGTTTATTTTCTATTGAGAGATGGGATGTCCTTTGAAGTAGTCTGTACAGTTGTCCAAAGCGTCTGTTTAGTTCTTGTCTTTTTAGTCTCGTATGTGGGTTCCAGGTCAGTCGTTTGTCGAGATGGAAGCCTAAGTACCGTACTGTCTCGGTTACTGGGAGAGGAATAGAATTAAAATAAACTAATGGACAAGTCTTGCGACAAAGGGTGAAGGTAATGTGGGAGCATTTTGCTTCATTAACTTTGATCCGCCATTGATTGCACCAATACTCGATCTCGTCAAGGTGTTTTTAAAGGTTATGGGATGCTATGTCGGGGTCTGGGTGGGATGACAAGACTGCAGTGTCATCTGCAAATGTGGCCAAGAAGGTGTTGGAAGTAGAGGGGACATCAGCGGTGTATAGGTTATAGAGGATGGGGCCTAGGACACTGCCCTGTGGAACTCCTGCATTTATGGGATAGTAGTTAGAGTATTCTAAGCCACAGCGGACTTGGAAGAAGCGGTTTGAAAGGTAGGACTGTAGGATTAGGAAAAGGGTCTGTGGTAAATGTCGTTTGAGCTTGTAGAGCAAACCTGCGTGCCAAACCCTGTCAAAAGCTTGAGATATATCGAGAAAGGCAGCAGTGCAATACTTTATGGTTTCAAGGGCTGAGGAGATGTGATCAACAACGCGAAGGCCTTGTTGAGCAGTGGAATGTCGTTGGCGGAAACCAAACTGGTGTGTGGGAAAAAGGTTTTTGGATTCAACAATTGGAAGTAGACGTTTTAGTAGGAGTTTCTCAAATATTTTTGAGAGGATAGGGAGTAGGCTAATTGGACGGTAAGATGAGGCGTAATTGGGTGGTTTACCAGGTTTGGCGAATAGGACAATAATGGAATGTTTCCAGAGGAGAGGAAAGTGTGTCGTTCGGATAATGCAATTATATATATATAGGTTAGGAAGATTATGGCTTTAGGAGGAAGTTGTTTGAGAATTTGAGGAGTTAGGAGATCATATCCAGGGGATTTTCTGTAAGGTAGGTTTTTCAGAAGGTATTTGACCTCAGAGGGACTAACGGCTTTTGGTGGAAGAGAGAGAGGAATAGGTGAAGTGAGGAAATCTTCCACAGTTTTGCTGTGAGTATGGCTTTGATGAGAAAGGTGAGGTGTGAAAGTATGGGTAAGATGTAGAGCAAATTCCTCCGACTTATCCCCATTCGAGGCCGCCCAGGACCCATCATCACGACGGAGTGGATGTGAAACAGGTTGATACTTTAGGATTTTTTTGGTTACATTCCACAAGGAGTTATCCCTGGTAGACAGAGAGGAGAGGTAGGAATTGAAAGAATCAGAACGGAAGGATGCCAATCGCCGCTTTATCAATCGGCAGTACTGATTGTACGAGTGGCGATCAGCAGGATGCCGGGATCTTTGCCACACTGTTCTAGAGCGGCGTTTGGATTTGATTAGATCTTTGAGATGCTGAGGTAAACGATTATGATTGTGGATTCTTGGGTGACGATGGGGTGACGATGCCTCCCAAGCCGACCTCTGGACCAGAGTAGTGAAAGAATGCACTGCATCGTCTAGGTCTTGGGATGTTTTCAGGGATAATTTGAGGTTTACGGACTCTGTAAGAAGCTGACGGAAGTGGTCCCAGTCAACTGGGCCCCTAATAAATGAAGGAGGAGGCAGTTTGTGTAATGGTCTTAGGGAAATGGTTAATAATAAAGGACTATGATCAGAGGAGACGTCATCAAGGCGCTTGAGTGAATAGTTTAGTGTTCCTAAACTATTGTAGAAGAAAAAGTCAAGGAGATCTGGATTTCGGTTGGGATCTGATGGCCAATAGGTGGCTGTGTCAGGAGAGATAGTGGAGCAATGTTTCCGTGTGAGTGCAGACAGCAAAGCACGTCCTCGTGTATTTGTGGATCTTGAGCCCCAGTGTTGGTGCTTTGCGTTAAAGTCCCCACCCACAAGGAAACGATGCCCGATGGAGTCTAGAAAGGAGATGAATTGGGAATCGGGAATGGATTTATTGGGAGGGCAGTACACTGATGCTAGAGTAAGGGGAAAAGTGAGGGTGGTGATTGACACTGCAGTGGATTGAAGGAAATCATGTGCTACCAAAGGAACTATGTGATGGGATATGGAGTTATTGACAATGACAGCGGTACCTGCATGAGCTCTTCCATCTGGGTGATCAGTTCGATAAGTCTGGTACTGTCGAACGGTAAATGGTCGTTTACTTGTAAGTCTTGTTTCAGTAATAAGAGCTACATCGATGTTTTTGTCATGGAGTAGTGCTGTCAGTTCGTTAGTGTGGGTGCGAACACCATTCGCATTCCAAAGGAGAATGGATAAGGAGTCGGAAGGATCCACTTATGGATTTTGTTTAACGGGGATAAGGTAGGAGACAAGATTTGTAAGAAGGGAAATGAGAGGTGTAATTAGGGTTCTGAACTCTGTAAGGAATGAGGTTAAAAGGCTGGTGAGATCTGAAGAGCTTGAAGGTGGCGGGATATGCGAGATGTGTGGTTGAGGATGGGATTGAGTTTGCCGATTGCTGGGATGAGCGGAGTGCTGGGAAAGAAGAACTTGCGGAGGAGGTGTGGGCAATGCCTGTGACTGCTCTCTGTTCCAAACTGCGTCAGCAAAAGAGACTGAAGGCCTCAAACTTCTGGTGGGGGCGCTTCTTGGGCTACCTGTGGCTGTTTATTCTTCAGGACGACGACGTTGTTCACTTCTGGACTTTAGAATTCTATAAGCCTCACAGCCTTTATAGTTTGCCGGGTGGCCTTGCTGACAGAGCACGCATACAGCAGGTGATTTTAGGGGCTTCTTGCACAATTCACTTTTGTGCTGCCCACTGCACTTTACACACCTGGGAGGGTGGTAGCAGTATGATTTTGTGTGCCCATATGCCTGGCAATTATAGCATTGGACGATGTCTCGTTTCGGGTAAGGCTTTTCGACCTGTACTCTTGTGTAGTATAAGTGGTTAAGCTCGTAGATTTTCTCCACTCCAGCTGTTCGCTCTAGATCGACAAAGAATAAGGGCATTGGTTTCTTGATACTTGTATCATTTTCTTGTCTTTCCTCACGGAGGACATTCGTGATTTGGCGAACCTTGTACCCTAAACTTATCAGCTCATTTTCTATCTCGTCCGCTGGTGTTGTGGGATGCAGGTTTCTAATCACCACCCGCAGCGATCTTTCTTGCTTTAGTTGGTAGGTATGAAAATCAGCCTTGGTTTCTTCTAGGTATTTTATAATTCCTCGGTATGTTTCAGGAGTGTCCGGAGAAACTTTTGAGTCCCGAGATCGATTGAGGCAAGTATATTTGCCTGTACCTACAACTTTGCTCAATTGAGTGCATAGTAATTTGAAATTACTAATGTTGCGAACGAATATCGCTGGTGGCTTGGGCTGTGTGGGTGTTGTAGATTCGATGTCCTCTACTCAATATTTTTCAACACCTCGTAACTGTTGGGTGTGAAAAAGGGAGACTCATGAGTTACTGTTGTTTGTTTTGATGTGGTGGGTTGTGGTGGTATCTCTTCCATAGAGCTGCTAGGTGCTGAGGAATTTATTGGGATATTCCGATTAGATCGCCGTGGCTTGCGTTTGACTGGTGTACTGGTGACTGGCGTAGGTCCCAATGATCTTGAGCGTTTTTTTTTATTTTTTGATATAACTTGTTGATAGAAACGCATGTTTCATATTCTTGTAAATAGTTTTTAATTGAATAAAAAAAAAAAAAAAAATTCAATATAATGTAGCCTCGAACACAGGTATTTGTGTTAATAGCTTGTGGCGTAATTAGAGGCCTGAACAGAGTCTACTGAGGGCCAGCTGGACTCCCCACTCCTATCCCCACTCTCAGCACGGCTGACTGATATCTTGCAATATGGCCGCCCTCTGTATGAATTGTGAGATGAAAAACTTACGTTAGCAATAATAATGTTCCTCTTTCCACTGACCTGTAGACAGTCCACCGCGAACGGCTCGCCCAAGGGTCGGTTGGAACAGTTTTGCGAACTAGGCACTTCCTACGAACGGTAACAAGAACAGTTTGTTGCAGAGCGATGTGAAAAACGACTTCTATAGTTAGCGCAGGCGCAGTACTGTTAATATATTTATAGACTGTGAATATACCCTTGACTAAATGCTGAGGAACTCAAGTATAACTATCGGGATTTATTATTACTCTTCAAGTGTTTATTTTTATTACTATAATAAAACTGATGGTTAGTTAAATAATCTTTGTAGAGGAGAGTATTTTAAAAGAAAATGAAAGAAAAGCTTTATTATGAAGTACAAGCAAAACACTGGTATATTACAAATATTAAGAGTTATGTTACTACATACTGGGTCGGATGTTTAGGGACGAGGGCCTAGGAAACAAGTGGGGACTGGGGCTATAGCTGAGACACATATGTGTAAGAGAAGGGTAGTTCCGGGAATAGGGAGCTAGGTCTAGGAAAGATGCGGTTGCTTACTTAAAAATATCAGTGACTTCCATGAAGTTATGAGGCAGGTATACACTAGCATTACAATATTCTTAGCATTATATAACTGTTGATCACTGTTTTCAATAAGTTATAATTTCAGTTGTTCGGTTAAGACTAGTTAAAGGGACCGGTACATCCACAATACTTTTCAAAAGGTACTGAAAAATGTACGTTTCCAATTTAGTGCTAGTAAGGCAAGGAATAGAAATTGGGCGATATTGCGATAGTATAGGATATTAATTTAGGATTTGTACGATAGTAAGACATTGGATTGAAATTTAAAAAAGAGACGTGCAATCCGGAATGAGGGTTGAACTTTGATGTCGAAACCCCTAAGCCGATGGATTACTGGCTAGAAAGCCTATTACGAACCTAATCCGTATAAAGGTGATATGTGGCAAACTAATGAAATTGCATGAACTTGATGAGTTACTGAATCACACGATTGTTATGGTAATAATAATATATATATAATGTCAAGACCTTCTCATTGGCCGGATAGTAGTAGGATCGATCCAGACTGGTGTGGAGGCTATGATAGCTCCATTTACTGCTAAACCTCAACAAAAAAAATTACCAATGTAACACCCATTGATTTAAAAAATCATAGAAACGGAAAAAAAATTTTTTTGGGTAAATATGTATGAAAAATTTAGAAGGTTCGATTTAATATTTCGTTTTTACTGAATTAAATTATAAATTACTGCTGTATGTTTGAAAACAAGTAAATTAAAAACCTGTTTTGATAACAAGAAGCTTGGGAGAAAATTTATTTTATTAGTTCCTCAAAGGGTTGACGCACTTTCTATTTTCAAATTAAATAAAAAACAACTGTATGACTCCAATTGATAAAAATAATTAGGTTTTAACTAAAAAAAAAAATTTTTTTTTAGATTGGTCAATTGCAGTTCCTAGGCTGGTTAATTGAAAGAGTAGGACAGGATGAGATTATTGCTTAGCACGGAGCCGAGGAACGCTTGGAACCGGTTTCGTCTGGTGCCAAGTTTGAGCACAATGGGTTCGACTCCCTTTAGTGTCAATAGCGGCTTTTCACTATTTAGCCTCTTTTTGGCATCCCCTGATTTTTCTTTGTTTTTTTTAATAAAGGGCGTGAAGGTACAATGGTTGTTTTGTAGACTGAATCTCATGACAGCGTTTTTCAATATCCTATTTTAAACTAATTCGTGGACGAAATAGCTACTCCGTCTGAATTTAAAGTTGGCGATCCCAACAGTGTCTTTTAGTACAGCCAATATTTGAATCGGAAACCCTTATACTAAGTAAATTATTCTTTTTGAAGGAGGCTACATTGTAATCATGTTGTTTTTTTTACTTTGGGCCCCCATTGATATTCTCATTAGAATAGTTTTTATAACTACCGATATTTGTTTACATCAATTATAAAAGAGACTATATTTTAAATAATGTATTTTCATGCGTTATAAAAAAAAAATTAAGTTGACTAAGGGCTGGCCAATATCTATATTAAGATCATTTAATTTCCACTCATTTCCAAAGCTTCTTAATATTTAATCTGTTCGTTCAAGGATAATGAATAGAAGG
The DNA here is from genome assembly GCA_930367205.1 of Acanthosoma haemorrhoidale. NCBI lineage: Eukaryota > Metazoa > Arthropoda > Insecta > Hemiptera > Acanthosomatidae > Acanthosoma > Acanthosoma haemorrhoidale. Next base: position 25,079,860 of record OV884013.1, on the reverse strand, counting down.
TATTCAAAGGTATTCTAAAAAAGTTTTCAGGCTGGGAATTGAGTTAAACTCCACGTATTTGACGTTTTCCCAATCCATTACCATTAGCTTTTTTGTGAACCTTTTAGCTTTAAATTTGTTAAGTAATAATTTAAATTTATTGGCATGCTTTGGCCAATATTGAAAAAAATTCACAATTGTCAATGTTTTCCGAAAATTAATTACCAAATCCCGGCATGGTCAGTGTTTTTTTTTCTCTTTGACATTTAATTATAATTTCAGCCTTTACATACCACAACTATAATTTGGAAAAAAAACAACATAAATTTAAACTTTAAATGATTGACACCATTACAGAAGAGAGTTTTATTCGCAAAATACATAGTAATAAACTGAAGTAGGAAGAGGAGGTTTTGAGGTACTTAAGAAATCAATGAATATTTTTTAAAAATCCAGTCCTCATTAACCAATGAAAACATAGTTATTTCATACCACAAATAAAGTAAACACTAGCACAATAGCACATTAAATGCACCTTACATATCAAGAAAATGTATTAAACTCATTATAGACTTTTAAAATCTAAGGGAAAGTGAATGATCAATCTGTTGCTGTTAACTCGGTCTCCCTCGACCTACACTGTCCCATCAGAATCCGAAAAGTGGCAGTTGTACTATTTCAACAGATCCTATCGGTAGCCGTAAAGGGAGTGCAAACATAGTGTACCTCAGCAAGTTACATCGGTAGCCGTAAAGGGAGTGCAAACATAGTGTACCTCAGCAAGTTACATCGGTAGCCGAAAAGGGACTGCAAACATAGTGTACCATACCTCAGCAAGTTACATCGGTAGCCGAAAAGGGAGTGCAAATGTAGTGTACCATACCTCAGAAAGTTACATCGGTAGCCGTAAAGGGACTGCAAACATAGCGTACCATACCTCAGCAAGTTACATCGGTAGCGGAAAAGGGACTGCAAACATAGTGTACCATACCTCAGCAAGTTACATCGGTAGCCGAAAAGGGAGTGCAAACTTAGTGTACCATACCTCAGAAAGTTACATCGGTAGCCGAAAAGGGACTGCGAACATAGTGTACCATACCTTAGCAAGTTACATCGGTAGCCGAAAAGGGACTGCGAACATAGTGTACCATACCTCAGAAGGTTACATCAGTAGCCGAAAAGGGACTGCGAACATAGTGTACCATACCTCAGAAAGTTACATCGGTAGCCGAAAAGGGACTGCCTACAAATACCAACACACACAGCAAACTCATTCAATCAATCAATTCCCAAACATTGAAAATCAATGCCATTGCAAGCCAGGCCACAGAAGTAAAAAGTGTTAAATTCTACTTTCATAATTATCACTGATAACGAGCCATGGTTCAAGTTCACAGGCATCTGAAACCATTCACAAACGATAATGTGCAAATTTATATTTGAGCTTGCCATCGACAGGTTGCAATTTATATCGATAACTAGGCAATCAAAAAGTAACTTTTACTGAGACTTTACATTGGGTATTTAATTGTAATTGATTTCTCTGTTCCTGCTGATGATAAACCAAATCTCTGGAAGGGTATAACTTTTTCTTTGCCTTTATCAAATCGACTTTTTTGCATTACGAACAATTATCTTATTGCCCTTGTCTCCACCTGAGGATTCCCAGTGACCTTTTCTCCAACTGTAAATAATTCACAAAGGTGAAATTCCCTTCCAAACATTAATTACAAGGTGATACCTGCGTTACTTGATAGGGTGTAGTATTTAAGGAAAGGTGAATGTCTGGGATTGTATCTTGCCATGCAAGATTGTCATTCATCTTAGATACTGTCACATGTCATTGAATGTTCCTATAAGTCTTTCTACTTGACCATCCCCTCTAAGGGAACCCGTGGCCTAGGGAATCAGGGGGTGTAAAGCATCGTCCTTGCTCTACAACGACTGTTTGGCCAAATAAAGAAAAAGAAGAGCTTAACGCTTTGATCGCATTATCAGCTTCGAGTTTATGAGTGAGGGGAAGAAGACAATACTTCATGAATGAGTAGATAAAGACAAAAAGATAATCACCCCCTGTCGCTTTATCCACTTACTTTACCTGAAATATCTAAATGACCGGTGTGCCAAAACTCGCGTTGGGATAATTATACTTAGTTAGGTATCGGATATAATTCTATTGGACGCGCCCCTGAATCTCGTTTTGCCGTCTTACATGTCAAACAGTTTTGAAAAAATTATCACACAAATTTACCTCATTGGAATTACATTTCTTCACAACTTTATGTTGTTCAGCGAGTAATGTGCCTGCGCTAACTATAAAAAGTCGTTTTCGTATCGCTCTGCAACTAACTGTTTTTGTTACCGTTCGTAGGAAGTGCCTAGTTCGTAGAACTGTTTCAACCGACCCTTGGGTGAACTTTTCGTGGAGGAATGTCTACAGGTTATGTCAGAAAATAAAAAAAAACGCTCAAGGCCTCTGTGACCTACATCCACTCCGCCGGTGGTCAAACGTAAGCCGCAGCGATCTCAGAGAAATATTGTCCCAGTAAATTTTTCAGCACCCAGCAGCTCTATGGAAGAAATACCATCACAACCCAGCACATCAAATCAACAATAACTCACGAGTCTCTATTTTTCACGCCCAATAGTTACGAGGTGTTGAAAAATATTGAAGTAGAGGACATGGACTCTACACAAACACCCACACAGCCCAAGCCACCAGCGATATTTCTACGCAGTATCAGTAATTTTAAATACTATGTACTCAATTGAGCAAAATTGTAGGTACAGGCAAATACACGTGCCTCAATCGGTCTCGGGACACAAACGTTTCTCCGGACACTCCTAACATATACCGAGCAATAATAAAATACTTGGAAGAAACTAAGGCCGACTTCCATACCTACCAACTAAAGCAAGAAAGATCACTGCGGGTGGTGATTCACAACACCAGCGGACGAGATAGAAAAGGAGCTCTTAAATTTAGGATACAAGGTTCGCCAAATTACGAATGGGTTCCGTGAGGAAAGGCGAGAAAATGATGGAAGTATCAAGACACCACTGCCTTTGTTCTTTGTGGATCTAGGGCGAACACCTGGAGTGGAAAAAATCTACGAGCTTACCTACTCACTCCAAACGAGGCATCATCCAATACCATAATTGCCAGGCATATGGGCACACCAAATCGTACTGCCAACACCCTCCCAGGTGTTTAAAGTGCAGTGGGTAGCACAAAAGCGAAAAGCCCCTGAAATCGCATGCTGTATGCGTGCTCTGCCAGTAAGGCCATCCGGCCAACTACTATAAGGACTGCGAAGCTTATAGAATTCTCAAGTCCAGGAGCTAGCAACGTCGTCGGCCAGAAGAAGAGAAGCCAGTTAAAGAGAGCTCAAGAAGCGTGCCCCCGCCAGAAATTTGAGGCCTTCAGTCTCTTTTGCTGACGCCGTTCGGAACAGAGAGCAGTCACAGGCATTGCCCACTTCTTCTCCGCAAGTTCTTCTTTCCCAGCACTCCGTTCATCCCAGCAACCAGCAAACTCAATCCCATGCTCAACCACACATCTCGCATATTCCTCCACCTTCAAGCTCTTCTGGGTATGAAACAGTACGGTATTTAGGCTTCCATCTTGACAAAGGAATGACATGGAACCAACACACGAGGCTAAAAAGACAAACAGACGCTTTGAACAACTATACAGACTACTTCGAAGGACATCCCATCTCTTAATAGAAAATAAACTACTTATTTACAAAGTTATACTTAAGCCAATCTAGACATACGGATTAGAGCTATGGGGGACAGCAAAAAAGTCAAACATTAAGCACAACCAATCTTTTCAATCAAAAGTCCTGAGAACAATAGTAAATGCCCCTTATTACGTCGTTCCCTTCATAACGATCTGAATATACCCTAGATTCTTGAACTCATCCCTTCCAAGTTCATAAAATTCCATAGTAACCTTTCCAACCACTCTAATTCCCTAGCACAGTCATTGCACTGCACCACTCATCACTATAAACAGTGGGAGTCCTGGCAATGGCCAGTTTCTCTAATCATGTCCTGAGCGTCTGTAGCTCTCGCGCTCTTGGTCAGCCTTCGCTGGCTCTTATCCAGTGACGCGGCAGACGTAGGAGCATGGGGGAGACCACAAGACTCCGCTTCCTCCTTCGCACTCGAAGGAGGTGACAACCATGTAGATTTAGGGGGCCTCTGGGCTGTTTGTATATATAGTATGAACGAGCGAGTGAATGAAAATTGTAAATTGGTATGAACGACATCATATAGCACAATTACTTGTGCAATTACAAGTACAAGAAGCCAATGAGACGATGCTAAAGTTAATGCGAATCGTTCGGTATCGATAGAAGATTCTACTAATTTCTGTATTCCAGTATGTTTGCAACCGTGGAGCCTAACTCTATGAGCACCCGTGACACCGTCTATTCTACCAGGAGATGGATCCTTACTAAGACTGTCTAGGGGTTCGTTTGTGATCTCATTTCGGCTAAGAAAATCTGCATGGCTTATTTTGGAAGATTTACGATATTCGATTACTTTACATACAAAGTGATAACTTTATGAAAATCCCACCATATTTAAACTCGGGGAATAAAGTCTTGTTGATTTTGTGTAGCATCCAAAGATAAAGAATCCGTTATTACCTTAAAAGGGTATCCTTCAAGAAAACTGTTAAATGACATTGACCAGTGAGAGTGTTTCACGTTCATAAGAGTGACATCTTGTGTCCTGAGTTTTCGTGCGTTTACTGTTGGTTAATGAGGTTTACTTTTTTTGTTTATTTTTTTTAGAATTAGAAATAATCAGTTAGAAATAATTGAGGTTTACGATCTACAATATGTAATAAAATAGCGTTATAGCCCAAAGAACTTGTTGGGAAGTGAAGGTTCAAATATCATTAAAATTGGGTCATTTGCCAAAATGGAGATGATTTTTGTCTAATCTGTTCATGGTTCAAGGTTCCCACTTAACGAATTTCGCATCTATTGACGAGGCATTACTGATTAGCTTGTACAACGGGGAAGCTAATATCGAAAAATGACGGATAAATTGTCGAATAGTAGGAAGCTAAACAACGGCGTTGATCCACTAAGGCCTTCACCAAAATAAATCTAATCAAAATAAATCTCCAAATGATACATGAAAGCTAAAAATAAAAGGTAGGAGGTAGGAGATGATAAATTGGTTAAAGCCTCAACTTTTTGCATGTTTAGACGAATTTTGAAAATGCTTTTGACCATCTTGAAAATCATAACCAAGATATGAAACCTGTCTGGATATAAATGAACATTTAGCTAAGTTAAGAGAGAAACCGGCGTTCGTTAAAACTCGTATCACAATGTCAAGTCGTTATATGACTTCTTCATACGTTTTAGAAATTGTTAATAGACCATCCATGTAACCCCACTACACAATCATGCGCTAATGAACCCAATGCTTCTATAACACATCGCTGAAAAATACTGTTGGAATTTTGAAGTTCAAATGGCATTGCTAGATATTCCCAAGTACCGTTAGCTGTGATCAAAGCTGTTTACTAATTGAATCCGATTGTACCTGGTGAACCGATAACTGATAAAATCCACTAGCCATGTCAAATGATGCAAAATATTTAGAACCACAATGACGAGTTATTTACTGTCATACTACCAGCTTTTGAAAGGGGCTCAGTTTGTAAGGCCAAATATTAACAATTATCGAGGAATCGATTAACCAAATTCCCATTTTAACATTCCGAGTGGGGATTCTCAGAATGGTAACTAATTGGCGTTATCTGCCAGAGGACAGGTGTGCTTGTTAAATTGGTACTCAGTGAAATTATTTACGGCCAATTACAATTGGATAAATTAAACATGCATCCGAAACCAAATAAAATTTTTATCTCGTGACATTTATACTGACCAATGACAATAGTTGTTTATCGCGCTTAATTCAAGACTTACAGCGTTGAAGTACGATGTTATGGGCATCCGGGGGCCATTGCCTGGGGAAATGGGGGAATAGTTGGTTTCACAGGGCTGTTAGCTTCGAGGTACTAGGATTTGGACTTTTCCATGTGAAGAAAATTGTATGCATTGGAAGGTTGTTCTACGACATCTAAGTTAGGTAGTTTACAGGGTTTGTATCTAAATACTCCGACCATAAATCGTGTCCTTAAAAAAACTATCTATAATCATCACTTGACCTGCCCTTGAGCCTCTGGGCCCTCCTCGGTTCCGTGGGCTGGGTTTGCTCTTGTCCTTGTGCTCTCTCAGGCTCGCATTGGTGAGCTCCCCAAATGAATTTAAATGTAAAAACAACGGTGTTGATCCACTAAGGCCTTCACCAAAATAAATCTAATCAAAATAAATCTCCAAATGATACATGAAAGCTAAAAGTAAAAGCCCATGAAGAATTATGTAGGGTCACTAATTAATCAATTCCTTGGAAATCAAAAAAATAGTATTCCAATCTTGTCGAGTATGGTATCAAATTAAATATATTGAAGTTCTTAGTTAAATATTCGGGCTTAAGTGGAGTATTGTGTAATGTATCACACGGGACTAATTTTTTCTTTGATTTTTTATGGAGTGGGAAATCAGATTTGTTTATATTTGGATTTTATTAGACTTTGGAAAAAACATGTATGCACAAACAATAATAATTAAAAAGTATACATTTTAGACAACTCTGTAAATCAGTAAAACGTAACAACAAATAGAGATTTTTTAAAAAGAATTTCCAAAAAAATATGAAGAATATAGAAAAGGGCCGAGGGAAGATGAAGGGTTGTCGGCCTCATTATCGGCTTCATCGTTTCCATCATCATCGGCCCCAGATACAGTTGCGGATTACAGCATCTCTCCTTTACAATTATCTGCTTTTCACGGAGCTTTTCTTCCTCTTTTGATAAAAGCCCACCAAGAAACCTTTACAATCTCCGTATATTTTCTACCTCCTTTAAAAAAAATGAAAAAAAAGCTATTACATTTAGTGGTCATAATGCTGACGACATTGCTTTTACAGCAGCAACATGAGTGCACAACAACAAGTTCTTACACAGAGCTCAGTCAGTTTGTAACGTAACCAGTGATAGAGTGTGTAAGTTAAACAACAGAGTAAACGCCGGGAAGACCGACTGCGTAATATTCTCCCTCCAAAAGAGAAAAATAAGCCTTTCCAAAATCTTATGCTATAGGATAGGAAATGCTATGCTATAGGTGCGCAAGAGACCTCACCGGTTTCCTCAATGTAAGGTATAAAATGGATAGGCAACTCCATTTCTCTATCCATGTTAGTAACAAAATAGAAAAAGTACGACGCTAAGATCTAGGTCCTTTCGCACTTGCAAACTTCACCCAACCTGTCGCTTCGTCTCAAACTGATGATATATAAATGTGTCCTAAGGCCAGCTCTGCTGTACGGTGCCCCACTATGTCTTCATCTGTGCTTTTCACTTGACTAACAATGTAGCTAAAAGTCTCCAGCAATTTCAGAATGGGATCATTCCACCAGAAAGTGGTCAGAAATATTTCTCTCAAGAGGTTAAAGAACGCCGACCTGCACCCGTTGCTTGGTGTGATACATCACGTTTTTTGACTCGTTGTAGCATGTAACAAACCCAGTGTTTAACACTATGACCCAACTAACATTCCCGAATCGATGGCAACAGGCTGTTGGGGAAAATTAGGCTAGGATTTTGTTGTTAGATGTAAGTTAGTTTTAAGTTTATGGTTCATAAGGTGAGTCCCATTACTTTAAAACATGTTAGACAATCAATGTACATTATACTTTTGTAACAATCACAAATCGCAATGTAACATTATTGCACAGAAGTTGTATAAAATATAGCCAAGATACAGGACATATAATGACGCATTGTAAATAGATTCAATCATGTATGCTGATTTCCATAATTTATAATAGCAAGGGGATATGGGGGGGATGAGTGGGGCTTCGTAAATATTTTAGATCTTTTTTTTTAAATTTTTTACAATGATTTTCCATCGGTGTAGATATTTAGTGCGGGTCAACTAAATTTTAGGGGTTATTTTTTATAGGAATATCAGCAGCGTTAAAACAACTGAAACCAAATATATCCACATAATGGCAGAAAAAGACTGCTAGAAAAAATATCAGTAACAGAGATCAATTTTAACTAACATCATTAGCAAAAAGAAAATATACATAACCCGGACCCTCCCCAATGTCCAACCAAGCTCTCCTGCAAGAATAAACTACCTTCAGAACATAAATTTATATATTAAAGTTGTTGACAAAAAATAATTCTATTTATTTGACAACTGATCTGACTGGAGAATGCCTTATATATCTGCTTGATTGGCATTAAGTATTATTTTTTATGTCTAGATCCTGTTTATGTTAACCACTCATATCTAGTTCCCCCCTAGTTCCCATTTTCCTTTTTTATATTAATTTTTAAAAATTCGGATTAAAAGAAAAAAATCATATGTCCCTAGAACTATGGAAGAATATTGTAGACTTTACATCTTAAAATTCTTTTGAGGCGTGACTATAAAAATTAGCGAAACGATACTGTTTTTTTTTGAACATGTTCAGGAATATTCTATTAAATTCCAGCACAATTGGATCATTTTTGCAACTCACATCCTAGAAGACAGACGAACCTCTTCTTTTGGGCTAGGACATTTTTGGGTGGAATTTGGAATTGATTTTTCAAATAAAACACTGGTTTTGTCCTTTAGAAATTTTTTTTTTTTGTTTTTCTGTAGAATATTTAATACTGTGAAAATATTTTAAAAACCATTACGAGTTAGATATTTTTATACAGGATATTGTAGATATTTTTCAGTAGTGATATGTGAGTAAAAATATAGAATAAAAAGTATAATATGTACGGTTAGATATACATAAAATATTTTACGGAGATAGTCAAAATAACGGCATGTAGCTGGGCTTATTGACGCCCCTGCTGGAAGATGTATTGTGTTTGTTACTATCTCCTCCCTACAGGCTCAAGGGAGTGAGTAGGCGATATTTCATTATGCCACTCAGATCTGTAGGCTTAACCTTGTCGTTTTTTTCCCCCCATAAATGAATAATGAATGTTTTCATCGCTGTTTAGATAATATGTTGTTTATTAACTAAACGATTGTTATATGTATATTTAAATAACTAAATAACGAAAAAAAAAAATTCCACACGGTTGTTGCCTCCCTCGCATACAAAAAAGGAAGTGGATTCTTGGGAAGTCCCCCACGCTCCTACGTCAGCCGCGTCACTGGATAAGAGCCAGCGAAGGCTGACCAAGAGCGCGAGAGCTACAGACGCTCAGGACATGATTGGAGAAACTGGCCATTGCCTGGACTCCCACTGTCACGCATTTACAGCAGGCCACTGCCGTTTCAGTCTTAGGATTATAGGGATGAGAGGAGCAGTGCAATGACTGTGCTACAGGATTAGGGTGGTTGGATAGATTGCTATGGAATTTCATGAATTTGGAACAGATGAGTTTAAGAATGTAGGGTATATTAAGATCGTTATGAAGGGTTTCGTTGCTGACGTAAGAAGGGGCATTTATTATTGTTCTTAGGACTTTTGATTGAAAGGATTGGATGCGCTTGACGTTCGACTTTTTTGCTGCCCCCCATAGTTCTATTTCGTCTGCCCAAATTGGCTTAAGTATAACTTTGTAAATAAGTAGTTTATTTTCTATTGAGACATGGGATGTCCTTCGAAGTAGTCTGTACAGTTGTCCAAAGCGTCTGTTTAGTTTTTGTCTTTTTAGGCTCGTGTGTTGGTTCCATGTCAGTCCTTTGTCGAGGTGGAAGCCTAAATACCGTACTGTTTCAGACCCAGGGAGAGGAATCGAATTTAAAAAGACTAGCGGACTTGCGGCAGAGGGTAAAGGTTAGATGAGAACATTTTGCTTCATTGACCTTGATTCGCCATTGGTAGCACCAATACTCGAACTCATCTAGGTGTTTTTGAAAGTTTTGGGATGCTATATCAGGGTCTGGGTGGGATGACAAGACTGCAGTGTCATCTGCAAATGTGGCCAAGAAGGTATTGGGTGTAGAGGGGACATCAGCGGTGTATAGGTTATAGAGGGTGGAACTCCTGCAATTATGGGAAGTAGGTTAGGAAGATTATGGCTTTAGGAGGAAGCTGTTTGAGAATTTGAGGAGTAAGTAGATCATATCCAGGGGATTTTCGGTAAGGTAAGTTTTTCAGAAGGTATTTGACCTCAGAGGGGTTGACGGCTTTTGGTGGAAGTGAGAGAGGTAGAGGTGAAGTGAGGAAATCTTCAGAAGTTGTGCTATGAGTATGGTTTTGATGAGAAAGGTGAGGTGTGAAAGTATGGGTAAGATGCAGAGCAAATTCCTCCAACCTATCCCCACCCGAAGCTGCCCAGGACCTATCATCACGACGTAGTGGGTGTGAAACAGGATGATACTTTAGGATTTTTTTAGTTACATTCCACGGGGATTTATCCCAGTTATCCCTGGTAGAAAGAGAGGAGAGGTGGGAATTGAAAGAATCGGAACGAAAGGACGCCAATTGCCGCTTTACCAATCTGCAGTAACAATATACTAATAAAATAAATACACCACTGGCTACCAAAAATGAAATATTAAATTACAACAGAGTAGAAAATAAAATAATAACAAAAAACTACCGCAAATTAAAAAAATATTATTTTAGAATTTATTTAAATACAAAATAAGAAAAAAAAATATAATATGCAATTCAATTAAGAGTGATAAATAAATAATAGTAATAAAATTAAGGTTAAATTAATATAAAAGGTCAGTAATCTACTGATCAGTAGTCATGGTATTTAGTTTAACAAAAATGATAATAATTATAGTAAAACAGAATGAAAGATTAGCGAGCGTCTTTCTGAGTAGTAAGGAGGAATTGGAATAGGGGTATCTTAAAACCACACAAGGATGAAGCATGACGGATATTGAGATGGAGAGAATGGTGGAGCTAGCAAGAAACGGAGTTTCTGCGCATGCGCTACTATTAACAACCACGTACAACTATCGCTCTCCAAATCAATACCGATAACTACCGTTATAGACCCTTTTTCGTCTTTGGGATTGTGTCAACTGGCAACTTAAGTGAGGTGGCCACGAGGGAGCCCTCAATAAGTGAGTAGATCGCTAGTACATTGGTGTAAAGTGTAAATAATAGTGACATCGGAGAGAGTAGTCGGCCATCTTGACTGAGGCATCAGTCGTCGTTCACGATACATAGCCGTTCTGAGCCAGACCTGATAGGTGGCTCAGAGCCAGACCTGATAGGTGGCTCAGAGCCAAGACCGGTGACTCGCCACTGGAATCCCACCGGCACTACGTATTTTATTTATTATTTTCTTTTTTTTTAACTAACAAAAATCTTAGCTAATGACAAAATGAGATTTTATCAGCAGATAATATCACAAAATAAAAAGAAAAGATCGAGGTCCTTAGGCCCAACTCCACCAACGTCGCCAGTAAAGCGAAAACCCAGACGCTCAAATAGGAACATCCCTACAAACTCATCTGCTGCCAGCTCTATGGAAGATCTACCACCACTTGCCAGCACTTCAAAAGAAGAAACTGTAGCAGAATCTCCATTCTTCACACCAAATAGCTTCGAGGTACTGAGAAATAGCCAACCTGACGACATGGAAGTTATTCAAACACCAACACAGCCCAAGCCGCCTGCTATATTCGTAAGGAATATTAGCAATTTCAAACTATTGTGCTCACAAATGAGCAAAGTTGTAGGTACCGGAAAATATACGTGCCTCAATCGCTCTCGGGATACAAAAATTTCCCCAGACACTCCGGATACTTATCGAGCGATCATTAAGTATTTGGAAGAAACCAATGCAGACTTCCATACATACCAGTTGAAACAAGAACGATCGCTTCGAGTAGTGATAAGAAATCTGCACCCGACAACACCAGCTGATGAAATTGAAGACGAACTATCAGCTCTGGGGTTCAAAGTTCGGCAAATAACCAACGTTTTACGTGAGGACAGACAACAAAACGAATCCACCAAAACGGCATTACCGTTATTTTTTGTAGATCTCGAGCGGACACCTGGCGTGGAGAAAATTTATGAATTAACAACCCTGTATTACACAAGAATACAGGTCGAAAAACCTTACCCCAATAGAGACATCGTCCAATGCCATAATTGCCAGGCATATGGGCACACAAAATCGTATTGCCACCACCCTCCTAGGTGTGTAAAGTGTAGTGGGCAGCACAAAAGCGAATTGTGCAAAAAGCCCCTAAAATCGCCTGCTGTATGCGTGCTCTGCCAGCAAGACCATCCGGCCAACTACAAGGGCTGTGAGGCCTATAGAATCCTCAAGTCCAGGAGCGAGCAACGTCGCCGGCCGGAAGAAGAGAAGCCAGTAAGAGGTAGCTCAAGAAGCGCCCCCACCAGAAATTTGAGGCCTTCTGTCTCTTTTGCTGATGCCGTTCGGAACAGAGAGCAGTCACAAGCACTCCCCACTTCTCGTCCGCAAGTATCTCTTCCCCAGCATTCCGCTCATCCCGCCAACCAGCAAACCCAATCCCATCCTCAACCACACATCTCGCATATTCCTTCACCACCAAGCTCTTCAGATCTCACTAGCCTATTAACATCATTCCTTACAGAATTCAGAACCCTAATTACCCCTCTCATTTCCCTTCTTACAAATCTTGTCTCCTACCTTATCCCCGTTAAACAAAATCCATAAGTGGATCCTTCTGACTCCTTATCCATTCTCCTTTGGAATGCGAATGGTGTTCACATCCACACTAACGAACTGACAGCACTACTCCATGACAAGAAGATCGACGTAGCTCTTATTACTGAAACAAGACTTACGAGCAAACGACCATTTACCGTTCGACAGTACCAGACTTATCGTACTGATCACCCAGATGGAACAGCTCATGCAGGTACCGCTGTCATTGACCATAACTCCATATCCCACCACATAGTTCCTTTGGTATCACATGATTTCCTTCAATCCACTGCAGTGTCAATCACCACCTTCACTTTTCCTCTTACACTTGCATCAACGTACTGCCCTCCCAATAAATCCATTTCCGACTCCCAATTCATCTCCTTTCTAGACTCCATCGGACATCGTTTCCTTGTGGGTGGGGACTTTAATGCGAAGCACCAACACTGGGGGTCAAGATCCACAAATACACGAGGACGTGCTTTGCTGTCTGCACTCACACGGAAACATTGCTCCACTATCACTCCTGACACAGCCACCTATTGGCCATCAGATCCCAACCGAAATCCAGATCTCCTTGACTTTTTCTTCTACAATAGTTTAGGAACACTAAACTATTCACTCAAGCGCCTCGATGACCTCTCCTCTGATCATAGTCCTTTATTATTAACCATTTCCCTAAGACCATTACACAAACTGCCTCCTCCTTCATTTATTAGGGGCCCAGTTGACTGGGACCACTTCCGTCAGCTTCTTACAGAGTCCGTAAACCTCAACCCGTTTGCTCTACAAGCTCAAAAGATATTTACCACAGACCCTTTTCCTAATCCTACAGTCCTACCTTTCAAACCGCTTCTTCCAAGTCCGCTTTGTTTAGAATACTCTAACTACTATCCCATAAGTGCAGGAGTTCCACAGGGCAGTGTCCTGGGCCCCATCCTCTATAACCTATACACCGCTGATGTCCCCTCTACTCCCAATACCTTCTTGGCCACATTTGCAGATGACACTGCAGTCTTGTCATCCCATCCAGACCCCGACATAGCATCCCATAACCTTCAAAAACACCTTGACGAGATCGAGTATTGGTGCAATCAATGGCGGATCAAAGTTAATGAAGCAAAATGCTCCCACATTACCTTCACCCTTTGTCGCAAGTCTGGTCCACTAGTTTATTTTAATTCTATTCCTCTCCCTGTATCCGAGACAGTACGGTACTTAGGCTTCCATCTTGACAAACGACTGACCTGGAACCCACATACGAGACTAAAAAGACAAGAACTAAACAGACGCTTTGGACAACTGTACAGACTACTTCAAAGGACATCCCATCTCTCAATAGAAAATAAACTACTAATCTACAAAGTTATACTTAAACCAATCTGGACATACGGAATAGAGCTATGGGGGACAGCAAAAAAGTCTAACATCAAGCGTATCCAATCCTTTCAATCAAAAGTCCTGAGAACAATAGTAAATGCCCCTTATTATGTCAGCAACAAAACCCTTCATAACGACCTTAATATACCCTACATTCTAGAACTCATCCCTTCCAAGTTTACGAAATTCCACAGTAGCCTTTCCAGCCACCCTAATCCTGTAGCACAGTCAATGCACTGCGCCACTCATCCCTATAATCCTCCTCGGAGACTGAAACGGCAGTGGCCTCGTGACCTGCTATAAACGCGTGACAGTGGGAGTCCTGGCAATGGCCAGTCTCTCCAATCATGTCCTGAGCGTCTGTGGCTCTCGCGCTCTTGGTCAGCATCCACTGGCTAGTATCCGGTGACGCGGCTGACGGAGGAGCGTGGGGGACTTCCCAAGACTCCGCTTTCTCTTTGCGGTGGATTTGGGGGGTCTCTGGACTGTCTGTAAATATTGTATGAATGAGCGAGTGAATGATGAACTGTAAATATTGTATGAATGAGAGCATATATCTTAATTACTTATTGCCTTATAGAGGCAATAATCACATTGTGATGAAGGATTATCACAGAAATAAAATGCTTTAAGACAGGCCATAATCCCTTTGATTATCTTGAAAAGACTATTGTTTAACAGTGCTAAATATTATTTATTGTTATGTAGTAGACAATAAAGGAAGTAGGGTGATTCAAATCCTGTTTATTAAGGTTTGTAGAGTAGAGTTAAATTAAAAAAAAAAAAATTACTGCCGGATTGTGGAATGGTATAAATATAAAACAGCTTTATTGTCTTCCCACGTGTGATAATTTCTTCTTTGTTGAAATAGCGCTTTCAACAGCACACAGCTGTCATCTTCAGTTATCTCTACAATAAAATAAAAAGTCAAATGATAAAAAACTTTTACCTGCGCATATGGAGACAAACTAAAGACTATTATTATACAAAACAAGGGCCACAGCGCTGAACTGTACTTAGTATGAAATTTTCCTATTCTGCTACAATTAAGTAGCAATAGCCAATACAGGAATATTGAATATAAAAGATTAATAAAGTTAGATAAAATAACCTAGATATTAAAAAATTGTGCACCATCCCATATCTTAGAAATATATCAAAAAAATTAGGAAATATTTTGAATAAAGCAGGCATTGGTATAGCCTACAAGAGTAAAGTAACTTTACGCAACTTAATTTCCCACATTAAAGACCCGATTTAATTAAAAAATAGATCGGTTGTGTTTAGAATAGAGTTGGTAGAACACATAGAAAACTATCAATTAGATGCAAAGAAGATCTGTAACAAAAAATCAAGCCAATTCTACCATCAACTACAGGAGAAGGGCACCATGAGGCACCACATAAAGGTGCTTTGCTACACCATACAAATGACAAAAGAATAATTGATAGCCTGGAAAATATTGAAATAAAATTAGATTCCTTAATAGTGGATAATATAAATAAAAAGCAAGAATTAAACACGTATGTTAAGAAACCTTCTCCCTCCATAGCTCCTAGACAAAGCCGGACGTAAAGTGAGGAGCATGTATGTAGCAGCCCTTGGTGGATGTAGGTTAAATAAATAAAATATACAATTGTTTTAAATGAGTTATATATCCCACATGACCTATTGGGTGAGTAGCCATAAGATTTATAAATAGTTGTGCTTTAAGTAGGTTTTTATAATTTTATGATAACTTGTTGACAATTTTTTAAGTCTTTAATAACTTTTGTTGGTTTTAAGGGTTATTTCATAGTTTTTAATTCTAAGTATTTACTACATATGTGACGTATTTTTGAATTTTGAGAATCGTAAATTGTGGTAGAATAGAAGGACAATATCAAACTTAGTGGAATATATTTTACATTTTCTGTGGCATTCGTTACGTATAATAATAGCATTTAGTTAGTCTCCATATGCGCAGGTAGAAGTTTTTTACCATTTGACTTTTTATTTGATTGTAGATATAACTGAAGATGACAGCTCAGAGATGTCGATAGCACTATTTCAATAAAGAAAAAATTATAAGTTGTGAAAAGCTGATTGGTAAAGTATTAAATTACTGTTTTATTAAGCCGTTTTGATAACTGCAATTCTGTTCTCTGTTTTCATGCAAATCTAGTTGGGTATATGTGGATGATACATAACATGGCAATTTCACATGATGCCGAGAGGTGCAAAAAATAAAATAAACTCATGAAAAACAATAAGAGATTGTTAATTAATCAATTACTCGTAATTAGTTTTTTAATTAAGTAATGTATTTGATTGAAGATATTCACGCCCTGACTAATAATATGTATCATATGTTTGGGATTTTGTAGGGTCTATCATAACAACATCGAATTATTTGTTAGGCAGCCGGTTCTATTTATAATTTATACTATTATTCCTATTCTATTTTGAATAGAAATTGAATAAATGTATTTGTATATATTATATGGGGTTGTTGTTAATTATATAGTTTCATGACTTTTATTTTTATTTCCAGTACCATTGTGCTGCTTGGTGTCACGGAAGGAATCCTGAGTCTACTCAATGGCTGTGAGTAACTTTTACAGATGCCATCTAAGTTTCTTAAATATTTATGGAACATTTGTGATAAAAACTATTTTTGAACCTCCCAGCTTGCCAAAAATCTGTTTCTTATATTTGAACTTCTGGTCGATAGATAACCTATAATTACCATCAGATTGGTAGAGCTTTATATTATCCCCCCCGAACCACCATACGAAGCCAGATCCAGATGAGATATTTAACACTCTTTGGTTAGGATATTTGTCTATTCCTTTTTTGGGACTAGTCTAAGGTCAGTTTCCACTTCAGTATAATATAGTCTCGATCGAAGCATGAGTTATAAATCGCTAGAAGGATCTGTCTCTAAACTGAAGAACTCTGTATGTGTCTAGCTCAAACAGTATTTGACTTAGCTTCAGCTATTTACCACCCTATAAGAAAATAGATACAGCTTTCTTAGACGTTGTTGCTTGAACCATAGTTTGACAATGTTGTTGCTTGAACACTGTACATGTTGTACAATTGGGGGTCAATTGAAACAATCTGGGCTATTAAGCAGATTTTTTCATTATAATCCATTAATAATTTCTTTGAAATGGATATAGTAAATATGAACACTAAAAACTACCCGTTGAGTTACCCTGCAAACATGCTTAGCGATCTCCCTCTCGCTTAACTTCAGAGATGCTCAGTTCAGAGCAGTTTTACTAAAAATATCTCATGGATTCTTCTGGAACTCTCAACAAAGCGCTTTATTAACCAAGTGCCTTTCTCTACATCCCTTCCAGCGCTGTCTTACAATACATGCTACACAATTTGACCTTGATAATTGTGGGGACAATATCACACTCAAGAACAGTTTCTTAATGCTGTCGAAAACATGATATTGTACGAGTGGTTATGTTATAGAGATCAAGACGGCACACAGCACCTGTTGCAAAGAGTGGACCTAATGCACACGGCTGCACCACGACCTCGGGCCTGACCTTGCCTGCCACCCTTGACCATTGTTTTGACAACAGGAGGACCCGGGGGGATGGTGGGGGCTCGGCCCCCGTGCGCCTGTCCGCATCGACCCCCCCTCCTTCACTACGGCTTACTACAGAGCTCCGCCGACCTCCTGTCTCGCCGCACCACCCTCGCAGGCATATCTCTCGACCAGGTATCTAGTGTCTAGTGTCTGTATCTGGTAGAGCTAGTTGCCTGTCTCATCAAAGCTTTGTCTATATATGTCTGTCCCTAGCCATAACCCCCTCTACTCAATAGTATAGATGTTCACATGAGTGAAAATGAATGTCTTGGTTTCAAAATAAATGTTTGAGCCCTTAATAGAAAAAATGTGTATATAGTGTGTAATAAACTATATCTAAGCTTGTCTTTTTATCTGCCATGTCAATTTTTACCACAGGACAAAAATGTTTCATTAGAATAAAAAAATAGTTCACTCTGTTGGCAAAAAAAAAATTAATTTTAACCAGTATTGGAATAAATTAAATATAATTATTTACGATGTGTACTGTATTTAGCATTCAAAAATATTGTAGGGCACATAACCAAGGCATGTAACATTATAACGAAAAACTAAACGGAAATGAAAATTCTGAGACGAAACTCAAACTAGGTTCAAAAAAAAAAATGGCTGCTGTTGCAAACTGTAAAACCCATTTATTTAAATCTGTATAATTCATACTTAGTTACACATTTTTAACATGAACGTGAAATATTTCAAAAACTATACAGTAAATGGTAATCATAACCACATATTTAATATATTATTTTTAAATCATTTCAAACTCATACGTCGGTGACTCATAACTATGCATTAAATCAATGTGAAAATAGTGGGAAAGTGGATTCCCGCTGAATACCTCACTGCTTGTCAGTGCAACAAATGTTTCGAATGGTAGGTAAGGGAATCCTTCTAATGGGCCATTAGGCGACATCGAAGAAAAAGAAGAAGCAAACATACAAACGTGAGTAACGTTGAAAAAAAAAAAAAATGAAACTTGTACAATGTCCGATACGCATGCTCGTAGCATACGGCACTTACCCAACCCACCGCAACAAGTGGAACTCCAGAGCCCCTGCGGAGCAAAGGGTTTTGGCAGAAGTTATTGTCCGTACAGATGGAAATTCACTAAGGCCAAACATAAGAATGAGATCAATCATTATCTTTACAGCTATATCAAACACCAACGTTTCGATACAATAATCCGTAATCTATGCACAATAGGAGATTCAAATTGGACAGATGATCTAGTCCAGATCTGAATTATTATTGTAAATGTTATTGTACGTTCACATAAAATTTATGATTTTATTACAAGAGGTACTCATTTCAGAATGATATGGATCAATTAATTAGTTAATTTGCAATATTAGCAACTGAAAGGAAATTCATTAAAAAAACATTATCGCCAAGAAATCAAAACTGTTTTATATAGAATAAACTCGGTATGTTAATTTTTGTAACATTAAATTGCTTAGATATATTTACAAATAAGGAAACAAAAATAATGAGATTGATTTGTGGGGCATTTCAATTTCCCTATGATCAGTACTACAGTTATGTTAAATAAAAATGGTAGTAGTACTAAAAAATCTTTTTTCATAATAAAAACAAGGGTTCCTATTAAAAAATTAAATTAAGTAAAACATTTAAAGAACGTTATAAGACATTTCTCCATTAGTAAAAAGGGTTTTAGTTACAATGCATATCATTTATTCATCATCAACATTTCGTTGGAAAATAGAATCATCGGATTTTGAACTATGCCTAGGAATCCGTATTAGATTTAACGATCCATTAAAATATTTTTTTTCTATTTTTAATATGGAGTTGATTCCTTAATTAATTAACTATTGGTCATCCCTAGTCTTGGTAAAACCTGATCAATTTGCAACGAACGAGAAATTCCTAATAAAAATTTAGGATCGTAGGGTTATCAAATTACAGGATTTTGTAAATATCAACATACGGAATCCCTGGACTGAAAAAGCAAAGACTCCACTTGGTGTAATTTTAGGAACACACACAAGGAATTCACGAGGAAGAGCTTCAATCTAATAGCCTTATTACTAAGCTATTAATTGTGCTAATAGTACGAGAAGTGACTTTTTCCAAGAATAACAACATTAATGCCACACACATAGTACACATAGAAAAATCTATTTAGGTATCTCAAAGTAATCTTAAACTAATTAGCGTTATTTGTTTTGTTCAATTAATCAACCCTTTATTAGCCTCTACTGTCATTCGATCACGGAGGGGGGGGGGGGTCATTCAATTGACAGTGTATTTCACGATAGCAGTCATAAATACTATTCCAACGACCTGAAATGTACAAGGTATATTTAAAAATTTCCCATTACTTTTCGTAAAAATATATATATATATATATATATATATAACGGAAAGCTGGAAAAAAATGAAATGCGAAAAAGATTTGGCAAGTTTTTATAACGTTTTATTAATCTTTATGGCCCCTATTTAATATATAAACCCATGTTTCCCCATTTTTAAGGACATTGCTAACTACAGTTTTAAAGCCAACAAAAAACCCCAGATAATTAACGTCGTTTCAGGTGATTTAATTATTTCTTTTGTCGTCCATTTTCTAGCTGTAAATTCGTTGAAAAGAGAATTGCATTACTCGAGATGCTATAGTCAATCATTTAATGTATTTTGAATCAAATCTATCCAGATTTTTTTTCCTAAATGCGTGTAATAAGCTTTAACGAATCCAGGCCGTTTTTCTCTAGTATCGTTCAACATTATTTTCACTTTTTACACCCTTTATATTTTATTTATCTGTTAGTAAAATATACAATTCAGTACATAAGAGGTGTTAGACAATTTTAAATAAAAAAAAAAATTTCCAGGTTACTTATTTGATACTGGAATCTACTAATTTGTATCTTTATGAGCCAGGCATTTCTGTATTTATAGCTACAGCTCACGTGAGGAGCATACAGGAATGGTAACAGCGTTCCAGTGAGTAATTGTCATAGCCTGAGTGCGGTATGTATTTGTAGCCACGAGATACAGGTGGCTTTGACCACAGCACGTCCCTCAGTCCAGCTAAAGCGCTAATGATCAACTCCTGGGAATACTGTTTTGACAAACTGTTATCTATAAACTAAATGATATATATCTCTTAATCTTAATGTAATATCTCTCCTGATATTATATTACACTGCACAGTTATGTCTTAATGGCTCAGTCTGTATTTATTGTCTCGTACAATATCTTTTTATTTTAAATTTATATTTAAATATTTTAAATTAAATTTATTATCACAGCTTCAAATAGAAACCCCCGATGCTGGAAATCCAAGACACGTATGATTTATCTCACATTCTTTTTTGTTACCACTGTGAAAACAATTTTAGTGTAAATTTATAATTATAGTCAACTGAACCCCCGGTTATCATACTACACATTATTTATCAGCAATTTGAGATCCTTAATTTTACTCGATAAGATAAAAACAAAATTAGTTTGTATTACCTAGTAAGTGAATTCAGTGGGCCACTTGTGTTTTTCGCATTGTCGCATTATCAATTAAAAAAAAAATCTAAAGCAATATCTCCCTGTGCACAACACGGCTTAAGCTCAACATTATTTTAAAATTTTTTTTTTTTTTTCATAGCCCCTTTAAATTTACAGATAATTATATATAATTATAGATCCTCAGGCAAATCCATTTACAAATTATTATTATTATTAATTATTATTTAACAATTATTATTATTTTTGTATTTCCTGTAGCATCGCTACATTGTATACAGTTTTTGTTATTTTATAAAAATTATATAATGAATAAACAAGTATAATGATACGCATTGTACGTGACTGGACTAAACTGACTAATGAAGGTGATGGGGCTCACCTTTTTGATCAACCTTAAAACTAACTTACATACTAATTCTTAACCTAATTTTTCCCCGACAGTCTGTTGCCATCGATGTGGGAGGGGTGGTGGGGTCATAGTGTTAAACACTGGGTTGGTTAGGTGCTGCAACGAGTCAACAAACTCCCCACACCCCTCCCACCTCGATGGCAATACACTGTCGGGGAAAAATTGGGTTAAGAATTAGTATGCAAGTTAGTTTTAAGATTGATCAAAAAGGTGAGCCCCATAACCTTTATTAGTCAGTTTAGTCCAGTCACGTATAATGTGTATCATTATACTTGTTTATTCATTATATAATATCAATTAATTATATTGGGCGTTGGTTAGCATATAAATATATAGTTAACAGTGAATATGTAGCTAACTGGATGAATTAGTTGGGGATGTCGGCTTAGGTTGATTAAAGCTTTAAAAATGTTGGACATTCTTCAAATGTATTAATGGTCAACGTTTGACACACTGTGAACGATAACAGAACATATCTATGACATTCTGCAGGTAAACATAGTATGTTAAACGGTCCATGTCTTTTCCATCAATCTAAAAGGTTTTTATATTTGCTTTACAAGTGCTGAAACCTTGTGACACTAATTACTTCAATGAGAAATGGAAGGCAGCGTAAGAAAAATACGACAGCCACATCAAATGATTACCCATGACCTATTGAACAATCCACCAGACACCTATGATTTAATTTTCAAATGATTTCAAAAACCTTGAATTGGTAATATAGATTTATTAAATTAAGCATTAAGTTCAGTTTGATGTGAGTTTTTGTTACTGATCTATTTTCACACACTGTGAACATTCTCCCGTGGAACAAGACGTGGAAGCACCTAGTAGCTTAGAGAGGGTATACCACCTGCTTAATAAATAGTAAATTTTCGTACAGCTCTTATGAATAGCTTTAAATTTTATTCTATGCTAAATTATTACCTCATCAAACATCTTATTATCTGTTATGGTCATAAAATTACATGATTTCACAGACTCAAATAAAAAAAAACCTGGAACAGTTGTTTAGGTGTTTCACATTGCAGGGTTTCGGGCATTTCTTTTATTACAAAAGCGGCATTGCAATCAATGGTTTCAAAGTACTAGAATTCAGTGAGTAAATTGAAATATTTTTCCTGATTCTCCTTTTGAAGTATAAAACACCAAGGATAGGACAAAATGTCCTACTGCCAACCTTGAGATGGAGGAAGCCCTCCATCATGCAATACAAAATTAGAGTTTGAATTTTAACACCTAACGTAACAAGAGTGCTTTTCTGGTTCCCGTGACCAAAGTATTCCTTTCCGTCACGCAGGACCAAGAAGTTTCGGTACAACCACGCATAACAAAAGGAAAATTGTGACTTCCTCCGTACAAGTTGGAACTTCAAAACGCATTGAAAGATGAATAAAAAATAAAAAATGATATTTTGTGAAGAACATTTTTAGAAAAAAAGGAAAAGTAGACACAGTAGACATGCACCATATTTTATTTTTTTAAAACGAACTAGTTCATATGGGCATTAATTAGGACATAATAGTTTTTAATTTGAAAACGTAATCTTGGTTTTAACGTTCACTGCTCATTATTTTTCATCGGGTTACTTTCATTTTCTGCATCATCATGAAATCAAATGAGAGCTACCATGAAACTTTCATGAACCTAAAAAATTCACTGGTTAAGTCAAAGTTACAAACTCGATAGTAATGACAGTCGAATCACGAATTTGTATAATTATGATTTAAAAAAACAAAACAAAAACCACATATATTTACCTCTATACTAGAAATATTTGTTTTTTAATTCCAATTAGTTAATTATAATAAATTTTTCATCAAGTAAAATAAACCAATAGTATAATATTGACAATAAATACACATAAATGAAAAAAGTGAATAACATTCGCTAGGAATATAAGGTAAAATATAGGAATATATGATAGTGAAAGGTTGCAAGGATAGATCTATATAGCAAATGAATGAACTGACTGACTCCTAGTGACTGGAGCTCACTTGGAGGAGAAGCGAGGTAAATCTTGATGATGAGGAAAATAGATGGTACGGGCAGTGTTGGTGAATGTTTCAAGGAAAATGTCAGATCCTTACGTTTAATAGTCAAGACCTGAACTGTGTTTGCCACACGGGTGAAAACCTAATGAAACCTGGTTTGGAAAAAACAAACAAAATTTCCTGTTTAGATTCTTTGTGAATACCAACACAGCGTGAGGAGATTCTAAAAAAGATTGAGATATATAATTTCTTTACTAAGTCCTTTAATAGGGAATTTAGCTTACCCGCTTTACAGACGAATAGCGGGAGTTATCTGTAATCTGTTACCATATAGTCATAGTTACAATTTCTTTCATTTGTAGAACGTATAATATGAAAACCATAATTCTATGCTATAAATGATAATCAAAGATATTAAGGGATGATACCACTGAAATTAGTTTTATAGATTATTAGCAATCACTGCCTTTACCCGGTACTTAGCACAATTAGTACTGGGAAGTACTAAGACTGCTTGCTAAATCCATTCACTAATGAGTTTAGGATTACCATGGATAACACGTGTCGGCTGTATTAAAAATACGAAAGGAAAACAAGGAAAATATATTCTAAAATGAAGGATTCATTAACGCACGATTAAAGAATTCGTTAATGAATGAATAAAAGAAACACCTTTGATAAATTTACAATTAGAGCAGTAACTAGAAACGCTTAACTTGGGTTAAGCTCTATTTAAATATTATTCTAGAAACTTTTTATGAGCAGTGAAGTTAAGTGATTGATTAGAAAGGATTCACTGAATGCAATATCTTTCTAAATAAGCGCAGACGACGAAATGGGTTAAGCACGCAACCAAAATTTGGCTTAACAACAGTTGATTTGAGTCGTCGGCGTTTAAAATTAAATTTACAAATTATGTCAAACAAAGACGAAATATCCATTCGGAGAGACCATTGTAAGAGCCTATTTCATACAGTCGACGATACGTTACAACGAAGAATCAGTTATTATTGCTGTAAATAATCAGTATAATTTATATATGATGAATGTTTGTTTACCCTGGTATGATTTTTATTGATGAAACGTTGAAGATATCTGTGTTAGATTTAGAGTCTGAGTGGTGGAATTAAAGGCTTTGTTAAGTTTCTCACTTACGTTTGAGGATACACTTTTAATCCTTTAACAAACTTTTCTTCCCGGAATACTCGTAAGCCTGTACTAGTGAATAGTATTAGAATACAACATACGATCTTTGAAAACAATCATGAAGCGATCATTTTAATCCATTCTCAAAAATGCCTCAGTAATTGGCACCACAGATCTTGGTGATTGTTCAAATATCGCAACCTGTGTACTATCAACATTTTTCTGCATCAGATTGAATGGTTGTTGTTTTCATTCCAACTAGAATGTGGAAAACAAGAAATTATGTTTTGTACAGTTTTGAAGTATTTAAAATTGTACAAAATCTAAAACTATAAGGCAGGTACAGAAACAGACCACTGAATCGGTCCGTTTTAAAGCCATTCTAGCCGAGTATCATTTATTTTAGGTTTAAATGACAACAATTGTTTGCTGTTATTCAATCATTTTGTTAGTTAAACCTAAATTACACCGTCTATTCCAATATAACCACTCACCTATATAAAAAAGGATTTATTTGAGCCAATACCTTAGCTATTTACGATTCGTTCTGTTTTTTGAATTTTTAGAAACCCCAATTCCTTATATACCTTAGAGGAATCTTTCCGAATATCACCTAACGTATTCTTTAATGTACAATTGGTCACGAAATAGCTTTCTAAGCGAGAATCTCCTGAACATGTTCGTTCTCCGCAAATAATTTAAATTTTTTATACAAATATAGTAGTTAGATAATTAAATTTTCGACTTCTACTGCAAAAAATGGTACCAAATAAAATTTCAAGCTAGGTTTACTGTTTAATTATAGCGTTGATTGCTGGGAGAAAATCGAGCAAGGAGGTGAAGGAACACTTGCCGTCAGAGGCAGGGTGAGTGGGAGGAAGGTGTGGAGTGGGAGCCGGTGTTTGACTTGTCAGCTCCGCGGAGGCTTTGCCAAAGCCAGTGAGCTTCGAAGAGTTTGCTCGCTACGATCTAACCTTCTGTGCCCGGGCTCCAGCAAACATATTATTATGAACCGAAGCACATCGTGGTTACAATTCATCGCAGCAGATCGTAGTATCAGTACGATGGTTATTTTTTCCACATTAAGCCAAGTATTTTTTATATTATCGGTGGATTTGGGATAAATAACAGGTATGAGGTTCAAAATGGGTTAAGGAGACAATTCAGCTGAAACTTAGCGTTACTTAATCATTTTACAAATTGGACGACAAATAAGATTACCACAACGTTGAAATGGACGAGAAAGATCTAGAATCAAATCTCTTCTTTTTTTTTCCTTTATATCCCCTTCTTATTATAAATTAGGGAACTCTGTATAGATTTTATATAAATTAATCTATTTACAGTAGGTCATTATATGCTCTATAGCTTGGCTACATTTTGTACAATTTTTAATAATTTTACAATGCGACTTGTGATTGTTACAAAAGTGTAATGCACATTATACATTCATTATCTAAACGTGTTTAAAAGTGATAGGGCTCACTTATATATTATCACATAACCTAATTTTTGCCGGCAGTCTGTTGCCGTCGATGCGGGAAGGGAGGTGGGGTCATCAAGTACTGGGTTTGTTAGGCGCTGCAACGAATTAAAAGCTTGATGTGTCTCCGGTGGATGAACTCACCCGCTGACGGCACACCTAGCAACGGGTGCAGGTCGGCGTTCTTCAACCTCTCAAGAGACTTTACCAATCAAACCTCTCGTGTTTAAGAGAGGTAAAATGTAGTATAAGCTAAGCTAAAAAACAGAAATGTGAAAAAACAGGAAAGGGATGTAGTATGTTTTACGACATCACGATGGAAAGGAAATAGTTTGGGAAAACCTTTTTACCAACTTCTAATGTGGTATTAAGGACAGACTTTTATTTTTATTTTATTAACCCATTGAATCAAAATATAATTTGTCTATCTGGCTAATCATATATTTTATTATTTTATACATTTATCTATATTTTATCACTCAAAGTACATTCTATAATCCTCTAAAAATTATTCTTGATAGCTATGCTTTGCGATAAACATCTAATGTGCATGCTGTTTCCAATATTTCACACCCAAAGGCAAAAGACCGACTTAATAATAGCTAAACATAAAACACACTTGGCCTTCTATCATATTATTATTTGAGATTAATATTTTTGTAGTTCTAATAAGTAGTTTTTAATAAGAGTCTGCACAATGCAACACAAATTGTATTATAAATTATAATTCAAATAATTGAACGATATTCGTTACGTAACATTCTTGTTATGGTCCCGAAATGACTCAAAAATGTTATTTGATCAGCTTCCCATGAGCTGCAGAAGTATGTTTGGTAGTTCATTGAATGATGGCATCTAATTAAAATGTGACGAGGAATCGTACTGAAATCAATTGAATGAGTAATTGGGTCATATAGTAATTTTCAATAAATATAAATTATATTTACGCGTTTATACAGTATATCATTCCATAAGTACAAAGTTATATTAAATCTAATTAAATAAAATTAGTAGTTAATTATTACAGTTTTCCCTTATTTTTCACATTTCCTATGAACAAAAAAAAATCACATATCACGTGCCAATTATCATTCCGTAAGTCCTCCTAGCCTCAAAAAAAGGTTTTATTCCAAAGGGGAAAACAAAACATGTGGATTATCATGCTTGATAAATGCGATCTGAAAAACATTTTATCATCATGATGAAAATATAATTCGAATATTCAAACAACTGCTGTCATGGCTTCAGACAATTTAATTAATGATTTTCAGTCCGGCTACGAATAATTTTATATCGGTATCATAAAAACATGTTATGCTAACTTAATTATTCGTAAAATCAGAAAAACAAATAATAAAAACCAATACAATATACAAACATGTAAAACTGATTGGTGTTAATTATTTTGGCTAAGGTGAATTCTTTGACCAATTACAAATCCAATTTATCATCGACTAAACTGATCAAGCCAGTAACATACGTTTTAAAAAAGAACGGTGCAAAAAGCAAACAGCATTGTACTAAGAATGTGCAGTTAGTATTCTTGCACAAGAAAATATTCTATTTTAAAAATATGAAAAAAAAATCACATAAGTAAACAATGTGATTAATATTTCACTCAAATTTTTAAAGAACATTCGTAACAAAACATAGAATCCTGTCTCTCGCACATTACTAAAAAATAAATTAGAAGAGTTTGAAAAAGAAAAGTTGAAGAGATTAATGTGCTACACTATGTGGAACGAAACTGCTCCAGGGGCATGGCCTTGTCAGCCGCAAGACTGATTACAGACAGCCAAAAATAAAACTCATCTTTAGTCCATGAAGCGAAGGATCTCTTGTAGCAGTAAATGGAAATACATTGGCTTAAAATGCAACTCTATGAACGATCAACTGGACTAACTAGACTAAACACTAACGTAGGGTTAAAAAAACATTACGTATCCATCCTTTAAACAAATAAATTACAGAGAATCGATCCACTCTCATAGAATTTACACACGCCATACAGTTGGCCTATCACATTTTTTTATCATTTGCTTCAAAGATGATTGTCAACCACAGAGATGGTTTATTAACAAATTAACTGATGTGTAATAACTAGTACCGTTTCATAGTAATATCAAAAATACACAGAGTCCCCGTATATCTTTGTACCGTTTCTTTCGACACATTTTATTTTGTTGTTTTTTTACACACGCTAAGATTAAAAAATCATAATTTATATTTCAGCCAGTAAAATGTTTCAATTATAAAAAAAAAGTTGGAAACAGCTGAAAAGTGAGTTAGATGATGGACGCCTTGTTTCCAGTTATATGTGCAGGGAAACCCGCAATACCGAACGATAGTGAGGGCTTAAGCAGCCCATGACGCCTGCTCCTCTGTTCCTATGCGTATCTCGTGCAAGCTACAGTAACTTATAAAGACAAAACAATTATTAACTAGTGGTCACATGAAATAAAGATTAGACCGCATAATTCAATTGTGGTTGTAGGAGAATATGTACGTAAAAAAAGGACATAACGGTGTTAAAATTAAGAGCGATACTTGATGCAATTCCTACGTTATTTTTTTCAAAGTATATAGAGTCAGATTTTCCAATGTTTCATAACCGCAGTTATGTTTATGCTTATGATTGATTCCATTTCAAAATGCTAAATAATAAAAGAAAACCGTTTGCAACATTATGACAGTAATAGATACTCATTCAATTTAAAATATAACACTGGTATTGAAAAATTCACATAAATGAAGTAAATAACACAAAACAAGGTCATTAACATAATAATTAAAAACGCTGCTTTTCTATGTCAAAAAGTAAAAATATACAATTTAGAATTCTAAATTAAAAGTACTTAACAGCTTCAATTGAAAAAAAACCTACTGAAATTATTCATACAACAAAAGTAAACTTAAAGCAAATGAAATTCTTTTTGCAATTCTTTTCTTTTTATTTTTTTAAATCTTGAATACACCAGAAAAAATTAACCTATTAGCAATGCAACAAAATTAATGAACTCTACAAAAAAATGTTATATATTGTAACTAGTTGTTTAGGAATCAGTATTCTTATCATTACCAAACATACTTTTTTTCAAAAACAACCAACAACATTAAATTATGAACTAAATTGTATTTTTACTATTGTATTTGTATTTTTTTCATAGTTCTTATATAAGAATTAAATGATGCAAGAAGTAATAAAAAAATATAAAGAAATGTGGTATTTCTTGTGTGAAAAAACGACTGGGTATTTTAGAACAAAACTTCGTAATTTTATTGGTAGAGACCATCCCATTATAAATCAGCTTTTAAATATAATTGTTTGTTCCTAAAACTTTATTTTTCCAAATTGCGTTAAATTCATTTTTGTTTTGCCGTTTCTCATGCCTACTAGAAAGTGGGTTCACAGCTAGGCTATTTTAATGGCGAATAGGTCCCGAATAGTGACTTAAGAAATCTTAAAAGTCAGTTATGTGCGACCTTATTTTGTTTTCAAACATTCCGATACTGTATTTCAATTAACCAAATCAGAATATTTCAGTGTATTTTAGAAAGTACCTCTCATGTTTGAGATAGATCATCGTCAAAACGATCGTCGTAGAACATGCGCCTAATCTACTGTAAGGGAAAGAAACGACGTTACCCCTGTACCTGTTAGTATACGCGCAAGTGGAGCTGTAATTTTAAAATCTGAATTAAACGACGCATAAAAAAAAAAATATAAGACCATGTAAAATTAATTTATTTGCCAAGGCATTCTAGTTTAATCTTCTACCTAGTGGTAATTATTGGTTAAAACGGATTTTTCGGAAGCAAGAAGGTCAGTATTAAAGGATGTATAGAAGCTTCTGATGTCTGAAAACCATTCTAAAATAAACACAAAAATATGAGATATACTAAGAGTACACAGCGTGTTGCTTTGAATAATTTCCTTTAGGCTCTACAGTTTACAAGCTCAAAGGATATTTACCGCAGACTCTATTCCTAATCCTACAATCCTACCTTTCAAACCGTCTCTTCCAAATCCGCTGTAATTTAGAATATTCTAACTACTATCCCATAAAAGCAGGAGTTCCACAGGGCAGCGTCATGGGTCCCATCCTTTATAATCTATACACCGCTGATGTCCCCTCTACCACTAATACCTTCTTGGCAACATTCACAGACGACACTGCAGTCCTGTCAACCATTCCAGACCCTGATATAGCATCCCAAAACCTTCAAAAACACCTTGACGAGATCGAGTATTGGTGCAACCAATGGCGAATCAAAGTCAATGAAGGAAAATGTTCCCACATAACCTTTACCCTCTGACGCAAGTCCTGTCCACCAGTCTCTTTAAATTCAATTCCTCTCCCTGTGACTGAGACAGTACGGTATTTAGGCTTCCATCTCGACAAAAGACGGACATGGAACCCACACACGAGCCTAAAAAGACAAGAACTAAACAGACGCTTTGGACAACTGTACAGACTACTTCGAAGGACATCCCATCTCTCAATAGAAAATAAACTACTTATTTACAAAGTTAAACTTAAGCCAATCTGGACATACGGAATAGAGCTATGGGGGACAGCAAAAAAGTCGAACATCAAGCGCATCCAATCCTTTCAATCAAAAGTCCTAAGAACAGTAGTAAATGCCCCTTATTACGTCAGCAACAAAACCCTTCACAATGATCTGAATAAACCCTATACTCTTGAACTCATCCCTTCTAAGTTCATAAAATTCCATAGAAACCTATCCAACCACCCTAATTCCATAGCACAATCATTGCACTGCACTGCATAATCCTCCTCGCAGATTAAAACGGAAGTGGCCTCGTGACCTGCTATAATCAAGTGATAGCGGGAGTCCTGGCAATGGCCAGTTTCTCTAATCATGTCCTGAGCGTCTGTGGCTCTCGTGCTCTTGGTCAGCCTCCGCTTGCTCTAATCCAGTGACGTGGCTGACGTAAGAGCGTGGGGGACTTCCCAAGACTCCGCTTCCTCCTTCGCATGCGAGGGAAGTGACAACCTTGTGGACTTGGGGGGGGCTCTGGGCTGTTTGTAAATATTGAATGAATGAGCGAGTGAATGATGAATTGTAAATATGGTATGAATGATAACATTTATCTCAATTACTTATTACGTAATAAAAGGCAGATTGTAATTTTATCTTGTAATTGTAATTGTTGATTGTTTTAGGCTCAGTAAAGTAATCAAATCATAGGAACTTTGTACTATTATTTTCTTTATACTGAGCAGTATACCGTAATCTTTATTGTACTAAGTAAAAAATACCGTTCCAGGATATTCATGAAGAACATGAAGGACAATATGTCCTTCGAGATATTTTTTCCTATCCAGGCGGAAGTGGTATGCTGACTGTAGATTGCTGTAGCACTGCTTGAAATTCAAATGAGGTCCGTCGCTAGTGCTCACTAATGCAAATCTCTCACCTGCCTGTCTCACTTACACAGGAGCAATCTGTTTTATTGCGCGTGTCTGTCTGCGTCACTCGCGCGGCTTGGACCAGAACAGGTGAGCCAATTGAATAATTTTAGGCGATTGAATTAGGCTTGAGCTGCATAGAATGTAATACTTAATAAAATAAAAACGATACGAAAGCACTAGCATTATTAGGTTCGTCCAAAGTATATTACATCATCTGGTGTCCATTTTCCCCCATATTCTCCCTCATTTCGATTTCAAAATCGCCTTTACTTTTAATTTTTGAGATTTAAAATAAAGAACAAGATTTTTTTCTTCCATGCGAGTACACAATAATATTGTCCACGTAAAGTAATGAAAATTCATATGAATAAAAATAAAAAGGTTTGATTTTCGCAATGTAAGTTCATGCAGGTAGAAAGAGGAAAACCGCTAAGAAATGAAATTATGCTTCACACGTAGGTCATTGGATCATTGTGATTCCACTAAGTTGGTCGTTCTTATTTGAATACCGTGAAGGGTGGGTCTTTGTTTAACTAAAGTATATTATTGAAACTTATTTATTGTGATACAATTACCATCTGCCTTATTGGGCAATAGGTAATTGTGATAATTATCCCACTGTCACGTATTTATTACAGGTCACGAGGGCCACTGCCACTTTAGTCTCTGAGAAGGATTATAGGGGTGAGTGGCGCAGTGTAATGAATGACTGTGATATGAAATTAGGGTGGTTGGAGAGGTTACTATGTTAGTTCATGAGCTTGAAAGGACTAAAGTATAACAAATCTTTTTAGATTTTTAGTTTGACAGCAACTCATTAAGCGTATCTATACAAATTAATTGTTTAATGCTATTGTCGTGGCTTATGTGCCAGTTATCAAAGTCACGCCCCACTTGATGTAAAAATAATGGATTTTTTAAAATACTAGCTACTGTAAAAAGCATTTGTATTTTACCTGTCTCAAGGATGCCTTAATTTGTTGAAACTTTTCCAATTGTATAAATAAGATTGGTTAAGATACCCAAGACTTTTAATTGAAATTCTTCTGAAAGCCATAAGACATTTATAGATAAAACAGTGTTATTATCCTTGTTATGCAGGGGCGACACCTTATTTTTTGACTTAAGAGCATTACATATTCTCTTTCACTCATGCCGAATATACTGTAACCAAATTGCGCAGCAGTGCGAAGCCGTGGTCTGGGGTAATGTGAATGCCAAATGCCAGAGCCCGGCATAGATTACGCCGATAATCTCCGCTAGGTTTACAGACACACGCCTCTTATAATGGTGTCAGCCCGGGAGGAGGATTACCGAAGCAAGGATCGACCCTGCGCCTATGAGGATGTGTGCCGGCTGGCTGGGCCTTTCTTTCGGCCAGGATATTGCGGCCTTCGCCGGATCGAATCAATAAGCGTATTTTTGTCGCTTACGATTGGGAGGGCTGAGAGAGCTGGGTCTTGTATCGACATTTACAAGTATTCATTGCTACATACTATATGGTTACCCACTTCATGTCTGATTTATCTTTACTATTTTAGTGCGATCGAAAGCTGACTTATGGTTTTAGTGACTTTTTTTATGTGGAAGCATAATAATTTATGAACGGAGTTGCTGAGACACAACACGATGAATCTAGAAGAATCAACTACATGGTATTCTGCATGAAAATGAAAAAGACAGAAACTCAAACTTTCAACCATACTAACACCCTTTCTCTAATCGATTCTATCTGATATTATAGAACCCTATTGACAGAAGCGATGAATTCTTGGGGAATGGACTTGAGTTGGACAGACGTCTAGGGCAGAAACTTTCACTTAACTAGAAAATTAACAATAGGGGGTGCTCGTGGGGCTGGGGTGCCTCCAAGGCCCCGGCCGCTTCCTATAGGTTTATGCTCTCCTCACATCGGTGGACTCCTCCAATGACCACAACATTCTTAAATAGACAAACACCTATACATACAAGACCTGTCTTCAAACACTGCTGGCTCCTGCCTGAATGTGTCAATCTGCATTAAATATAAAACTGACTACTAAAACATTCGAAATAAAGTTATACGGATAAAGCTCCATGGACTGTACTTTGTTAGAAACCGTATCCATGACAAAGTAGGAATCCTGCCACCAAATGAGCATGTGAAAAACCAGCTCGCTATATTCAACTGAACTTGAAACTATCGACAGGAGCGGTTCGCCATGAGTTAAGAGAAGTCTCAACTAACAAGAGACTTGAAAGCCGCATATATCAAGCTGTAAGTTTGTTAACCAAAAAGTGTTTCTTTCTTCTTTTCCTCTATTTTATTTCTCTTTTCTTTTTTTCTGTTTGGAAATCTTTACAATTTTCGTATGTAATGTTCACTCTGTAGTGGCATTATAAAAATCTAATATACTCTTTAAACATATTACAATCTTCATCTATTGAAATCATCAATATTCTTTCTCAAGAACAATAAAATCTTGTTTTAAGGGTAGCCGTGAAATAATATCTCAGCATAACTCATATATAATTCTTTTTTTATGACTCCTTTATTGTGCTATAATTACAATCTGCCTTTAATAAGGCAATAAGTAATAAGATAAATACTCTCATTCATACCATATTTACAGTTCATCATTCACTCGCTCATTCATACAATATTTACAGACAGCTCAGAGACCTCCCAAATCTACATGCGAAGAGAAAGCGGAGTTGCTGACATAATAAGGGACATCTTTGCATATATAATTACTAGTCAAAGAAAAACAGATTGACGCAAGACAACAGAAGACATTGCCCTTGAATACGTGGGATAAACATGCGAGACGTTCCATTTTGTGTTCAGACGCTCTCCTGCAACCGGCCATTCCTGGACACCTTAGCCTAGTGACTCGATGTATGTCTGTTTATGTCACCATAGGTTATTTTTATTATTTATATTTTTCATATTTTGTTTATATTTATTATGGAACTAATAGGGACTAATAATACTCTCAGTGGATAATTTATTTTATGCAACAAACATTTTTGTTGAACACAGGAACAAGGAACACTGTTTTGGCATTCCGGATAATCAGTTCCGGAAATTCATCTCTTCTAGCGTTTAATTCTATTTCCGTTTCTTGTACTGCAGTTACAGAGCTATCTCGTACAACTACAAAAAAGGCAGTTTAGCATTCCATAAATTTTGCGGTGGATATGCTATTGTTGACTTTGTTTGATATCGCACTGTGTTTTTTTTTTTAAGGAATATCTGTTAGTACGTTCTGAATATAATAGAGGTTACCTGAATGGTGGGTTAAATGAGACCCTTAGTTTTTTTTTAGCCCACAGTCTGAGTGAGGAAGAGGTCAGTTTATATCAGTAGTTGTGCTGGTCAGGTAGACTTGTGCTCACAGTCTCATCAACGGTCGGTGGTTTGCTCTCGTTGTTTTTTAACAGGGCACATAAATATCAGCAGATTAGCCGGGGGCCAGTTTCGATTAGCTGTTTGTACGCCCCTTAGTAGTTCCCACACAAAGGAAGTAACATACCCATCAATCCAAAATCATTCATCTTCGTATTCACGGTCTGAACTTGTAGAGGTATGAGTTGTACCATTTACACTGTCCACTAAAGCTTCATACCGAGCTCACTTCATATTTCTCATTTATTTTTTTTTTTCGGTTTTGAAGTTATGCAATATGATTAATTTTATGTGTCCAAGTATCATCTGTAGTTTGCGCATATACTAATAGACAGTCTCTTTTTTTGCTTGTGAATAAATATACATAATTTCCAGAGAGAAAAATCTCTTTAAATTACGTATTGCTTATCCTACGTCACGCACAGCTTTGTCAAATCTGAGTGAATGTAGCGGGTCTCCTCCTCTGTACTTGAATTGCCAAATAACTACTCTCCGCCCTGTTGATTGATTTTATCACTTAGACAAAACCCATATAAAAATATATTTTATCCGTTATAAACTGCCAGAACTCCGGTTCGGACTAACTTTTGATGTAGAGAATGAAAAGAAGACAAGCTGCTACTTGAAAATAATTACAAAGGGCCTGCCTGTATTCTGAACGAATACGAAGAACCACCTAAACCCGGTCTTAACTTCCCATTAAATCGGATCACGTCCGTCAACTTACGGCAAAATTCGCTGAATAAGTCAGTCAGCTTTACAACTTTTTATCTCATTTCATCTATTAAAAAAATATTGAATAAGTAAAAGATCCGATATATGTTTCCACAATCTATGTTAGTTCGCAAACTTATATGGTGGAAAAAACTACTTGATATTTGTTCACCAAAAATACTTTATTTAATTATTTTAAGCATTTAGTCACTGCAAATCACTTTTTTTTTTTTTAAATAAAAACAATTTTTAATAGCTAAAACACAGGTAGAAAAAACTCATGTAACCTGCTCGGTTGCGGTAACACACGCAATATTTAATGCTGTAAATATTGAAATTATATTGTCTTAAATGTGTTTTAAAACATAAATCACTGATGACTACTTAGAGTAGAAAAAAAGCGACCGTACTAACATGAATAAGTGAGATACTGAAGTTATTTACTTGTCACCATTGTAAGAATCGTTTTAAAAAATAGATCTAGAAAAATGTACACATTTGAGAGTAAGGAATTAAAATAAATATAAGGATTTCCAAAATGAATTTTACGAAAAAATTATCAAAAGTTAAAATGTTACGAATGAGGTTTCAAATAACTGTACAATATTTTTCAAATGAAATTCCATTTATGAAAACCAATATGACGAGTAAAGGTATTATTAGGTATTTGGTCTTCGGAATGTAATCAAATAGTTAAGTAAATTTGCCGGATGTTCCAACATTGGTATTTACAGACTATATGATGTTTAATCAAGGAGGAAATGTTTATATATTTACACGATACAATAACATTGACTAGATACAATTTTCCCAGCAAAGTTTCTAGACTATAATAAATATTTGTCCATCATCACGTATTTACAGATAAATTATTTTGTTTGAAAAGGTTGAGATAACATTTAAAAATTGGGACTGATCATTTAAAAACAGAGCAGGGCTTTGTGACTTGATGGCTCTAGGCTCAAATCCATATATGCAAAGTAAATTCAATTCGTTTCCAACTAAGAATGAATCAGAGATTAAATAACTAAACAAACAATACTAAAATGTACCCTATATAGCTTGTTTATAGACAAAATGTTTACAGTAACGTTAGTTTATTGTATGAATCCTAAACTTGTCAATACAATCGCTATTAAGTATCCCTACTGCACTCGCAAATATAATTTAAGTACACTTAGTTTCTCGACACTTTCAAATGTAAAAGCTTAATATAATATAAATATGATAATAACATAATGGATAGGCATCTCCATTTCTCTACTCATTTTAGTAATAAAATAGAAAAAGTACGACAAAGGTCTTACCGGCTATCGCACTTGCTAACTTCACCTAACCTGTCGCTTCGTCTCAAATTGATGATCTATAAATGTGTCCTCCGGCCAGCTCTGCTGTACGGTGCCCGCTATTTACCCACTTGGCTGACAATACAGCCAAATGTCTCCAACACTTCCAGAATGGAATCATGCGAAAAGTGGTCCGACATACCTCTTTTGAGAGGTTGAAGAACGCTGACCTGCACCCGTTGCTTGACGTGCCGTCGGTGGGTGAGTTCATCCGCCGGAGACACATTAAATTTTTTGACTCGTTGCAGCACCTGACAAACCCAGTGCTTAACACTATGACCCCACCACCCCTCCCGCATCGATGGCAACAGACTGTCGGGGAAAAAATAGGATAAGAATTAGTATGTAAGTTAGATTTAAGGTTGATCAAAAAGGTGAGCCCCATCACCTTTATTAGTCAGTTTAGTCCAGTCAAGTATAATGTATATCATTATGCTTGTTATTCGATTATATAATTTCTATAACAAATTCTACAAAATAACAAAACCTGTATATAATGTAGTGATGCTACAGGAAATACAAAATAATTTGTGAATAGATTCACCTGAGGATCTATAATTGTATGTAATTATCTGTAAATTCAAAGGGGCTATGAAGAAAAAACAAAACAAAAATAAAACATAATATAAAAAACAAAACAAAAAAAAAACATAATATAATATATATGTAAAGAAAGTATTCTCTTCAATTTGATTATTTGAATTTGCCGCGCTGCTTCCACTGGCCCCCACCAGATTGGAGCAGCTATCACATAGAGAAGGTTATGTTAAGTAACAAAACTTGTAAATAGAATGTGAATATAGAAGTAATTGTTATAAACTGTAATTGTCGTTTCTTTGTTTACAGAGAAACTGATTCAGTTTATTCACCCCACCTTCAATAATTGTCTTACATATATATATGTAAGACATGCACTCCTTAAAATGGAGTAGAAGGAGACACTCACAGCTAATTTGATCTTGATGTTTATAAGTTTATTATTTAAAATAAAATATTAAATAGGGGTTTAGGGGGAAAAAAGTAATATTATTAACTATTACTTAATATTTTTAAGTGAATGGATCTAAGTGAATGAATTTTTATTTTAGTTAGTCATTAATAATAAATATCTATAAATGGAATATCTATTTCAAATTTGAGTAAAAGCAAAGTTTGTAATATTGCTTCATAAATGTTTTCACTAGGAAACACAAGATGGTCGAATCGAATAATTATATGACAACGACCTCATTTATTTAGAGAGTCCATGATGAAGGAACTATTTCTATGAGCATGCATAACTTTATTGAAATCAAGTATAAAATAATTACTAATTTATGTAAAGAAAATGTATTTCTTAAATTTGGAATTTTTTCTCGTAGAACTCAAATGGCCACTTAACACGGCTGGGGGAAACTAAGGTTAATAAAAAACGTGTATTGAGTTAATGTATTCATGTGCGATATGTAATTTTATTAAAAGCCATTTCAGAGTATTTGAATCCATATAGAATATAATTATGTATAATAACAATGCACAACTAAATAGAAGCAACTTTAGCCAAAAAAAAAGAAACAATACATTACATAGAGGGATAAAATCAAATAAAAAACTAAATAGTACACATCAAATCAAAAAGTATCATTTTATGATTGATTTGATTAAAAATTAGACAAAAAAAGTAAAATACAAGAGTTAAAAGAAAGCCAAAGAAGAGGGAAAATAATACTAATAAAATTATTATTTAGGATAACAGAAAAGATTTGTAATCGCAAATAGTTAATAAAAGAATAAATAATAAAAAAGGAAAGGAATGATAATAATAACAGTAAAAATGAATACAAATAACGAAACAAAATTAAAATAACCAATGAAGAGGGATTACCTCTGTATTTCATAACCGAATTCACTGCTTCTTTATTTTAGTAGCTACTAAAATTAAAAAGGCTAAGTTACCCCGACGAGATTCATTCCTCTAAGAAAAATCCATTCAGAAGCCGGGCATAAAACCCAAAGAAAACATACACTGTTGTAGAGTGTATACATAGTGTGCTAAGCAGTAGGCAACAAGGACGGCTAGTGTAGGCATTTTGTCCAAAAATATAGTTAAAGTAGGTACAAAAAGGTCCTGTAAAAAACGGTGACAGGACTCAGCCTCAAACGACCACGGGATGATGAATTGGAGGCTTTCGCCTGCGTGTGGTGGAATGAAAGGAGTGATCCATTGCTGTGGCGAATACGTGACAGCGGGGCGAAGGCTGCTTCAAAGAGGAACACAGATCACTGGCCGAGTAACTTTTTAAAACGTGAAAAATTGACAAAGTTTTACGTGACTGAAGGTCTCATCTTCCTGCCATTGTCCCGGGTGGAATTGATTTGTCTAATTTCAGATAGACATTTTATGAGAAAAGTTCTTTGATTTGAAAAATTCTCTACTCAGAATAATATGATTTTGTTTTATTTTTTAATTATTGATTAGATAATTAATGACCCTTCATTATTTTTTATTGGGTTGGTTTAACATTCATCATCAAATGTAACTACCAAGCAAAATATCGTGCCAACTGATTGACCTTGTGATATTAATCTGGGAAAGAAGAGAGTATTTCTTTAATTAATTTCATGTTGTGCTTCGCCCATTATATATAGTTCCAGACGCCAAAGCGCCTAACTAAACTTATTTATTTGCAGGAAAACACAAACCTTCAACTGTATTTAATTTGACACCATACTCACAACCAATACAGTACAATTCGTCCAAAACCAAATTACTTCAATTATTCATTACAAATAGATTAAACCACGAAAATATCATATCATGGTCACAAAAAATAGATGAATAAGAAAAAAATAAATAGTCATGTGTAATTTATATATGTGATACTGTGTTTATATTTTTGTTATTCGGTGTTATACTTCGGAAAGTTACCAAATTATTGAATGATTGACCTTTCTTTAATGATATTCCGTTATAACCTATAGTTTTTTTGTTGTTTTTTTATTAATTTCAGGACATACGTGTCCTAGAGTAGTTTTATTTGTTATAAATACCTACAGCTTCTGATTGCTGTTTTTGGCTAATGGTGCATAAAAACTGTATTTAGCTTTTACCAAATACTTCTTTTTTTTATTCAGGTTATTATGTTACTACTTTTAATTAGCATTGGACCTAGGGGAAAAAATTGGAACATTCTATTTGAAATAGCTTCAGTGTGCTAAAACAACAAAAGTGAATTGTTCAATTTTTTTAGGTTCTCCTTGATTGTTTGTTTTTATACTTTTTTTTTATACTCCACATCATTTTAATTTAATCAAATCTAATCGAGTATTTAGGAATTCGTGATTTTCCTTGAATACAAATATTTAAAATTCAAAGGAATAAAGGAATTGAAAGCTGTAATTTATCAAAACTGTTGATAAACTATTAATTCTTAGCTATCGTTCCACTTCTACTACTATCCTATCCACAGTTATATGTTACTGTACATGTTCATTTTAGGCAATTCATTTGTTATAATCGAAACTTTATTTAGCTCAGTAATTGAGCAGAATAGTTTGTTGAGAAATCTGGTTCGGTCGACAAGCGAAAGTTGTTATTTATTACTTATACTTATACTTACATCATTACATATACTATTATTAAGTTATTACATATAATTATTTCTGTAAAACGTTTTGACAAGCTATCATATTATAACCGCATAAGGTAACTACAAATAAAACAGGGTTTAAACAGAAAAGTGAGGTATATTAGAAGTGCAGTGTGGTGGCTAATGAATTGATACCATTAAGTAACAGTTGTTAGGATGGAATTACAAAGATATGTAGATAATACCTGAAAAAGGTATAAATAAAAAACATGGAGTCTACGAGTTCCTCATGAAATAAAGCAGTTAATATGTGCCAATGGGGAATCGATACAGATGTGAGAAGACCAAACAACCAAACTACTCTCTTTCGTCAATATAAGCCAAAATTATAGAAAATATCTTTTATATGCTCAGAACAAATACAATGAACTCACAATTTAATACTTAACACTTAATAACACTGCTTATTTGCTTTTTAGAGATTGTAATAGACAGTAGAAGTGACGCTCTATAAGAACGGTCCATCGTCCTACCTGAATGTAAATAAAAGTACAAATCTGAAATTTAAAAAGGTTATTCAAAAAAAATTAAAACATGCTGATAAGTTTGATACACAAGATGATGGGATTGATGGAAAAGAGTTGTTAGGTTCTCATCGAATTAATTAATGTACAACTCTTCGACATACTATGTATCTCCAAATGTATATAGATATATACATATATGTATCTCATGGTTTGATAAGGTAGTGAATTATGACTTTTTAAAATGTTTTGGAGAACTGGTGCTACAATACCTAATTATACAGTTGCTCTATGACCCATTAGATAACTAATGGGGTGAGTCATATAAAAAAACAACGATTTCATTTTCCTGCAAATTGTAATCCACTGATCGGCTTTATTTGTTTTTCAGATCCAATTAAAGTTGATAACACTTTAATCCCTAGACTATACTAAATTAATTGGTTAACGAAATGGCCTCGACTCGCCTTCAGTTGTATTAGCATTCGGATAAACAACATAGCAATAAATTTTAAATATAAGAAATATTACGCCATTGTTGGAAACGAAACCCGCCAAAACAACCCGTTTGGTGTGTCAATTCGAAGGAGAGCTTGTTGATCTGCCTGAACAGACTGCGAGTAGATGGTTCCAAAAATTTCAAACTGGTGACATCAGCCTTGAGAGGAAATAAGGCTCATTTGAAGAGGAAGGTCCTTGGCACTCTCTTCAGGGAGACCCAACGAAATGTACTCGCAAATTGGCAAGAGAGCTTGGAATGTCCCAATCCACCATAAATCGAGGGATCCATAACTCGGGAAAAGTGAATCGCTCACCAAGAGTGGTTCTCCATGAGTTGACCACTGAGCAGCCAAACGTCAAGAAGGAATTTGTTAACAACTTTTGAAAAACACAAATGGCCATCTTCTCATTAAAAGAATTGTCACTTGCGATGAAAATTGGTTATATTGGAGAAACCCTAAGACCAAGAAACAATGGTTAGACTGCAATAAGCATCCTGTGACAGTCGCTAAGCAAGGGCAATTCGAAAAAAAGGCAATGCGCTCTGTATTTTGGAGATACGAAGGCATAATTCAATATGAATTCATTCGTGAATGTCGAACAATTGATTCAGGACTTTATGGTGATCAGTTATAAAGAATGTATGATGTTGTAACCAAGCGTTACCCAGGGTAGTAAACAGAAATCGGTTTTTTTTTCAACAAGATAACGCCCAACCACACATTTCTCGTTACACAAAACAAAAAAATCAGAACTGGATGGGATCTTCTCCCTCACCCTGCTTACAGTCCGGACTTAGCACCTTCAGACTTTCATCACTGTGAAAAACCTTCAATTCTCTGTACGAGGAGCACAACGGTATATACTTTGAATATTTAAAAAAATTGTGTTCAAATTAAATTATTTTTAAATTAGCAAGAAATACATTTTTTATGACCCATCCCATCAGAATACATTGAATATATCCATCCTATTAAATTTATGTTATAATTATTAATTGGTGAATGGTTATTGCAGAGTGGAGGTGGATGCTGGGTGGATGTCGGCAAGGGGTGAAGGTCGATCCCACAGTGCCAACCCCTTCCAGCCGTGGCTCGACCAGAATGACAGGTACCTCACCTCAGTTAAGATTCACAATTATTCCCAATACCCTTCTCAGGGTACTCAGGTAGATCTTGTCTGTATTGCTCTCTTCTTGCCCTCAGATTGGCTGGCGTCGTCCACATGTTATTTTTAAAAAGATTTTGTCATAGGTTTACTTGATACTTATTTTATTTTAGATTTAGCTCTGGACATATACCATTTTGTAATCAACTAATCACGAGATTTGCCTGAGGGTTAGCCTGAACATTTTTCACTTAAAACTGCAGTCAAGAAATTTTTTTTTAATAATTATCGAACTTAATTTGTTAAAAAAAATATTATAAACACATTGGACAACACAGCTAATTAATGTCAATGCGTACGTTTACGAATCATTTTAAAGAATGTACTACGTATTTTGGTCTTAAATCCTTTGTTTAATTCAACAAATTGTATGTTTGTTGAACTTCTTCACCACGAATACATAGAAATTCCGTTCTTCTCGGAGCAGAAAACACCCACCTACGTTTCCATATTTTTATAATAAATCCTTAGGCGTCAGTTCAGGGGGACTCGTTAACGACTCGGTCAGAGCTCAATAGAGGGCGTGGGCATAGCCCGGCCTCTGACCTGCCTATATAAGGCCGAAATTCGGAGTTTTTTCATTCACTGGGAACTCGGAACCTGAGTGCGTACCGATATTACATCATTATGTACAGTGCTCTCTCTCTCTCTCTCTCTCTCTCTCTCTCTCTCTCTCTCTCTCTCTCTCTCTCTCTCTGCAGTGGCGCTTTGCTCTACTCGAACCAGGGCTTTTTTATTTAACTACTTCTGCACCTATCTTTCCTAACCTCGCTATGTTTTAGTCCAGCCTTGTCAGACCCAACACCCTCCTAGTGGGACTCACTGCCTTCGTCTCACTAAAATTACTACATTGGAAGGGATCCCTTCCATGCGGAAATCCGTCTCTGGGGCCCTACAAAATATACCTACTAGTGTCTCCCCCAGCGATCCAGTATGCCTCTCTCGGGTTCACACTCGCCTTTGGGATTTGAACGGTTTTCGCCTACCCTTAGATACTGAGTGTGAATTCGTGGTCAGACCACGTAAACTACCCTATAAAACCTACCCTTCACCTCTACTTCTGAACATTCTTCTAAGATCTTATGGAGTCAGATCAATACAAATAAAGACCACAGATTTACCCACTGTATCTCTTTCTTGACGCCCGCCGGGCAGTGGACGGGTCAACAAGACCCTAGCCCACGGCGGGTACTACCCCTACTACCCCGACATGTTATTACCAAGCACAATCGACTATATATGCATAGATGCGTAACACAAAATCCAATATGAAAAAGCTCCCGAATGGACAAGAAAAGTATTCTTTATGCCGAATTCCTATGAATCGAATTGGTGAATTACAAGTAAAACGTTTATCGGGTAAGCTCTTTTATTTGGTTTTGAACATTTTTTATGTGTAACATATTATGAGTTCAATAAGAATTCTTTGACATTAAATTTAGTAAAATAAATACTTTGGAACTAGACTATCTAAATTCTGTATTTGTATATTAAAAATATTTTACAAATAAGATAGCGAGGACATATTCATATGAGATCATTTCTCGCAATTACCTATAGTCCTTTAATGGATATTCCTTTTAAGATTATAAAAATATGTCTAATTACAAGTATACGTGTGAAAGTCCCATATTGTGATATTAATGTTGACATTTATGTTACTAATACTGCGGTTGGGCTTTCACAGAATTACATCGAGAACGGACAAGGCGTGCTAACATTGAGTGTTTTATATTGTGTTACATTAATTGGATTGACTCGACTAAATATTTATTTAGATTTTATTATCGTTACTAAGATTAATAAATTTCCGATTTATTAATTTTTACAGAGTTTTTGTCATTACAAAGGAGGACGGGTTGATGTTATCAATCGTAGTAGCTCTCTTAATAATATTAAGGTGTTGAAAAGACGTTATGATCACCAAAGCCTGTAGAATGGATGAATTTTTGGCCATTAAGGTGTAAACACTTCTGGTGATCAGCACCTGTAGAATGGATAGATGTCAGGTTATTAAGGTTTAAACACTATTGTTGAGCAACACCTGAATGCCGAAGGTTGAACGGAAGATTAGACCTGTAAGATGTAAGACGACATCAAATCTGGTACACCAAAGGTTTGAAGGATATTAAGCCTAGAAGGGTTACAGCATTTTAT
Organism: Acanthosoma haemorrhoidale; assembly: GCA_930367205.1. Taxonomy (NCBI): domain Eukaryota; kingdom Metazoa; phylum Arthropoda; class Insecta; order Hemiptera; family Acanthosomatidae; genus Acanthosoma; species Acanthosoma haemorrhoidale. The sequence goes on along the minus strand of OV884013.1, from coordinate 25,034,872 downwards.
AAATCAACTTCTGTACACCTGGAGGGATGTTTGAGTTTTAAACCCTTGAGGTTGTTTAAACGCTTTTAAAACCTTAAGTTCATCATCTCCTATAAACCGATAATATACCGGGGGTATTTTTTCCTTAGTTTTGGTCTCCCTCCGTTTTTACCACTTGAAGAATGTTTTATACTATTGATCGTCAGAATAATTAGCTGTTGTGCTATGTTTTTAATTAATTTGTTTCCTTGAAAGTGTTTATTATACTCTTGACCTGGGGGGGGGGGGGGTACACATCTGAATTAGCTTTTTATATGTGACTAAATAAAGCATAAAAGTCATTGATAAACAAACGGGTTAGTTAATAGAAAGCTGACGGTTTTTATTAATGTTGACTTTATTGTCGCATATACCTCTTCTTACTATGCATAGGCTAAATCTGGCTAATTTTTTTTTACATATCCATAAAAAAAGGTATTATGAATTATCAGTAAGTCGTTAAGTTAAAAAAACTATTAGATTAAGAAGGCCAACTGTTTAATCTGGGAAAATCGTGATCTGATTCTAAAATAACTTGTTTAGACTGCAGGCATACGACTTTAATTATAAATAATGAAACGACTACAAGCGTATTGGAAATATCCTTTTGTTTCAGCGTCATATTTTTTTTTTTTTTCCTTCTCAACCATGATAAGACAGTGGTACAGATGAAAAAGAAACCGAACGGCAGAGCGTCAGGGAGCCCTTATCTGCCTAATGCCGAAGTGCGCTTTGTAAGGGCTGGGAACCAGCAGGCTATTTATAGGGCCCGTCCGAATTACAGCTATCAACCAGCCCAGATCTAAATGGCCACTGTCGACCACCGCAATTTATCCCATCTATCGGTTTTCCATTTCCCCTCCCCTCCCTCAGAAAATAATCTGAAAACATGGGTTTTTAATTAGGCTGTCCGAGTTTTACGGTCGTGCCGATACCGTCCGGATTGTAATAAATTTCCAAAGGTTAGTTCGTTCGGAACATTTTTATATTATTTAATTTTTTTCAATACGAATACTTATTTCTGTACATTTCTTCTTTGATAAGTTTTAAATAAATGCCTATGAAGGGCTAAAAGATTAGACTGATAGAAATTTTAGATGTTCGGTAAACCGGAAAAAACTAAACAGGCAGAAGAGTTAAAAGATCGGCTTGGATAGATAAAAAAAGAGCTGTTGGGTTTTTATCAAATTTATTAATAGAAGTTTCAGCAGGGAAATGTAATCATGATTTTTCCAGATTAGACAATTAGCCTCCTTAATCTAATAGTTTATTAACTTAAAAATTTATTGATAATTCATACCTTTTTTTATGGATATGTAAAACAAAAAAAACAGCCAGATTTAGCCTATACATAGTAAGAAGAGGTATATGCGAGAACAAAGTCAACGTTAATAAAAACCGTCGCCTATCATTAACTAACCCGTTTGTTTATCAATGACTTTTATGCTTTTTTTAGTCACATATAAAAAGCTAATTCAGATGTGTACCCCCCCCCCAGGTCAAGAGTATAATAAACCCTTTGAAAGAAAACGAAGTATAAAGTTAATTATAAACATATTACAAAAACTAATGATTCGGACGATCAGGTGCTAATAACAAGGAAAGAGAATAGGTTTTAAACATGGCACGACTTTATAGGAAAGCTTAGGGAAAAAAAAATAAAGAAAAAAAGGTACTTAGATGCAAGTGCAGCGTGGGTAGTTAATGGATTGTTATTAATGTTTAATAGATTTGAGTTCAAAAGACATATATATAGATTATGTATGTAACAGGTACTTGTAAAAAAACACGGATACAACAAAATATAAGATACAATATAAATATAGTTTGCAAGTTTGTTCTAAAATATAGTACTAATAAATAAAGGGTAATATTAGCCAGTGGGGAATCGATACGGATCTGAGAAAACCAAACAAGGCTACTCTCGTTCAGCCAGCCTAACCCTACCTCCTAGGAACCTCTTCTACTCATTGATATAGTAAATGCTAACAACATTTAGTAACACTCTGCTTATCAGTTATTATTTGTGGGCAAACAAATATATATATATATACATACATACTATATACACACGGACGGGGCGCTCTATTTTCGTCCAAATACGAGCTTTTGGTCTACCTGAGTGTACGTACGCAGTATGGGCAATAATGAGTGAATATGCAATTTTAAAAGGATATCTAAAAAAACCTAAATTTCGTCTACCCACAAGTTTTTATTTTGCTAGGGCTTTCGGCAGTTGTACTGCTAAAACTGCAGCTTAAATTTATCGTGTCAAACTTACTACTCTCACTACTACAGATCACATTTCTTAGTACTTAACCCACAACCAGCAGCCAACTATGAGATATTCAAAACACTTAAAGTATGTTGACAGTTTTTAGTTAGTAGACAATAACGGGAACATTTAAAAAAAATTAAACATTAAAAAAGTCCTAACCGTTTCGGTAACTTTAAAGGTTTCTTAAGTCCTCCTGCTCAAAAGTTCTTTTAAATACAATCTCAATGAAAAGTTAATAATTTTCATTGAGATAGTAACGCAATCAGAATTTCAAAAATAACTAATATAAAATGTTTTAATAGCCAATATAAGTAATAGGTTACATAATTCGTTCCGTCCGTATTAATTAGGTCTGTTTCAATATTTTAGTTGATCACCTTTCTTTTTTTGCCGTCATTTCTGACGAAGGTAATTATACATTTTGATTTTGGTAAACATTACTGAGTAGTTTTTTTCTCAGTCACAACAATATTTTTAAAAAAAATCCAGCTCGCGTCCAGTGAGTATGTTTCTCATGAAACTTTTTAAAAATAGTATTTCATTAAAAAAAATACACTTTAGTTCACAACCATATAAAAAAACAAAAACAATCGCATCTGTTATATCCATCGCTAAAATAGTCTGTCTACCCACAATTGTTGGTGAGTTTGTTGTACTGTACATGCTGAGCGCTATCAACAATTAATTGTCATTTTCAAAGGCATGGGCCAGGGGAAACCGGGACGGATGTTGAATGATTAGATACAATAATTAATCATTGAGTGCTCACAGGATAAAATATGTACAATTTTGGGCAGACAAATTATTTCAACATCCCGGACCTCCCAATCTTTTAAATAATTTGATAATGGATCCATTCAGTATGAAATGAAATGCCAACATTAGACATGACGAAGTAGATGCCGACGATTAAGAATTATTAAATATTTTGTATTCAATTTACAATTTAACAACTGTTTAGTCAAAGGAACCTTTTAGGGAGCAATTTACAATGTTTAATACGTATTAAACATAGTTGTATACTCTCTTCAATATATTGCCTGTAATGATTACGTTACATATAAAAGGTAAATAAAAATCAATATAAACATTGTCGACAAAGAGGTCCACATGGCAACAAGCTTTCCGTGAGTCATTTTCAAAGCATAATACGAAACCAATCGTTAATCTAATATTCGATATAAAATGGCCCTCGTTTTGTCTTTCCACAGAGTAGCTATTTCTAGGTACTCGTGCTCGTAACATTACAAAATACTTTTTGCTATTAACTTACAATCTGTTTGAATAAGGCCATGGGTAATTGTGATTAATATCATCATTCATACCATGTATAAATTCATACAATTACAAGTGATTATACAAGTTTTGCGCCTCTCTGATAATTTTTTGACGTTTCAAAAGTGATTTCAATCACTATTTCTCCTGAATACTAATAAATATTAAATTTTATTAGTAGTAGTAGATACATTTTATTAAGTATTCCGGAACATAATGCTGGTATGTTTTTTTTTGATAAATTATTCTTTTATTTGAGATCCAATACTACAAACAATTTTTATTAATATGCCCAAATGTCAGTCAAACTCGACCGGAACGGAGCCTAAACGGCCAAAAACATTAATTATATTTGTGAGTATAAATTTCAGTGTGAGTGAACCGTTCGACGATGGTTCAATAAAATTTGTAAAGGAGATTTCAGCCTTTAAGATAAAGATAAAGGAAGTTCTGTTGATGACAAACATCTGCTCAAGTTGAAGAAAATCTATTCAAGAACTAGCGGGGAGATTTTCAAATTGGGTGGTTGATGACCACTTCGTGGCGATAGGCAGGTTGGAGAAGACGTGGATAAAAGAGTCCTGAATTGATCAACTGCCATAACAATCACTGGCACAGAATTGTTCCATTTGACTACAAGTAGATTCTTAGTGACAAGATCAGTGATTCTGGACAGCTGCTGAAAGCCCACCGCTCTCCAAAAGAAGTTAATGGTTAAAGTTTTAAATCCGGGTCCTTTGTAAAATGTCTTTTTTAGAGCTGATAAATTGTAAGGCTATTCATTTTTATTTAGAAACCATGGAAAAGTTTATTCATCATAATGGGGTATATTTCAATTGATTAAATCCTGTTTAAAGATTTTTATTTTTTTGTTTCCCTTTCAAACGAGTTCAAACCCGTAATTATTACCAGATGATTTCAGTTTTATTTTGTTTAAAAACAATTAACTGTGAAATAAGTGGTTTAAAAAGGAAAACAAGAATTTTTGTTCAAAAATACACACTATTTCATTAATTAATAATTACAAAAAAAGCAGCCCTGAAAGCAGCTTATAAATAAATTTATTGGGTAAAACAAAAAATATGAATTGAATTCAAATTTGATTCTTTTGATTTGTATTATATTTGAACTGATAGCACTGATCCTCAGATCAACCAGTTAGTTTTAAAAAGGTTGGGGACACTGGTTATATTGTGAGATATGGGCATGTTAGCCACAGAGTAATTCGTCTTTAATATAAGAGACTAAAAAATATCCGGTTTATACTATCAAAGTCCCTGCCGCTCCACTTTCTCAAGTTCAAAACTTTTTAATTCCACTTTGAAGATCGGTAAGTCTCCTTCGACTAAATTAAATTTACAGTTTGGCCAAGAGGCTGCTCTCGCTCTAATAGTGCCGTCTTTATAAGTACTCATTAGCCCTGTGACTTCTTAATTAAGGCACCCAGTGTTCTTCATGTCTCCCTTCGCCAACATCTAACTTATTTTATGAAAGACTTTTTACTGGCCCGTAAACGAGTTTATTTTTTATCTGTTTCATTACGCCTTTTAAATTCACTTTCCGTGGAGAATTTCCCCCCTTCCAATAATCTTAAAGAGCGGAAAATATTAAAAGAATTGTAATTTATTTTACACCCTTGTTATCGTTATTTTATGAGGAAAATTTAATCATTTGTGCCCGTCCTATGGTTCCTTTTTTGCTAATTAGTTTACTGATGATAGGATTATTTGTTTTACGTTCAACAACTTTGTTTACCGTCGAGCAGAAATATAAAGTTATGATGGCCGTTTAAAAAACGTGGTACTTACTCTTTTTTTTTTTTATTGTACAACAACTTTATTATGATACAATTACAATCTGCCTGATTGGGCTATAAGTAATTGTGATAAATGATCTCGTTCATACCAATTTACAATTTTCATTCACTCGCTCATTCATACTTGTAGCGACCACTAAGTACATAAGATAAATCACCCTATACTCTATTGTGTATATATTGTAAGCAAACGTAAATAACATGAACTAAATGTATTATAGACAAATGTAAATAACATGAACAAATATAAATCATTGTAAATGTGGTAAGCAATAAAAAAGGCGGGGGCCAAATAGTCACCCGAGAGGAGTCACCAGCTGTCAGTCGCAGATACCTCACCATATGCGGGAACCCGCAGGTCCTAAACAACCCTTTGCAGCCTTTCCCAGTAGACAAGGCTGGGTAGGGTTATTAGGCGTCGGTCGCGGGTACCTCACCATATGCGGGAACCCGCAGGTCCTAAACAACCCTTTGCAGCCTTTCCCAGTAGACAAGGCTGGGTAGGGTTATTAGGCGTCGGTCGCGGGTACCTCACCATATGTGGGAACCCGCAGGTCCTAAGCAACCTTTTGCAGCCTCTCCCAGTAGACAAGGCTGGGTAGGGTACTTAAGGTGGGCTCCTAGCTCTGTAAATCAGTCTCTCATGACCTCTACTCGTTGACGCGTGGCTTCCGCTCAAACTCTGAAAACTTGACTAATTCTTTATGAAAAACCTCAGTACCTTTTCTCTTGAACATAGTGCATTGTCGGGGCACATACCTATCAAAAATGGAGTCAGATAGTAACACCGTCATTAAACGATTGTCCAGGTTATAAACCCAAACAATCCTCACTTGTAACTAGGGCTAGGGTGACCAGGCACCCCCCCCCCTAGTGACGACCCGACAACACTATATATACAAAGAGCCCAGCGGCCCCCAAGTCCACATGGTTGTCACTTCCCTCGCGTGCGAAGAAGGAAGTGGAGTCTTGGGAAGTCCCCCAAGCTCGTACGTAAGCCGCGTCACTGGATAAGAGCAAGCGTAGGCTGACCAAGAGAGCCAGGACATGATTAGAGAAAATGACCATTGCCAAGACTCTCACTGTCACTTACTTATAGCAGGTCACGAGGCCCCTGCCGTTTTAGTCTCCGAGGAGGATTATAGGGATGAGTGGTGCAGTGCAATGACTGTGCTAGGAAATTAGGGTGGTTTGATAGGTTACTATGGAATTTTATTAACTTAGAAGGGATGAGTTCAAGAATGTAGGGTATATTCAGATCATTATGAAGGGTTTTGTTGCTGAGGTAATAAGGGGCATTTACTATTGTTCTCAGGACTTTTGATTGAAAGGATTGGATGCGCTTAGTGTTTGACTGTTTTGCTGTCCCCCATAGCTCTATTCCGTATGTCCAGATTGCCTTAAGTATAACTTTGTAAATAAGTAGTTTATTTTCTATTGAGAGATGGGATGTACTTCGAAGTAGTCTGTACAGTTGTCCACAGCGTGTGTTTAGTTCTTGTCTTTTTAGCCTCGTGTGTGGGTTCTATGTCAGTCTTTTGTCGAGATGGAAGCCTAAACACCGTACTGTCTCAGACACAGGGAGAGGAATCAAATTTAAAAAGACCAGCGGACAGGACTCGCGGCAGAGGGTAAAGGTTATGTGGGAACATTTTGCTTCATTGACTTTGATTCGCCATTGGTTGCACCAATACTCGATCTTATCAAGGTATTTTTAAAGGTTTTGGCATGCTATATACGCTTTACCGATCTGCAGTACTGATTGTATGAGCGACGATCAGCAGGATGTCAGGATCTTTGCCACACTGCTTTCGAGTGGCGTTTGGATTGGATTAGGTCTTGAGGTACTGAGGTAAAGTATTTTGATTGTGAATTTTAGATGAGGTTGGGGTGACGATGCCTGGTGTTAGTGTTCCTAAACTATTGTAGAAGAAAAATTCATGGAGATCTGGATTTCGGTTGCGATCTGATGGCCAATAGGTGGCTGTGTCAGGAGAGATAGTGGAGCAATGTTTCCGTGTGAGTGCAGACAGCAAAGTACGTCCTTGTGTATTTGTGGATCTTGAGCCCTAATGTTGGTGCTTTGCGTTAAAGTCCCTACCCACAAGGAAACAATGCCCGATGGAGTCTAGAAAGGAAATGAATTGGGAATCAGAAATGGATTTATTGGGACTGATGCTAGAGTAACGAAGAAATTGAAGGTGCTGATTGACACTGCAGTGGACAGAAGGAAATCATGTGCTACCAAAGGAACTGTGTGATGGGAAATGGAGTTATGGACAATGTGCCTGCATGTGCCCTTCCATCTGGGTGATCAGGTCGATAAGTCTGGTACTGTCGAACTGTAAAAGCTCGTTTACTTGTAAGTCTTGTTTCTGTAATGAGAGCTACGTAGATGTTTTTGTCTTGAAGTAGTGCTGTCAGTTTGTCAGTGTGGGTGCGAACACCATTTGCATTCCAAAGGAAAATGGATAAGGACTGGGAAGGATCTACTTATGGGTTTTGTTTAATGGGGATGAGGTAGGTGACAAGACTTGTAAGAAGGGAAATGAGAGGGGTAATTAGGGTTCTGAACTCTGTAAGGAATGATGTTAATAGACTAGTGAAATCCGAAGAGCTTGAAGATGGAGGAATATGCGAGAAGTGTGGTTGAGAATGGGATTGAGTTTGCTGGTTGCTGGGATGAACGGAGTGCTTGGGAAGAAGAACTTGCGGAGGAGGAGTGGGCAATGCCTGTGACTGCTCTCTGTTCCGAACGGCAACAGGAAAAGAGACTGAAGGCCTCAAATTTCTGGCGGGGGTGCTTCTTGGGCTACCTGTGGCTGGCTTCTCTTCTTCTGGCCGACGACGTTGTTCACTCCTGGACTTTAGAATTTTGTAAGCCTCACAGCCTTTATAGTTTGCCGGGTGGCCTTGCTGACAGAGCACGCATACAGCAGCTGATTTTAGGGGCTTCTTGCACAATTCACTTTTATGCTGCCCACTGTACTTTACTCACATGGGAGGGTGGCAGCAGTATGATTTCATGTGCCCATATGCTTGGCAATTTCAAATGTCACGTTTCGGGTAAGGTTTTTCGACCTGTACTCTTGTGTAATACAAGTGGGTAAGCTCGTAGATTTTTTCCACTCCAGGTGTTCGCTCTAGATCCACAAAGAACAAGGGCAGTGGTGTCTTGATACTTGCATCATTTTCTTGCCTTTCCTCACGGAGCACATTCGTAATTTGGCGAACCTTGTATCCTAAACTTGAGAGCTCCTTTTCTATCTCGTCCGCTGGTGTTGTGGGATGCAAGTTTCTAATCACCACCATTAGCGATCGTTCTTGCTTTAATTAGAAGGTATGGAAGTTTCCTTAGTAGCAAGTATTATATTATTGCTCGGAATGGGTCGGGAGTGTCCGAAGATACTTTTGTGTCCCGAGGCCGAATGAGGCACGTGTATTTGCCTGTACCTACAATTTTGCTCAATTGAGTACATAGTAATTTAAAATTGCTAATATTGCGTACAAATATCGCTGGTGGCTTGGGCTGTGTGGGTGTTTGTGTAGAGTCCATGTCCTCTACTTCAATATTTTCAACACCTCGTAACTATTGGGCATGAAAAATGGAGACTCATGAGTTGTTGTTTGTTTAGATGTGCTGGGTTGTGATGGGATTTCTTCCATAGAGCAGTTGGGTGCTGAAGAATTTACAGGGACAATATTTTTATTAGATGGGCGCGGCTTACGTTTGACTGGCGACTGTGTGGGTGTTGTTCCCAGGGACCTGAGCGTTTTCTTTTTTATTTTCTGACATTACTTGCTGATAGAAACGCATGTTTCATACCAAGCAGAACTTTTCTGAATTATTAAGAATTTTTTAATAATTAAAAAATATTTGGTATAAGGCAGCCGCGAACGCACGTAATTTTATTAAGAGCCTGCGATGCTACCAGGCGGCTCAGAGAGTGTAATGAGGGTCAGCCGGACTCCCCATTTTTTTTTCTATGCAAAACACCTTTTATATGATATGATTTATTTGCGACTTTGTAATAAATCAAGGAGAATTAGTTCCAATTCGGAGAATTTTATTTAGTCTTCTCGGCTGTTTATGATAGTTGTAATAACATTACTAGCATTGAGCATTACTTAAGTATTTTAAATATTTATTTTATCCTTTCAAATGAAAATGAATTTATTGGCTATGGTTAGCAAAGTGAGCATTCCAGATGAGAACATCGCCATTGCTACGGTGAATGTATACAAATCTATGTTAATGTAAGTATTGAATAAATAGTGTCAAATATATTTTATGAGATATTAGCAGAGCTTTCTCTGTTAATGTTTCTACAAAAGGAACGACCTCTGCTATAGGAATATATTAGTGCAATTAAGTAACTTGGTGCTAGGTATTGGTATAATTTATAATTCTGTCGAAAAAAACACGTCCGGTCTTCATTCCCAGATAAATATTCCAGTTTGTTGTTTTTTTATATGGCGTTAATGATAATACTTCTTAGGAATCCTTTAGGAAAATTGTTAATCCAATTAGGTGGTATACAAATCGACTAAAGACCAAGCTAGTTGAAATGAGAAAGATAAATTATCCATGACAAACCACTAGCGGTGTATTGAGGACTTATCGCCCTTTCAATTTATCACTGGGAGAGATGAGCAGTTTCAGAACGAGTATGGAATTTTGTTTCTTTCTCTTTACATCCTATGATTCTAATCAAGCCGAATTGAAATAATTTTATTTTCTAACAGCTCATTAGCAAAGATGCCTCCATACATATTAGGCCAGTGGTGTAGTTGTTACCCTTCTTGAGGTTAAACTCCGGAGACTCGGGTCTGATTCTAGTCTTTAGAATTTGTTTAATTGGATGGATGTTGTCATGCTTCAGCCTCGAGAACCAGAGCCAATCGTCATTGAGAAGAAAAATAAGTAGCTACTTTAATACTGGTTAATCTTATCTATGAAATCTGGATAATTGTTTAATTAATTGCTTATTATTATTAACTTGCCAAAGCCAATAACCCCTAAGGTATATACTAACAACGTCAAACACAATAGGACGGATGAACTGCTACAAATTCTATGAGCCCCCCCCCCCTAGCTATTGTTTTACATTAATATTCATTAATAAACATTTCACCAATTGAAAAGATAGCCACTTCATTGTGGCAGTTTGGGTGGTGAAAGTTCAACCCAGAGAAACAACAGGCAAGTAACATTATTTGTTATGTTCATCTCATCACAACATGAAAATTCTTAAAAAATAGTCATATTATATTTTCCATGATTGCCTGCCTCCTATACAGCCTATTGTAGCCATACAAGGTATGCGGAAAGAGCCTCGATAAGAAAAGCGTTCACAGGGAGATATATCAGCGATGGAGAGCAGCTTTCAGCGGAGCCTGTGTGTCGAGTCTCGGCTACAACTTGGAATTTGTCGCCGTTTGTCTTCTTTATTCGAGGGCTCGCTGACAAATTTCATCCCTTAAACATCCCCTCAGTTCTCTGCCAATTTTCTTTATTCCCTTCATTCAGTTAGCAGCGTCGATAGATTGCGACCTATTTGTAAAGGGTACTTTATTTTTTCTCTTTGAATTTTTCAAATATTCCTTTTAAGTTTGTTTTTTTTTATAAGACTCTTTTTAAAACGTTCTGATTTTTAGATCTGTCCAATTTCTTTATAGTTAATTTTTAATATTTTTATAAAAAATAAATATGTTGATATGAGAATCAAGTCTCTCATTATTAAATTCCCATTATATCGTCTAGTTGTAGAGACGTGTGTACCGACGTCAAAGGTCTTATCGGCTATCGCACTTGCTAACTTCACCTAGCCTGTCGCTTCGTCTCAAATTGATGATATATAAATGTGTCCTCCGGCCAGCTCTGCTGTACGGTGCCCCGCTACTTATCCACTTGACTGACAATACAGCCAAATGTCTCCAACACTTCCAGAATGGAATCCTGTGAAACGTGGTCCGACATACCTCTTTCGAGAGGTTGAAGAACGCTGACCTGCACCCGTTGCTTGACGTGCCGTCGGTGGGCGAGTTCATCCGCCGGAGACACATTAAGTTTTTTGACTCGTTGCAGCACCTGACAAACCCAGTGTTTAACACTATGACCCCACCACCCCTCCCGCATCGATGGCAACAGACTGTCGGGGAAAAATTAGGATAAGAATTAGTATGTAAATTAGTTTTAAGGTTGATCAAAAAGGTGAGCCCCATCACCTTTATTAGTCAGTTTAGTCCAGTAAAGTATAACGTATATCATTATACTTGTTTATTCATTGTATAATTTCTATAAAATAACAAAACCTGTATATAATGTAGTGATGCTACAGGAAATACAAAATAATTTGTAAGTAGATTCACCTGAGGATCTATAATTATATATAATTATCTGTAAATTTAAAGGGGCTATGGAAAAAAAAAAAAAAAAAAAAAAAAAAAAACCGACGTCAAAAACTCAGGTTCAAAACCCGGCCATGTGATTATTTTTTTACATCTACAATATTCGTGTTAGTACATATACTTTTTTTTTTTTTTAATATTCAAAAACTTTATGATGTTAAAATTACAATCTAGTATTAATTAGTAGTATATACTTGTTATTGGGCAATAAGTAATTGTGATAAATGTTCTCATTCATACCATATTTACAATTTTCATTCACTCGTTCATTCATACAGTATTTACAATCAGAGGAGCCTTGGGAAGTCCCCCATGCTCCTCTGTCAACCACGTCACCGGATACGAGCCAGTGGAGGCTGACCAAGAGCGCGAGAGCCACATACGCTCACTCCGAGATGGATTATAGGTATGTGTGGTGTAGTGTAATGACTGTGCTATGGGGTTAGGGTGGTTGGATAGGCTACTATGGAATTTCATGAACTTGGAAGAGATGAGTGTATATATGCTAGAAGTATTTGTTTAGTTAGTGAGAGATAACTGTATAAAAATTATAAAACAAAAAAAAAAGTGGAAATTAAAATAACACGTGAGTTTTCTGATAGGCTCAAAACAAATGGATAGAAGCAGTCTTGTTGAACCTGGTAAAAAGAAGATGGTTTAGGTGCAGAAAGCTTTGGAAAGAACTGAAGTATAGGGAATAAGGGTAAGAAGGGGTTGGCTGCATACAAAACACTATTACAAACTGATGGAGAGACACCAAGTAATCAACAGCTGACGTATCTTAAAACTGAGAAGTTTCCACTCAGTATGTTAAAGAAGAACAGACCTTTCCGAAACATTGAATTTCTGAATGTCCAATTAAAATATCTAGCTATTTTAGTTGACATTTAGTTGTTAAAATAAAATCAATTTTAGAACAGACAAATTGAATTTTTACAGGTGTAAGTAATTATATAAAGGTACATAACAGCTCCCATAGGAATAAGCATAGCATATCGTTTTGTTTATTTATTCTAAAAGTGGTAATTATTTACTCCGACCTGTGTTCCCATCCTTTTCAAGGCAAAGTATGAATGTTGAAATTATTCCGTGCGACACAATAACCCCTCCCACAGAAAAAACAAATAGAATTAAAACTACTCTCGAGCCCGCTTAACTATCCCACCCTTTCAAAACATTTGGTAGTCAAAGATCGACAACACTCAATTCCCAACGAAAGACTTGGGCCCAGTGATTACGCTGGGCGGCCACAATCTAAAGCACCGAAATTCACGTATTTATTCCTTTTTTCCCCTTAAAACATATTACTTCAGGATTATTTTACATATCCGTGAATTTTTTCAATAATAAGTAATTGCATATTGCACGATTGATAAATAGGATGGAACCAATGAAATGTATAAGTCATGCGTTAAACGCAACTGACTGGTTATAATCCCTCTAAACCAACAGCCATTGTTTCCACAAGTAAAACAAAGCGTACTCCAGCTTCTGTAAACTGATTTGGTCCCCTAGCACCACTAGCTCTGTATATTTAGTCAATAAATACACTTCAATAAATAAACATTTCAAAAATATTAATATTTCGAGCATGCAGAAATATATATACATTTAACAAAAAAAATATCAATGTACATGGGTGATTCCAAATTAAAGTTCCAGTGTGTGGCCCTAATGACAATCTGCCCTATGAATGGCCCATGTAGCCTATTTAATTTTTTAATTAACTACACTTTTTTTTTTAAATCAATCCAATTTAACTGTTACTAACACTGTTTTCAGCAACATACTTAAGTTAACAAATATGTAAAAATTCTGAAATCTTTACTTATGTCATTTTCGTAACATACCAAAATTTCTTTTTCCAAAGTTTAGGTGGATAATGGAAAAAATTTTGATCCAGACGTTGAGAAACTATGAACAAGATGTTATGAATACCATTTTCTCGTAATGTTTAATGAGAGGATTTTTTTCAACATTTTGGTAACTCAAACTGACAGATTATCTCAGAATCACCCTCATGAAAACAAAATCAATTTTAAGAAAAAAAAACATCTATCTCAAAAATCAATATACAAGTGAATTCTACTATACAAAAACACAAATATAAAAAAAGAAAAATTTGCTCCTAGATCTTTTTAATCCTAAGCGCTTTGAAGTAAACAACAGCACTGAAGTCGCTTTCCTTTAAGACTTTATTCTACTGCCACAAAAACCAGTGCAATCCAGTACAACATTTTAATCTTAAAAAATGGTGTTTCAGTTGCTTAATAAGAAGGCTTATTTTAAAATGCAATTGCATTAGCACGAATGGAAGGGAGGGTAAAGATGTATCGTCATAAAAAAAAAAAAAAAAAAATGTAACGTTGTAGATTAGCGTTAAGCTTTGTCAAAATACGACAAGGAATATTTTTGTTAACGTCTATTTGCAGTTTTATGATGTCATTAGTAACTTAGCTGTCATATATGAAGCGTAGATATAACACAACGTAAAAAAATTTCATAAACAGAAAAAAGTAAAGAGAAGTAGACATCTTCTACTTTGCGAACATGGGGCCAATAAATATTATTTTATTATTTACCTGTTGGAAGTTTAAACTTGCGGTGAATGATCAAAGCCACTTCAGTGTTCAAGGGAATTGTTACCTGTAGGGCGGTGTATGTTATATGTTATTGTAAACAATAACACTTTACACCGGCTTACGGCCGGTTATACCGGCAGGCATTGTTGGCAGTCTAGAAAAATCAAATATGCACACACCTTTTGTAAAATACTAGTAAGGTCATTGATGTGATCATGAGTTTATTTTTAAATTGATACCCCCCCCTACCCAGTTCTGATGGTTTATATTTCTAAAGCAGATGTGAGTTTACGTATTTGAGACTGATGCTCGACTAGTTTCTTTGGTTATGAGCTGAGGTGTCGTATTTTGTATTGCCTGGAAAGCTTTGGATCGAGCCAGTGTTTAGAGTTGAATATATAACTTTAAAGTTATTATACACAACACCTGCGGCATCATTTCAATTTAATTAAAAAGTAAATTGTATCGATTTTCGATTCCAGAAAATTATTATTCATTCATTTGCTTAAATGTTTCATTGATATATATGGGGTACTATGATAACGATATAACTGTGGATTTCCAAACTGTAAATCCATGTGAATGTCTATTATGTTTATTATGTCTATTTGTAAACAAACCTTAATATATTTTCTTTTCAATAATAACTTTCTTTCTAATTACTTAAAATATAGTATTCTATTTTATATTTCTTTAGTTATTTCGAATTAATTTTTATCCATCTTACAAATTTCAAACATGGTTTTTATATGTTTAAATTTACATTAGTCAGCATGAAATTCCTTTTCAATTGTCAATATAAGAATATATATTTTATGGTATTTTAAGATAGCTTACACACGCCATTATACAAACAATAGTAAATAATCAATCTCAGGCTATATTATCTTTAGGTGGCATTTCAGTTTTGAAATTAATTTACACGAAGTTAATCTGTTGTCTTTAAGATATTTGGTTGGAAACAGCATTGTAGGTTGTTGTCTGTGAGGTAAGATTTAATTGATTAAGTAATGGCAGGCAACTTGTGCTGTTTTAATGGGCTATTTGGTTCTGCTCTTGTATAATTGCTTGTTAATTCTTCCTCCTGTAATGTTTTAAGTACGATGCAAGAAATTATTATATTTTTCGTAGAGGAAGGGGCATGCCGCCAGCAGCCCAACAGCAAGTGCTGCAGCAGCAGGCACCCCAGCAGAGGATAGGTTTCGTACCCCCACCTCCTCCAAGGAATATAACGGTAAGTCTTGTGTTTAGATCCTTTGATACAAGATGATGATATGCTTTGATATAAGATGATGATATGCTTTGATATAAGCAGTCATTACTAGAAAACAGAGGGAAAAGATAGTGAGATTGGGAGAGAAAGAGAGGGAGAGGGGGGAGAAAGAGAGAGAGAGAGAGAGAGAGAGAGAGAGAGAGAGAGAGAGAGAGAGAGAGAGAGAGAGAGAGAGAGAGAGAGAGAGAGAGAGAGAAGAGAGAGAGAGAGAGAGAGTGAGAGAGAGAGAGAGAGAGTGAGAGAGAGAGAGAGAGAAATTTACTAAAATGTTTCAGGGATTCATTTGTATGCTAACAGTTATGGGTAGATCGACCATTTGGTACATACAGTAATTATTAAACAATGAATTGATCCTTTTGTGAATATTCCCCTTGAGAGCCATTTTGTTTCAAATTACCGATTTTCTGAATTGATTAATGTTTCAACGAGATCGTGTTGTCAAAAAATGTGTTAGTTTTTTTCCTGGATATAAAATATATCTATCAGCGATCAAGTAACCAATATTAAGTAAAAGCGCATATAACACAATTATATCCTCAGACAATCTCAATTGCCATTGTTTTCGTTATCTTCCTCACAAATCCAAATTCCTTCCTTTATGCCTAAAATCAATAGTTTCGATATCATTTTTTTTTCTCTGTCATAATATACTGCCAACCGATCTAATTTTCACAAGCTCATTAGCTATTGCTGATACCCTGGTAAAATTTCCCGAATACATTAATTTAGTTGCATTAAAGTATTCTTGTTTAGCCACCGTTTATTAATTAGTAAGGTGCAATTCCGATAATTCGTAATGCCAAGGGACCGAGGGTTTATTACCGATTATCGAGATTTTCCAAATAAGGGGATTAAGGATTATTGAGGGCTAAAAAAGGAAAAATTCAAATTAGCGGGATTATCAGTTTTTATTAAAATTCCATCTATGTACAATTCAAAATAAGAAACAACTATCTAAAATATGTATGTACTTAGTTAATCGTGATAAAAATAGCTCAAATGGAAAATAAATCAGTTACTTTTATAAAATATTATATCCTCAGACAATCTCAATTTCTTCTGACAAAGGGATTGTTGGAACACTTGATCAATTGCATTTTATGGTACATTTAATTCTTTAAAATTGACGTCACTGTAGATGAGGGAATATTAAAGCGATTCACCACATCGATTTTTTTCTCACCTTCGGCACCGTCATTTATAATCTCCTTTTTTTAACAAATGGACAGACACCTATGGGTACGCTTTGAACTCATGATGCAACCGCTCTAAACTTAAGTAAAAATAAAAGATATCGAATCCAATGCAATAAGAAAAAAATATAAACAAACGTGATTAAGAGAATTAAAGAGTGGGAAGGAGATGATTACGAAGAAACAGGATTTACGAATTAGCGAGATTGTGCCTTATCTGCAAAATGTTTAAGCAATAAACCGTTAGTAATTTCATTGAAAATATTCATTCATTTAGTATGTGCTGTTTATGCTAGGGCGTACTCAGTATTCACGGATTTTAAGTCAATAAGGTCTAAAGTTTTCGTTGGAGTTAATTCCAGTTTCCGGGTCGAAGGAGCGCGCCCTCATTTAGGGGTAGCTTCCCAGTCACAAAGTTAATATAAATAGCTGTGCTCGTGTATAACCTGTTGATCCTTATTGACTGCCGTTTGTGAGCCTGGGTCAATGCTCTGCGTATCGTCTATGTTTACTTTAATGCCGTTACTTGACAATTTAAAATTAGATACTAATGGAATATTCAAGATACTTCAAAGCATTACACTAAGTAGTATTTGACATAAATTAAGCCATACCCCCTTAGTGGCATCTAATAGCAATAATTCAAACAGGCTTGTTAAATAGGCATGTTACAAACGGAGTTGTAAATTTATGACCTGAAACTCTTTCTTTCAATAAAATATAGGCTTTAAAGAAAACACATTTTTATAACTTAATGTTTATGGTTTTAAGTGGTTACACATAGTTTAAGAAATCTTGCCAAAATTATTCGACGAATCGATTGAAAATGAGGAATATTCCGCCATGAAAACAATTTCTGTTGGTGGCTCTCCGTTTCGCTTTTAGACTGCCTCTAATGTGTCCTTGACTATGTGGGAAGAATCGGAAACTTTAAATGTTAAATAGTTTCTGAGCTGGGACTTGAGGAATATTCACTTTAAATTACATTCTACGTTTCTACATATTTTTTTGTAATTTTCTCATAACTAAAAACTAATGGTATATTTTGAGGTGTTTTGGTATACACCTTTGAAATTTCTGATCGATTAAATAATTTTTAAGAACACTACCGTAGATGGTACAGTCAGGCAGATAGACAATTGAATGAAGGCACAGTAATAGAGCCTTTCCCTTCAAGCAGTAATATCCTGTACTCAAAATAGTCACATCAGAAAACAGTCAATCAAGTAAAGATCGTACAACACAAAAAACATTTAACTATAATCAAATGTGGTTTTTCTTATGGAGAATGAGAATGAGAGGTTTTATTTTTAGAAAAGCAAATCAAAATAAGCATGCGAAACAAAAATTTTGTTCAGAACATAATACAAATGAACTTATTGCCGTATTTCCTCAGAGTGCTAATAAGAATATCTCGGTGATTTTCTAGTGGTTATTTGGCCTAATCATTGTATATAATATGTCCTTTCTTGATTGTTAAGGTGTATATTACCATCGAATCTAAGGAGCTCTATAAGGTAAACATGCCATCATCGATAAGGTAAGGGCGGTTTTATGAAGGATGAAACCAATAGAACGTGTGTAGGGTAGAAACCACATCTCTGCAAGGTTACTCCCCTAGATCATTAAAACAAGTTAATTAACATCTTTGTTTTCGAAGCTGGTTGATAAACATGGCGGTGATTAATGTTTCCGAATATGGTTTTATTTTCATTTAGCATCCTTGTGTATTTTATGTAAAAACCCAATTTATAGGTTAACGTAAGGTTGTAGGGATGTTGTGACAAAGCTCATCGATTAAGTTTATTCAACCCTATCATATTATTAATTTAATTTAATTATAAATAATTTCAACACCTTTTTTTTTTTTCGTGAATAAATACTTCCACTAAACAGATATATGGCTTAGTATATTTATTTAACCACGCAACTCTCCAGGCATGCAATATATTATTTAAGGGTAAAATGCAGAAGTATAATTATTTAAAATTAGATTTTGTGGAAGAAAGCTAATACATCAAAACAGCTTACCGATCAGGGACTTTTTCATTAGATAAATAATTTCAGAGGATTTTGACACGTGTACGCTAAAATATGTATAACTGTATAAGTGTAAATATATGTGTAAGTGTGGGTGGGGGAGGGAAAATTTCATTAAACTAAAACCTTTAAGATTTCCTCTACAATTATGTATTAATTTATGCATGGTTTTAATTGTCAGTTTTAAACTATTTATTCACTAAGTATTCTAAGAGGGGAACACGTTTCATTTCTGGTTTATCTAGTTAATTTTAAGCCAGGTATTCATTAGTTTATAGGAACATTTTTGTCGCGTAAATTTTAAATATAATGTTTTAGTTTCGTGTAATTGTTACACACGCACGCAGTTGTGCCCCACCCTTCACTCCAATACCTTTTGAGACAAAGTTACACTTAATTTCAAATGAGATTAGTAATATGAAAGGGTAAAAAAGAAGCAACGATGAACGGAGTGAATAATTATCCTTGGGAGATTAGATAAAAACTTCTTTATTGTGATAAAATTACAATCTGCCTTTCATTGGACAATAAGTATTGTGATAAATGTTCTCATTCATAACATATTTACAATTATCATTCACTCGCACTTTCATACAGTATTTACAAACAGCCCAAAGACCTCCCAAATCTACACAATGCCACAGCCTCTCAGGACATGATTGGAGAAACTGGCCATTGCCAGGACTCCCGCTGTCACGTATTTACAGCAGGTCACGAGGCCACTGCCGCTTTAGTCTCCAAGGAGTATTGTAGGGATGAGTGGTGCAGTGTAATGACTGTGCTAGGGTATTAGGGTGGTTGGATAGGTTACAATATACTTACTACCTTAGGAAATTAATGTAGTAGCACTTTGCAAGTTAAAACTATAAATGTGAATCCCTTTTTTTTTTTTTTGGCAAGTGCTGAATGAGCATAACCAACGAGCTTTGTCACAACATCCCTGTCCAATTACAAAATATATTTATAAGTTCAACTAGGATAAAACACGCCGATCAAATGTTAATTCCTCTATCCCGCTCTATACGTAGCTCTTAAATTTTTATTTAGTGGTCTCCACGCTATGATATTCTACATTTGCGTGCTGGTGTTTTGCAGCGCGGAGAGGTACCACCGCCCGTTCCTCCCAGGAAGCGTCCCCAGCCGCCTCTTCCAGCAATCGCAGTGCCACCACCACCTCCACCGCCAGCAGCCAAGGACTCGCCTCCTCCTTCCTACTCGGACCTATACGCACCGCCTCCTGAGCAGCCCCCGAGGAGATACTCTCACACCGCGGCGGATATCCAACTACTGCCGCCTCCGAGGTGCCGCCCGGCCCGCAAGTACTCCGAAGGCAACGTGTCTGCCTCAGGGTACAAGTTCAACTCTAAACGGGGAGCAACCGTCATCCTACCGCCCCCGATCAACACAGACTTCGTCGTCGAGCCAAAGCCAGAGCCTGATAAAATCTCTGAGAGGTTAGCCTATTACTCTCCAAGTAATATATCATTATAGTGAGAGGTAAATTTATTGATAATTAAGCGCGTTAACCTTGAGTGAAACAAACTTTTCAGAAATAATGAGGAAATGAGTAGTATAATCAACAATTGCAGATTTGAAGTAACATTACAGTTCGTGAGATGTATAAATCTTTTAACAATTTTTCGAATTACACATAAATATGTATATTTACATGCAAATATCAGCAGTGGGATCATTTTGAGGCAAAACAGTGTTCAATTGTCAATAAAAGTTAGTTTTAAGAAAGCTCATCAAGATTTTATCTTTCGAATTTCACTCAAATACCTACATGATTGTTAACAATGTTTCAGACAAGACTCCAATGTTTCCAGCGACTCCTTCTCACAGTCAAGCAGCCCCTCGTACACGAACAAGTCGATGGAGGCACCCCTCCTGCCGAACCTGACCAAGAAGAAACGCCACCAAATCGAGAAGGAGCTGGCGCCCATTCGTCTCGAACGGAAGGACGACATAGACACTATCGAAGATACCAACACCTCACCGATCATCAAGAGCCACTCGACCCCGGCCAGCCTCCAGACCATCGTCCGCCTGCAGACCGGGTCTTCCATGTCCTTGCATCACCGGGTCAGTATAACTTCCTACTGTAGGACACATCATACTAATTCATCAAAACTTATCTAAGAATGTTGATTCAATACATAAATTCAATTGTTAATTGCTAATTTGATGCTGGGCGTATAGTGTAGATCACGGATTGACTTCAAAAAAACATATAGGCTTATATAAATGAATGTGGAGAGGCAATTTCAATGTGAAAAAGTATTAATCTACTTTATTTAAGGACGATGTTTCAGTACTAATAAAAAAAAATATTAATATAAAATTTTGCTGGTTGTGGGTCACTCCTGAATATAATGAAAACCTCAACTTGTCTGGCCTCAGTTATTTTTGTATTCATACGTAATACACTATAGTAACAAATACGACGAAACACTGACCCAAGCGTAAATTTCAAGCTAATCAATTGATAAGCTACCTGTTGTCTTAACTTACAACTACTGCCAAAAGTTATTGTAAAATAAGAAATGAGAAATGAGGTCGGCCGGCAAGTTGTTTTTATTATAAAAAAGAAATATTACATGATAATGAAAATTAGTAAAGTGTAAATATCAATTAAACATAAATAAAATGTATATAAAATTACTTAAAAGCATTCCAGCGAAAATATTCATCGATTAATCGTTATAAACATTCAAAAAAGTTGGTGAAATGCAATATTTAGTTAAAAGAAAACCTTGCAATACGGGATAAATAAACAATACTAAAAAATACAATAAATAAATTGCATATTGCATACCTAATAGTGAGAATAGATATATATTTCCAATCCTATCAAGCGTTTGTCAGTATGCTGAAGAGGTCTTATTTATAGGAGGGTTTTGATAGCAGGAAAGGATGAAGTATGGCGGATTGTGCGGAGGAGATGGATTAGAAATGATTGAGATGTTTTGACTCTCAAGAAAATTGGAGATTTGGGATTTGATAATATTTCAAGAGGTTTGGAGAGGTTATAAAGAATAGAAATTGGGCGATAGTCTTTTTTTAAGTGATGTAGAGGTAGTATTTCTTTTAAGGGTCAGAGTAAAGCTTGTGAAAACTGGATAAATAGAGGGGGAAATTGTATAGTAAAGAATATGTAGGGTAACTGGAAGTGCTATTAAGTTAAAGGGGAATCATATTTGGGCCAGTATATTTAGTTAGTTTTCCGGGGGGGGGGGTTCAAAGGGTATTAACTTTTGTTTCCCCTGTTTTCAAGTTACAACTTCATCTTGCTTGACTTGCACCATCAAAGACCTGTTACGTACATTCACGAATATAACATGAAACCTTACCACCTAGAGTGTTTTAATCGAGGTCGGCAATCCTTGCGTGGCAAATCCCATTTCATTTGAGTTTTCAATATTCTATTTTCCTACCTTTTTAATAATCCTACCCTTGATATGTTTTTATTGCTACGCATACATGTTTCGCAGATAAAAAAAATAACATAGAATTTGTAAACAGATAATTCGTGATATGAGACGTCCGTCCAGTGCCTACACTAAACGCAACTGGTGGAGGCGTCACTGCCTTCAGATAGTCATCAACTTCTTAGCCATCATCGTTATCGCCGGCGGCCTCACAATATATTACAAAGGTGAGAAATCTATTTTAACATATCTAACTTTAATTACTCAAATAAATAAAGCTATCATTTTTAGTTTTAATTATAAATAAATTTATGTTGAAAAGAGAGCTCATTTCCTCTGTGAAATATTATTTGTAAGTCACGTGGTTTAGTAAATCTCATTGACTAAGTGTTAAGTAATGTCCGAATTCCGTCTATATTGCATAACATAACATGGGGTGAAGTAAAACTACTGTTAGCACTTTTTATAAACAAGACGTACATTAAGAAAACAAAACAAAAGACACAGTTTTGTAAGGTAACTTACGTTGATACGAAAATAAATATATATTATTTGTAAAGAATATTTTCAAACCATATTAACTAATTAGCCTGTCAAAGACATCAGAAAACTCATTCACAGTTGTTTAAGTTATTTTGCAGGTTTGAGATTAAACTTAAATAGGATAAATTATTAACAATTTCCTCCGCCAGTTCGGTGATAAATAAATTCGGTCATTGAGGGTTTGCCCACTTGACAGTCTGACCATAATTGTTAGTATGTTTTTTTAATTGTTAGAATATATTTTTTTTTTTACAGAATTGTTTATGTTATATGTGCTCATTATATATAGTATCGAGACACAATAGCGCCTCTAAACTAAAACTAAATATAAATAATTCGTAAAACTGAAATATCCACTTATTCATACGTACGGCAACTGGAACATAAAAGAAAACGAAGAGCTAGATAGACTTGGTAGTCCCTTATTAGTAACCCTTATTGGTATAAGAGTCCGAAATATGCAAATTGGCTATCTAAAACCACCCACTACTGTTCACCTGATGACAGTGAAAGGCAAAAAAGCACCATGTTTTGTCGACACTAACAACTTTTTTGTATTCTAAATCAAGTCTCAGTTCAAATACTTGATTGTAGAATGAATGATGAAACGCACAGGTTAAATTTGAACGATTATTCATTGTCAATATTCAAGGTACATTTTAATTGCTCTGGTAATATTGATTTTATTTTTCATGAAGTGCCAAGAATGAAATGATTATATATATATATATATATATATATATATATATAAGTTAATGTTTATTGAATTACAAGCTAAGAAAGGTTGGTAATAAGAACACGTAGAACGTTATAACAAGACTGCTTTATTTAGACCAAGATACCTCTATCTATAGGTATTACCTGTAAACATATACAGATAACATATGTTTGGGGATCAAGGCTGGGCACTAGCGGCGCCTGGACTTAACTCCCCCCCACCAGTTTACGAACACCCATTCGCAAACTTTGAAGTCCAACACTCGGACGTCTTAGTCCATTCAAATAATGCTCCGCTAATGTTACAAAGGAGCAAAGGCCAGCCCCGCCCATACACAGCCTGTAATCCCTCACATTAAGCTCTAATCCTATAAAACGTAAAAACCAACTGTCACTTGTAAACAAAAAACATAAAAGAAAACTTTGACTTTTAAAAAAAAACAATACTTCTGTGGGAAAAATCACATAACTATAACTATTTACAATGTTCCTTGCGTGTATGCTGCGAGGACACTCCAGCTCATTCCTGATCTACAACCTCCCCCCCAGGTGGAAGCTTTAACTGTTCTATGTGGACATTTCGCCGCTTCTTAGGGGGTCGTATACTCTCAATTGTCACGACGTTGTGTTCCCTAATCACGACCACTTTAAATGGGCCCTCATATCGCACCAGCTCTTTGCTCCTATTTGACCCTAGTTTTTTATAGACGATAGTCCCGATTTTAAGTTCCCCCATTCGATCCCGGACTTTGAGGTTTTCCCGTTCCACTCGTCTCGCTTTGTCCCTCGTTATCCTTTCTCTGACTTTGTCGCATATTTTCCTCAAAGCGACAGTATTACTTGCCATTTTCTCCGCCATTCCCTTGTCTGCTACCGTCTCTGCCCCATTTCTCCGTCTTTCGCGCAGCCCAAAGAGGATCTCGAACGGGGAGAACCCCGTCGCGGTGTGGATCGAATGATTGTAAGCGGCCACCGCCTTCGGCATTGCCTCATTCGCCGGCAGACCCTTTTCCGCGTGATATACCCGCAGGTGGTCACTCAGGGTGCTGTGCAATCTTTCTATCCCTCCTCTACTCTTAGGGTGCCCTGGGGTATTAAGATGCCAAGAGACATCGAGAGTCTTCATTTCTTTTCGGATGTTGGCATTGTCAAATTCTCTGCCCCCATCCGACGCGATCCGGTCTGGTACTCCGTAAAACTGGAACCAGGTATTTAATGCCAGCATTACCGCGTCTGATGACCGATCTTGCACCGGGTGCGCCATGGCCACTTTGCTAAAGCTGTCGATTGTGGTAACCCACTTATACCCCCTCCAAGTGAAGGTATCCACTTGTAAGTCACTCAACGGTGTCTCGGCGGTGGGCGATTCTTCTTGTCGCCCCCGTGGCGGATGTCTGTCATACTTCGTAGTGAGACAAACTGCACATGCCCCTATCATTTCTTGTATGCTCTTTTTCATTCCCCACCAAAAGTACCTCCGCCGCAACGCTTGCAACGTTTCCTGAACTCCACGGTGGTTCGTTTTTCCTTGGTGCTAGGCCAGCGTCACTTCCAGCTGCTGTTCTCTGTCTTTGAGTGTCTCCACCATCGACGTGCACCGAATAAATATCCTATCCACTCCAAGTTGTTCCGTTCGCCAGAGTCTACGAATTTTCTCCCAAATAGTGGCATTCCCTACAAATACATGATGGGTCTTTCCGGGTTCCGAGGCATCTTTCAATGCACGGCAAATTTGGTGGTTCCTAACCCCTGGTGGCGACCAAATCGTCGCGATTTTACTTCTCCCATAACTGTCATATGCGATCTGCAGCCGCCCTGAGGTCTTGGATTTCCAAATGATCTGCCGTCTTTTGTCGTTCACGATCCCTTCTGTTACTTCCATTTCAACAGGTCTTTCGGCGGCGGAACCTTCCTCTTCAAGGGTTTCCTCACCTTCGCTATCTCCTCGCGTACCGAGGCTTCCATCCTCCCCGGGTGTCCATTCCCGGAGAAACTGTTGGATTTCCCCA